>CM040966.1:58756656-59133427 GCA_022985045.1 Macadamia tetraphylla | reverse complement strand
TATGAGCAGCCCTTCAAAAAGAGTCGCACTCCTTTTGACAAGCATCTTTGACTAAACCATGGATATGCCCAACTAATTTCAGAGGGAGAGACAATCTCTGCACAAGCTAGAATTTCTCCTACCATTCAACATGCCTTTCCTCTTGATATTTCTTGGCATCCCTAATAAAATGGGTTGGATCATAAAATTTAGGATCCCAATCTTGCCAGTCCATCATTGTTGCTAATATGTTGACAGTCCCATGATCTGGGAGGGGATTGGTATTGGCATTGGGAGATTGCTTCACCTTTACTTCAATAGTCCCGTTGTTTACCAAGTCCTAGATCACATGTTGCAGACTCATGGATCTTTCAGTGTTGTGCCCCTTTTAAGTGTGGTAAGCACAATATTCATGATCTCTATACCAAGATGGAGGAGGGTTGCTAATTACTCTTGGAGCCACTATCCCTAGCAATCCTTGTTTCTTTAACTTTTCATACACTTCTGTCACGGGCATTCCCAAATCAGTAAATTTCCTTCTTGGATGAGGAGCCTTCTGGGAGGGTGCATATGCTTGTATCATGAATGGTTGTGAAGAGGTGATAGGTGAGACTGACTATTGAACCGCACCTACCATATTGGTCTTGGGACCCTTGCCCCGTCCAACTCTAGTGTTCTTGCTTGCATCTTGGGAGGATCCTAGATACTGAGCTTCCCTCAGGATTCTGTTTTCCACACGTGTACCGGTGGCTATCAAGGCATCAAAAGTTTACAGATGTTGATAGTAAAGTACATCATAATAAGACTTTAACAAGTTCTCAATCAACATTTTCACCTGCTCTACTTATGAAGGCCGATATGCCATCTTGGCGGCCTTATCCCTAAACCTCATCAACAAGGTGGTGAATCCTTCTCTAGGTTGTTGCCTCAACGTCTCAAGCTCTCATCAGTTCACATCCACTTCGATGTTGTATGAGTATTGCTTAGTGAAGGCTTTCACCACTGTCGCCCAATTTTGAGTTTGGGAAGACTCCAACTGGGTGAGCCACCTTAGTGCTGGTCCTGATAGGGTTAACATGAAGGCTTGCCCCATCTGATTATCCACAAGTTGCCATAACTTGGCGATGCTAAGGAAGACCTTGAGATGAGACTTAGGGTCGCCTGATCCGTCAAACCCATCAGTCTGCCACTTGAATTTCTCGGGAATCCTTACCCCAGAAAAGAAACACATTTCATCAAAATCCACTATTTGACTTTTTGAGCCTTTTCCTACTCGAATCATGTCTATGCCGGACATATGTGGCAAACTCCTCTTCCTCATCTTCAATCACTACCCTGGGAGGAGGGACCCTGGAATAAACCCCTCGTTAACCATTTGGATGGGTAGGTGAAATTCCTCTCTGACCGGTTGGCCTGACTTACTCTGGTTCTCCTGAGTCAACTCAGGAAGAATTCCAGTGATAACCCGTAGGTCGGTCCTGATCCAACTCTCCTGTAGCTTGTGTTGATTCAGCCTTGGGAGGGTTCTAGAGTGCATACAGTATCTGAGCTATTCCTCTCTTGACCTTGGCCATTTCTATCTGCAAGGTCTCTACGGGGTGGACCCAGGCTTGCTTGGGTGATTCAAGGTCATTGGGATCCATGTGAACTGGGTCGTAATCACTTAGTAGTAGACAATCTTGGAGAGACGATGGAGGTGAGACTGGACTTAAACGAGCCAACCGACTACCCTGACGGATCCAAATGGACCGCGGAGAATACTTGAGGTGTGGAATTGTGCCTGAACCAAAAATGGCTTATTTTAGGATTCCTGAATTCCCAACCCTTATTAACTCATTCATCAAAAGTTAGTCCACTTGATGATAGGGAGTGGGTAGGGGTTGATGCCCCTAGTCCACCCAATGTCATAAGCAGGAGATACACACAAATGGCTTGACTAGAATACTCCTATTGATACATTCTTGGTCAATAAAGTCATGCTTACCTTAATCTTATCCCACTAAGTGACCTTCCTCCTAGTTTCCTAGGGGTCTTTTGGATAATTTGGCATTTTACTGGGCTTTGATAGAAATCAGCCCGGATCGCGTATACCAAATCATCCATATTTCATTTCTAAGGAGGAAGGACACCTTTATCCGAAACCCACTTAGAAGAGCATTTCTTTACGACTAGAATATATCATAGGAAAATTCATTTTCAAGACCACAAACAAATTCTACAGATCAGCTTGTGGCATTCCTAGCGTTCTCCATCTATTCCCTACAGGATGCGGGTATGCAGTAGATGCAATAGGTCCGACAAGGCTTCCTTGATAGGATCTATATACGTAAGGTATGTGATCCTTTTGATATACCTGTAGGTATGAGATCAAGGGGGTGAATTCCTTGCCTAGTACTCGTGATAACACACGAGGTTAAGCAACTAGCCACGGGGTGGTGGAACCATGAGTGATTGTGTGCAAAAGTGAAATACGGGAATATCATTATCCGATCTTAGAATGTCATAAAGTGCACGGACCTCCCCAAGGGTGCTGGCACAATTACGAACATCCTCACCATTTAACAATACCCCACACCCTTGTACAGGAAGTGGCTACCGTGCTCTCAGAGTACTCTCCATGACATGCACTAACCTCCCCGAGGGTGCGAACATGATAGGGAGTCCCATGCTAAATGATTTCACTTCGAGTACGATGCATGATGCGGTTAGTGAATACAAATACAAACATGTTTTCAAATGGATGTGATGGAAAATGTTCTTACATTTAATGGTAACGTCTAGTGTCAGAAGCTTGACATTTATCCCCAGTGGACTCGCCACTGTGAGGGTAGCGGTAAAAAATGAGAGATCTCTCTTCCCCTTTAGGGGAGAAAGGACTTGCGTACATCCATCATCTCTCCTCTCTTTCTCTTTCATGAGGGAGGGGTGTGTCATGTATGCTTAACCATGGGCCCTGCACTGCCATATCACCGCTCAGAGATACGTGGAGGCCTATGTCGTAAGAGTGTAAAGTTCATCGTTCAAGATGGGGATTTGATGATGGTCCAATATAGGGATCGGGATTAGGCAAAAGGGTTTGGAGTTGCCACCTAAGGTTATGGGCCTAGGACCTGGGGGTGGGCCCAATTCTTGAGAAAAGGGTCTGAAAGTTAGTCTGGTCTAGATATTTAGGGTAAGTGTCTGGTTGTAGAATTGGGAAGGTGTTAGGCACCTAATCTACCCAATTCGACCGGTCTTCCTACAAGATGCTTAAGAACGAATATTTTTCACAATTCTTCCTAATTCGCATGCATGGCTAGGTTATCACACATATATACATTGACTGAATTTAAATAACTATGTACACTAAAACAAGGTCTATATAAAGCCTACATTGTGCTAATTCTGTTGAGAAATTATACCTGAGCTTGACCCCTGTCTTGGGTCAAGAGGGGTGGACCCCTGGTTAATGCTAGTAAGAACTTCCTTGTGGATTCTCCCGTCTCAGAGGAAGATGTCTTGACCTCCAACTTCCTTTCTCGAGAGATGCTGATTGTGATACTAATGGAACAGGGTTCTAGCTAGAAACGGTTACTTTTGGATTTTGGCTGAGGTGACACTCCGGCGGAGCTTCTGCTGGGGATAGGCTATGGGGGGACTAGGCTAAGGTGGCACTCGGGGAGAGCTTCTGCCAAGGATAGGCTATGTGAGGGCTAAGCTGAGGTGGAACTCAGACAAAGCTTCCGTTAGGGATAGGCTATATGAGGGATAGGCTGAGGTGGCACTCAGACAAAGCTTCTGCTAGGGATAGGCAATGTGAGGCCTAGGCTGAGGTGGCACTCGGACATAGCTTCTGCTAGGAATGGGCTGAAACCTAAATGGTTGAAGAAATTCGAAGGCCCGAAGAACACTTTCAAGATTCAAAGGAATCTTACGAAAATCTCTCCGTAGACTGGAAGAACCTTAAAAGGGGATGGGAGACTAAGGGGAAAATTTTCTTGCACAAAAATCTCACTCAAAAAAGAAAATGATTGAAGAGTTTCGAAGGCCCGAAGAACACTTCAAAGATCCGAAAAACACTTCAGATCTTACGAAGATCTCTCGGAAGACTTGAAAAAATCAAGGGGGAAAGGGGAGGAGAGAGGGCAGAGCTTCATTACTATGGGTTGTTGTGGGGTATATTAGTGTGTTGTGTGAAAACCCAAAGGGAGTGGGGTATTTATAGAATTTTTGGACCAATAGGGAGAGAGAGAAAATTCCTTAACCAATGGTAGTAAAGAGTAATTTTTCTAAACCAATGGGGTGAAAGTAAGAAATTTTAGACCAACGGGGTGGAGGGTAATTTTCTATAGCCAATGGGGTGAAAGGTAATTTTTTTGGACCAATCATGTGAAAAGACCCCTTTTTGGACCAATGGGAATCCGTGATGTAGGGTACACTAGCGGGGTAATATTGGGTACACAGGCGGGTGAAGAGGGAATTCCTTCTCCAATCCGATCACCAGAAGAGGGATTCCAATAGTCGGTGGGAGCGACAGAGGTTTCGGTAGGGGTACAGGAGCTTCAGCCGAGGTACTGGAGGTCCAACAGGGGTGTTGGAACTCCAACATGGGTGCTGGAGCTCCAGCAGGGGCGCTAGAGCTCCAACAGTGGTGTTGGGGCTCCGGTATGGGTGCTTGGCCTTGGCGTGGGTGCTGGGGCTCCGATATAGGTGCTAGGACTCAGACATGGGTGCTGGAACTCGACGGGCATGTTCGGGGCTTAGTCCAGTATACGCAGGGCTTGGTCAGTACACGCCAATCTTGGCCGAGTGCATACAGAGCTTGGTCAGGTGCACGCGGGGCTTGGCCATGTTCACTGGGGCTTGGTCGGGTGCACACAGGGCTTGGTTGGGTGCATACGAGGCTTAGGCATGTGCACATGGGGCTTAGGCATTTGAGGCAAGGCATGGGTGCTCGCATGGGCGGGGTTTGGGCACTAAAGGCAAGGCATGGGTCCTCACATGGGTGGGATTTGTGCTATAAAGGTGCGATTCCTAGGAGTGATTGCGGGAGATCCGATGGTCCAATTTTGACATACCATATATTGTTGGAATCGTGATTTTGACTACTATGCGTCTGTGTGGTCACTTTGACCTAATTCCTTTGTATATCATATGTCATAATTGGACCCTTCTTTTCTCTCGCATGGGTTTTCTGGGAATTTTGGGTGAGTATGGAATGCTTATGGGAATAGTTACCTCAGTCAGTTATCATCTCTGTTGATTGGAGGTGAAAGGTTGCGTCCAAAATCCATGTGTCATGATAGCCAAGGGAGGGTGACAAAATTAGGTGTCTACACCATCCATCAGGCATGAGATAATTATGAAGCAACCCTTGGATCCTGAGTTGCAGGAAATCAGAGTTAAAATCCAAGAGCAAAGGATGGATGATCCTAATTTCACCATAGCCAGTGACAGAGCACTATTGTTTAGGGGTAGGTTGTGTGTACCTAACAAGATAGTGAAGGAAGCATATAGTTCTAAGTACACGCTTCACCTTGGAAGCATCAAGATGTACAAAGATCTTGAGCAAAGTTATTGGTGGCCAGGAATGAAGATTACAGTAGCTCTAAATGTGGCACAATATCTCACATATCAGAAGGTCAAGATAGAGCAGCATCAATCGTATGACACTCTTCAGCCACTCCCCATACTGGAGTAGAAATGGGACATGATTACCATAGATTTTGTCATCGGACTATCCCGTACACCCAAGGGAATGGATACAATCTGGGTGATAGTTGACAGGCTTACTAAAATTGCCTATTTCATTCCAATCAAGACTACCTACTCCATAGACAAGCTAGCATAACTTTATAAGGAAAATGTAGTTCGCTTACATGGAGTTCCGGTAAGTATTGTATCGAAGCAAGACCCAAGGTTCACGTCTAAATTTTAGAAAAGCCTCCAGCATGCTATGGGTACACAGGTGAACCTAAGCACTGCCTTTCATCCACAGACCGATGGACCATCAGAACGGACCATACAAATACTGGAAGATATGCCCAGGGCTTGTGCAATGGAAATGAGTGGTAGTTGGGAAGAAAACATACCTCTTATGGAGTTTGCTTATAAAAATAGCTATCAGGCCACAATTGGAATGGCTCCATATGAGGCATTGTATGGCAGAAGGTGCAGAACTTCCTTATATTGGGATGATGTAGGAGAACGGCGAATGCTTGGGCCAAAAATGATACTAATGACGTGTGATAAGGTTGATGTCATCCGTGAGAAAATCAAGGCGGCCCAATCACATCAAAAGAGCTATGCGCACAACCACCAGAAAGACATTGAATTCCAAGAGGGGGAGAAATAATAAGAATAAAATAATAACAAAAATAATGAATGAATAAAATGCAAAGACTTACCCATGTGCCCCATACTGAGTTGCATATATGATCCTGTGTCCTATGGAGTGTCTGCCCAGTGTACCAATCAGCGAGACTCTCGCCCCCCTGAGAAGAAGTACTGCAACACTCCATGCCATTGAGCTGGATTCCTCTGCTAGTACTTCTAATTTTTCTCTCAGCCATATTTTTCAAAATTACAAGGAACCCTATGAAGTTTCACAATTTACAAAAAAGCCCCAAAAGAGTTCAAATTCTCCAATTGGCTCCTTGCTCAGTAACTTTGGAGATCTTAAAAAAGAGGATGAAGAACTTCAAAGAAAACTTGAAGATCTTTGGAAAAAATGTTAAGAAACCCGACAAATGCAAAGAACTTCAAATCTTCGAGAAAAGTCAAAAATATGAGCTCACCTGCTCACAAATCGCTCCCAACTCAGAAAAATTGGAATAGGAAATGAGTAAGAGGAGGGGACCATTTTATGGTTAAAGAATTTCGTTTTCTCAAAAAAAAAAAAAAAAAGTTGAGATTCCAATGCTAAGGTGCAACTCAAAAATCTTTGCCACAACATACAAAATCTAAATCAAAACTCATGTGATAGACAAAAATTACACCACATAAAAATGGTAGATGAAAAATCACATGAAAATGGTAGATGAAAAATCACCTAGAAAAGGTAGATAAAAATTACATCACATAAAAGTGGTGGATGGTCACATGCATGTGAAAGCTGAAAGGTCAAAGTTAAAAGTGAAAATTCAAAAACAAATACATGTGAAAGGCAAGATTCCAATTCAAAAGTCCAAATCCAAGATTCTAGTCCAATGGTTCAAAGACTCTTAATCAAAAGATAAAAGAAGAAAAATAAGGAAAAGAGAGAACCTCATTGAACTGTGAATTATAAACTCCATGCCAGTGGCCCAATCTCATTGAACCATCCCCAAGTGGCCCATCTCTTTGAATCAATCCCAAGTGGCCCGATCTCATTGGTCATTTTCTTAGACTGGCATGAGGAAGCCCAGCATAGGAAAGTCAAATACTAACATCTTTTATAGGACTAAAAGAGCAACGAATTTCTTTCCTATAATTAATGGTCCCAGATAGTTCAGATTGGTTCGAAAGATCCAACCTGGAAACTAGATTAATCTAGACTGGCACATGGAAGCCTAGCCTAGGAAAAGTCTAGAATCAAGTTATAACATCTTTTGCAGGATTGAAAGAGCAGTGAATTTCTTTCCAACAATTGACAACCTAAGTAAGATCCTCAACTTTAAGTAGTTAAGAGATATTATCTATTGCATTTTCAACTCTGTCAGTGATGAGCAAGATGACGGTAGTACATTGCTACGGGTGATAAAATGTGGTCGTTCTTTTCTTTTGCCCTTTGGCTGTTGGCACAGGCCCCTGCAAAAGAGGGGCATTCTGTAGACACCCAATTTTGTCACCCTCCTTCGGCTATGATGACTTACGGATCGTGGATGCAACCTCTCATTTCCAATTAATACAGATGACAATTGACTGAGGTAACCCAACCCATGAATATTTCAAACCCAACTAAAAATCACTACAATCCCACGCTGAAGAAAAGAAGGGTCCAATTATGACTTTTGATATACAAAAGAATCTGATCAGAATGACCATACACATGGATAGTACTCGGAATCACGATTCCAACGATATATGATACGTCAAAATTAGATCATCGGATCTCCCGTAATCTTTCCCAAAAAATCACACCGTCTGCACAAAACCCAGCCTGCCCCATGCGCACAGCCCTGCTTGCCTCGTGCGTGCACCCCGTGTGCCTCAAGTGAGTCCCAGCATGTTTGTGCACCCCCGCGTGCCTCTTGCGCATCCCCATGTGCCTGAACGCCCCTGCCTCATATGCGCCCTCACGTGACTGCATGCCCCTGCCTGGCGTGGGAGCCCCTACATGCCTTGTACATGCCCTCGTATGCCTACCCCCACCCTCGCGCACACCCACACATGCCTTGTGTGTGTTCCCTAACCTGCCGCGCGTTTGCCCTCAATTGTCTCGCGCACCCCTTGCTTCCTTGTGCGCGTGCTCGCTACCTTATGCATGCCTCATGTTGCTTTGCGCACCCCTGCCCAACCCCAATGTTTTCACTGGAACCTTCACCACGACGACCAGCTTGGTGAAGGGATTCCATCTTCATCCACTTGAACACTCTACACTGCCCTGCTAGTGTACCCTACACCACAATCCCCCATTGGCCCAACAAAGCCATCTTTTCATCTCATTGGCCCAAGAAATTACTCTTCACCCCATTGGTCTAAAAATTTACCTAGTCACCCCATTGGCCCAAAATTTCACTTTTTTATCTCATTGGTTTAGAAAAATCACTTTTTAACCTCATTGGCTAAGGAAATTCCTCTTTCCTCCCCATTGGTTCAAAAATTCTATAAATATCCCCCCTCCCTTTGGTTTTACACACTCAAGCCTCCTAGTGAGCATCCCTTATAGAGAAGCTCTACCCTCTCTCCTCCGCTCGCCCCTTGAAGTTCTTTAAGTCTTCGTAGAGATCTTCATAAAATCTGAAGTGTTCTTCGGGCCTTTGAAGTCTTTCAATCATTTGCTTTGTGAGTGAGCCCTGTGCAAATAATATATTTTTCCTTAGTTTCCCCTCCCCCCTTCTGAGGTTCGTCTAGTCTTCAGAGAGATCTTTATAAGATCCAAAGTTCTTTGGATCTTCGAAGTGTTCTTCAGGCCTTTGAAGTTCTTCAACCATTTAGGTATTAGCCCATTCCTAGCAGAAGCTCTGCCGGAGTGCCACCTTAGCCTAGCCCTCCCATAGCCTATCCCGAGTGAAAGCTCTGTCGGAGTGCCACCTCAGCCAAAATCCGAAAGTAACTGTTTTTAGTCGGAACTCTGTCCGAATATTTCCACAGTCAACATCTCTCGGAAAAGAAAGTTAGAGGTCAGGACCATCTTCTCCTGCCCCGGAAGAATACACATGAAAGTTCATATTAGCACTAATCAGGGGGTCCATCCCTCTAGACCCGAAACAGAGGTCAAGCTTAAGTATATTTTCTCAACCGAATTAGCATAATGTAGACTTTATATTGACCTTTTTTTTTAGTGTATCTAATTATTTAAATTAAGTCAATGTTTATATGTCACACTTCGTTCCACACAGAACCGGACCGGTGGCCGAGTTAACCCCTGTTAACCCAAAACCTGCCAGGATCATATGACACAGTAACCACAACACAGCATACACACACTAAGTCAAATAAAATTTGTACTTCAGCGGAAGTCTTACCTGTACATATTTGTAAATACCCCAACACTCTTGATACCCAAATTGTATTACATAACATAATTACATGTGGGCCCGTAGGTGTGATATATACACAAGAAATATAAGTTAAGCATCTAGAATACAAAAGGGGCAACATCTCCAAAATAATTAAAAGGAATCCCTGTATGGTATCAACATTGCTGAATCGCAACATGGCAATAGCACGGGCACTCAGCCCCTTGACCAAGATCTTCAGGGACCCACCAGTCCTCAACTAAAAATTCCACAGTGGGTCCCGGCTCTAGCTCTTCAGCCGGATGACCTGCAAGGTCAACTAAAAATGGTGTGCATGTGGGATGAGCTCACTTGGCCAGTAAGTGAAAAGAAATACCACACAAGTATGCGCAATACGAATAACCTATATGTATGTAGTTCATTTTATTATCTAAGTCCACCTAGACAACAATTCTAAGTCATAGATTATGTGCTACTCACAACCACAATGCGCGTATGCCCCGGGTCTGAGTCGTGAGCCCCATCTAGCGATATGCCCATAGTATTGCCGGAGAAGGCCATCCATTGGTACCGGAAAGTAAAATGCTCACCCAGAGTGACATTAAAGTAAATTTCTCACCCAGAGTGGTATTAAAGTAAAATGCTCACCTAGAGCGACATTAAAGTAAAATGCTCACCCAGAGTGACATTAAATTTAAAAGCAGTACGATTGGCCCTCTATTATATCACTGAAGTTGCCGACAGGATATACTCAACACCTACACCCCTACTGGGGAAGGGTCGTAGCATAAGGATATGTCAATCCTAGCCGCATACTCCTATTTGAGATAGTACAACTGTATAGTGCCACCACGTCCCATACCACGGGCCACCAATGCATTCATGTCCAAGCCAACTACAGCATCTAGTCTAACAAGCATCATAATCAATAGTTAAAATCACCCATCTCACATCATGAAACAAGAACAAGAATTTAACAATTAAAGATATCAGCATGTTAAATCATAATTGAATTTCATAATGCACACATCAATGCATACAATGGCATTCATAGATGACTAGTCTACATAATAATAAATGATGATATGACGAGTCTATAACCAGAATGACATGATGCAATATTCTCTTCCCACTTACTTATTTGTACGACGATCACCCTTGGTACATCAATTTTTCCCTTATGATTATCTCAACTTTCTCATGCACACCTCCATTTCTTCAATCAAATGTTTAGGGATTTCCATCCCTTTTTCTTTGTTTAAATTGTAACCATTTATCATCATCATGCTCCTAGTTTCCCATTCAATTGCATTTGGGTATTATGTAGATTTTCACACTCATCCATGTTTTGATCACAAATTTTCATTTCCTTCCTAGTTCATCCCATTAATTTCATTACATTTTGGCATCTATCCATGCATTTAGAGGTCCTCTCATTCCTATCATTGTTCATAGGGTTCATCTCACCCCCTTTTAAATACTACTTATCACATTCTTTTCATATTCCTTGTTCATTTCACTAACACATCTCCTTTTATGTTGTCAGGATGTTGTCTAGTAAAGGTAAGGAGACTGCCTCATCCACCAAAAGGAGGAAGACTACTACTTCCTGGGGAGGAATGCTACCCCTAGTTCTTCTTCATCATGAGCCCAGCCCATACGGAATCCTTCTTTTAATCCTACAAACTATGAAGAGAGCTTATTCCATAGTACGGAGGCAGCTGTTGCCTGGTCCATATTTTCTGAGTTGTCGGTCATCATGGAAAAGACAGTGGTGACTGCAGACTTAGTGGAATATCAAATGTTGGAGAGATTCACAACCTTGGGTTGGGAGCCCATGTGCCACCCTGACAATCCATGCTACGAGGACCCTGTCTGGTACTTCTACTACAACCTAGAGACTTCCTATAGGAATGGGCAGTACTCCCTTATCAGTCTGGTGAAGGCGGTAGATATTGTTCTGACTGTGGATTTGTTGGTGGCCATTTTGGGTGTCTCGGCCGAGGGTGCTCATTTTTACAACCCTCCAAGGATTAAGGTTGTGGGCTCGGATTTGAGCGTGAGGATGCAGGAGACCATCTTTGAGACCATATGTGGGCAGAAGGAGCACCCATTGTCCGAGACTACCTATAATGCAGCCGCTCGAGTTTTCACACAACTGGCTCAGTTCAACCTGTTTCCCAGAGCAGGTCACAGGAACCAGGTAAGCTTTATAATAGCTTTCCTTGCATATTGCATCTCTATGGCCCTGGAAGGGGTGCTTCCCACCTTTGCCTCCCATATGTCATGATGAAGACCATGGAGTATCACACTGCTCATCCTAATGACTCTGGTATTCCTTATGGGAGGTCACTCACCAAAGTCTTTGAGTACTTCTAAGTGACTTAACAGATGAGGAAAGGAAGTACCCAGGGGATAGATTTACCTAAGAAAATCTGAAGATGATGGGGTTGCCAACGCCAATGGGGGCACCACAGGAGGCAGAAGAGCAAGGGCCGGAAGACATGGAGGCTGAGTACATGAGTGAGGAGGATGAGGATTGTTTCCCTCATCCTGATGAGGAAGAGATTGATGAGGGATATTCTAGGGAGGAGCCTCTAGAGACTAGGGCTACTGATCCACATTTCACAGCTCCACCACCTTCAGGTGGGGCTTTTGATTTTTAAAAGCTGATGGACAGCATTGGTGCCCTGAAGGAGGGGAAAGATCAGATTTCCGAGCAGATGGAAGAGAGTATCGCCCAGGAGTTAGCGCTACATCATAGACTGGAGAGGATGAAAACCGATTTCTAGACCCTAACAAGGGACTTGGATGAGGTTTCCAAGGGTGTCACTACTGACTTCCATAAAGTACAAAGGGAAGTGGTCCTGATCAATGACCGGCTAGAATTTTTTGACTACAATTTCCATTGCAAGTCACAGCCCAAGTGAGGTAGTTCATCTTCTGTGCCCAGGGATGATCAATAAAGTTTCAGTTTCCTCCTCCACATTCTTCTCCTATCTTTCATTCCTCTCTTTCTAACTTATGATGGTAGTTCTGATGGTCTTTGACACTTGTATATGCTGTATATATTTTTATGATTGGGAAAGTGGTGGTATGTTGTGAATGTTGTTACTTCTGAAATAGTTTTACTTAATTTGACTTATTTGATGTGGTTTGGTGGTGACCATGTGTGTCACCCTATTTTGTGATTATGTTTATATATGTGATTATCAGGTGACCTGGTAAATTTTTTTTTTTTAAATTCTATATAGCACCGTTATGCTGTCAAAATTTTTATTACTTTATGAATCTTATTGGTTTATGGAATCAACCCACTGATTTAAATTTATTGAAAATTTTTGCAGCACATGAGATGAAATGCAAGTATCTAAACTTTTAATCTTATTATAGGTTTTATCCCTTTAAGGCTTTTATGTTTAACAAACCCTGGGTCCTATTATAAGACTCTATGGGATCTAAGTTATATGTTGTGTGTGAGTAGAGCATCCCGCTCTGATACCACCGCTGTCACACTCTGTTCCACACAGAACTGGACCAGTGACCGAGTTAACCCCTGTTAACCCAAAACCTATCAGGATCACATGACACAGTAACCATAGCACAAAATACACACACTAAGTCAAATAAAATTTGTCTTTTAGCGGAAGTCTTACCTGTACATATCTGTAAACACCCCAATACTGTTGATACCCAAATTGTATTACATAACATAATTACATGTAGGCCCGTAGGGGTGATATATACACAAGAAATATAATTTAAGCATCTAGAATACAAAAGGGGAAACATCTCCAAAATAACTAAAAAGATTCCCTATATGGTATCAATGTTGCTGACTTATAACACAGCAATCGCACGGGCACTCGACCCCGTGCCCAAGATCTTCAGGGACCGCCAGTTCTCAACTGGAAATTCCATGGTGGATCCCGGCTCTAGCTCTTTAGTTAGATGACCTGTAAGATCAACTAAAAATGGTGTGCACGTGGGATGAGATCACAAGCCCAGTAAGTGAAAAGAAAGACCACACAAGTATGTGCAATACAAATGAACCTATATACGTGCAGGTCATTTTATTATCTTAGTCCACCTAGAGAACAATTCTAAGTTATAGGTTATGTGCTACTCACAACCACAGTGCGCGTATGCCCTGAGTCTGAGTCATGAGCCCCATCCCACGACACGCTCATAAGGATGCCGAAGAAGGCAAGTCATTAGTACTGGAAAGTAAAACGCTCACCCAGAGTGACATTAAAGTAAATTTCTCACCCAGAGCGACATTAAAGTAAAATGCTCACCCAGAGCGACATTAGAGTAAAATGCTCACCCAGAGTGACATTAAATTTAAAAGCAGTATGATTGGCCCTTTATTATATCACTGAAGTTGCCGACAAGATATACCCGACACCTAAACCCCTGTTGGGAATGGTTGTAGCACAAGGATATGTCAATCCTAATCGCATACTTCTATGTGAGATAGTACAATTGCATAGTACCATCACGTCCATACCATGGGCCACCAATGCATTCGTGTCCAAGCCAACTACGGCATCTAGTCTAACAAGCATCATAATCAATAGTTAAAATCACCCATCTCACATCACGAAACAAGAACAGGCATTTAACAATTAAAGATATCAACATGTTAAAACATAATTGAATTTCATATTGCACACATCTATGTAAGCAATGGCATTCATGGATGACTAGTCTACACAATAATAAAGGATGACATGGCTAGTCTACAACCAGAATGACATGATGTATTATCCTCTTTCCCAATACTGTAAATGCCATCTCCATTCCTTCTATCCATTTGGCGGGAGCTAATGGATCCTGAGTTACACCACTAAAATAGGGAGGCCGATATTTTTGGAATTGCTCCATCAATTTAATGGTATCAGTCCACACCTATATGATTGGGTTTTTGGAGTTTGTTGCCCTAGTGGTGTCCCAAGTGTTGGTGCTACCTGAGATGACTGCCCACTAGCTGTCTATGTAGTATTGGAACCCCAGAAGCAATAGGAGGAATAGGAGCAGGGGCAGGTGGTGCATATGGAGGTGGTGCCACTGAAGTAGGTACCATGGTTGGGTCTTTAGTACATATAGCAATAGCTGTCTCTGTTAACATTTCTCCCTATTGTTATTGCACCTCTCTCTGCTGTTGCTGCATAGTCTGTTGGATACCTTGGGAATCCTTGAATCATATTTGTGATAATGGC
The DNA here is from genome assembly GCA_022985045.1 of Macadamia tetraphylla. Classification (NCBI taxonomy): domain Eukaryota; kingdom Viridiplantae; phylum Streptophyta; class Magnoliopsida; order Proteales; family Proteaceae; genus Macadamia; species Macadamia tetraphylla. Next base: position 59,118,585 of record CM040966.1, on the reverse strand, counting down.
AGCCACATCCTGAGCTATCATCGCTGGTGGGGAAAGAGGTGGTATAGGTACTACAGTAAGTGCAGCTGATATGCTGGTGTTGTTATCCCAACTACAGTCCCACTTTCAGCTTCTTCCTCAACTGATGGGTTAGGATTGGCTCTTGTAAACTGACCTCTCTTTCCTTGTTGTGGATCATATTGAGGTTGTGCACACTTTGGCATTTTGGAATTCCTGTAAGATAAATGAATAATTAAATTCCCAAAAAGCTTGGCATATATCTCAGCATATAATGGATCACACAACATACTTAGTTGGTCTATAAATCTCATAACTTTACAAATATAAATATAACCTTTCAATTACTTGTTTCCTTTCATCTTTGTTTCTTTATTTCCAACTAATTCACCTTTTATACTCTTTTATTATTATCAGTGATTGGCTTTAACACCTAGGCTAGTCTCCTAAAGTGTTTGCTAAAGCTTATGTTTTATCTTGAAGCTTTTAATAATACTCCTATGGCACTAGTTGTCCTATGATGTTGTGGGTTGTGGGTTGTGGTCAGTCCCAAGCCTTTTGCGTTGATACCACTTTGTCACACCCTACCTTCTCAGGCAAAGGTATGTGACACTGGACACCTTACCGTACCTTGTTAGCCTGACTCTCCAAGATCACAAAGCTAGGAACTGAATAACCATAACACCACAAGAACTAAAATTATGTACATAACAAGTCAAACATATATACATATTCCACTGTCCACTACATGATAAAGTTTATAATTTACAATTCAAAAAGTGATTCACAATCCATCTCCAGAATATTTACATATCGATCAGACCGTCAGTATAAATATATTACATCAGAGTTTATATTACATAGTGGAATGTCTACATAAAAATAATATTAAGCTCATATTTCCTATCATTCTGTAGGATTAGCCTCTGAAGGCACAATCATTGCACCCACATTCGGGTCCGTGCTCTGTATAAATCTTGGGATATCGGCCAAAATATCCAAGGCCACTCCCAAAGATCAATACCAGTAGTCAACAACTGGTCTCGTCATCTAAAAGAGAGTGAATAAAACCATGGATTTTTGGGAAGAAAAATGTGAGCAGCATATCCCAAAATCCAGTTCTATGCCAATTATAATTCTGCTTTTACTTTATTATAGAATTTAGACCATAATCCACCTTAATTCAACTTCAATTTGCATGAATTTCATCCAACTACTGAATGCTCTTTGTTCTAGGGTTCACAAAGATGGATTTCATGCAAATTGGGTCCCAGAACCCTTCCTGAAATTGGGGTTTCTTCTACTAGGCAATAAATCAGTTCACAGGGACTTGATTACAGTCCCTAATTTGTTGGGGTTCCTAACCCTAACTACTAACCTAACTGAAATTCATCAAATTTTTCTATTGTACTTGGCAGAATTTTTACCTGGGTGAACTGTCCAAAAGCAGTTTTAGGTGCAGTAATTCCCTCTCAATTTCTTCCTCTTTCCTTCTTTCCTTCCCCTTTCTTCTTCTTTTCTCCACCTCTTCTTCTTCTTCTCGTTACAGTTAGCAGCAATTCAATTAGGGTAAGAAATTATGCTACCCTAAGCTATATATAGTACAACCCAAAGGGTCTAGTACCTTTATAATAACCCATTACTTTAATTCTTAATAACTTCTTCTGTATTTCGTTGCCCACTAAAGTAAAGTATGAATTACAATCCCCTAACAGGCCTCTACACATGGCACAAGTATGGGGAATAATAGAACAAAGGAGCGGGGCCCACCTTCTAAACTGTCAAATTTTGGGTTCTGACAGCTCTACCGTCTAGCCGGTTGGGTTGCTGCCATCTAGCCAAATTTTTGTTCTATTCTCCTGGCTGAGGTACATAGTGCAGTCTGAATTGGAATTTTACCTTTGAGCCCATGTTTTATGATGAGTTCTCCATTGATGTTGGCATGTTGGGCATCGACAGGTTGGATCATCTTTGCCCTCCAAGCATTCTACCACTGCCAACCATCCCACCGCAGCCTTCCTTTCTTCTGAATCTTCCCCTGAACATAGATAAAGTGTTAGATTGAATCAGGCTGTCATAGTTCTTTTGGTGGCCTAGCAAACTTATCCACTTGTTTGTCGGTGATAGGATTAAATGAGGGTTTGGGTTTTCCTTTTTAATAATATTATTCATATGCTTCCAAATAAAGTAGCAGATAATGATAAAATTAAAAAAGAAAGCGAAAATATTATTAGCAGGTATAGTGTTTAAATTAAAGAAATACATAAGCAATTTATAGAAAGAGGTTGCAAAAAAGTTCTCAGTTCTCAAACCCAAAGGGCTTGTAGCCCAAACTCATTTAATAGAATCATAGGAAAGGAATGTTTACCACAATAAATCAGATTGTTTGTGGCTAAATGCACATATTGGATCGACATCATTAATTGGTTAAGGATGTCTTTATTAGGTATCCCTCCTTATGTGCGACTCTCCAGAAGAAAGTTTTAAATTTGGGATGTAAATGAAGCTTCCAAAAAAAAAAGGCCACCAATGTGAGCAGAGAGATGAGCAGACACACTTGTGTGAGAGTCCAATTGGGTCAGTAAGAAAACCTAATGAAGGAATTTAGTAGCCAGTTGAGTTGTAAAGATTCCTTTTTTTGAAAGTTGACACCACAATCTATCACTGTTAGAGGTAACAGAGATTTCAAAATTTATGTACAAAAGAAAGAGGGAAGACAGAGGACAAGAAGCTATTGTTCCAATTATTACCAATGATGAAGTCACATACCGATTTAAGGATTAGGGAGTTCTATGTGGGGTAGCATTTAGCAGGGATGTAGGGACATTAGGGATCCAGGGATCGAAACAAGTATAAGTATTATTTCTAGGTTCTATTTTCCTAAAGTCCATTTGTTTTTTAGAATTGGAAGAATACTTACAATGATGTTCCAAGTGAAGGAGCCATTTTTCTTTAGAGATTTGGGATGGAAGACAGACCTGTTGGGAAAGTATTTGTGCCGTAATACTTGTAGCCATAGAGAGTCCTCTTCAGATAGTAACCTCCATCCAAGTTCTTCAAGCAGGGCTGTATTTTGAGTACTTGATTTCCTTATTCCAAGGCCACATCAAGTTTGGGGAAGCAGACCTTGTGCCAACCAATAAGAACTATTTTTCTTTGTTGGCCATGGTCAACATTCTAGAATCTAAGATATATGGAATCCTGTTCAGAGCATATGGCCTTATGTGGGGGTAACGACACCCCTTTTTGGGGGGCACCAGGGGTCTCTCTCCTCCTAATGAAGATTTTTTTGTTGGTTTGGCATTCATAGACTTCTCCAATATTGGGGTATTAGAAAACATGATATCGATGATTTGGAGTCGCCACCTAGGATTAGGGCCTAGGACCCGATGGGTGGGCCCGATCCATGTGAAAAGGGTCCAAAAGTTGGTCTAGTTCAGAGATTCGAGTAAGTGTTAGATTATGGAGACGAGAAGGTGTTAGGCACCCGGTCAAACCAGTTTGACCGGTCTTCCTACTAGATGTATAAAATGAACATTCTCCCTTAGTCATTCCTATACCGCATGCATGGCTAACTTATTGCTATACTACTATATACACTACCACATGTGAATGGAGAATCTACATTTTACCTACTGAGTAGAGGAATATAACTGAGCTTGACCCTTGTTTCGAGTTAAAAGGGGTGGACCCCTATTCGAGTAGATGTGTGCTTTCTCTTGGGTTCTCCCAGCTCAAGAGAAAGTGGTCTTGATCTATAGCTATCTTTCTCCATAAGCTCTGACTTTCTTGTAACCTCATCCGACTCCTCCAGACACTAAGGCATAGATTCATCTTGCAAAGAGTAGATCTCGGGCTAGAACTTGGGCATAGCTTCAGCTTGCAAATGGTAGAACTTAGGTTAGAACTTGGGTGAAGGTTCAGCTCGTAAGGGCTAAATCTTGGGCTAAAAAAGGGGTTAAGGCTCTCTATAGGCTGAAATGCACTAAAAGGGAGGTGACACTCAAGGGATGGGGTAGGTAAACATTCAATGCCTTAGGAAGGGTGAATAGTGGGCTATTTATAGATTTTTGGTCCCAAAAGGAGCAAATTTTGCAGGGCTGCCAGTTTTGGACCTTCAGCAGGTTCAAGAATTTCGTGGGGCCACAAGAGTTGTGCCCTACCACTTTTTTAATGGCCTTATCACTTTTTTAGCAGGGCCACAAGAAAAAGTAAATTCGGGAATTTTCCCAGATGCTGATCTGGCTGTTTGCAGCATTCCAGACTTTTGGGGCGGATTCCAGGAGATCTGGTGGTCCAATTTTAGCCTACCATATATTGTTGGAATCGTGGTTTCGAGCACCATCTATCAGTATAAGTGTTCAGATTTGATTCCTCGGTTTATAATATGCTATAATTGAACCCCCTCTCCCTTGGGGCCAATTAGGGTTTGGGTTTTGAGACCGGGGTAAGGGTTCTAAGCCAGATCCAGGTTACCTTAGAAAGTCATCTCCTCTGTCGATGGAAAGCACTGATCGCATCCACATTCTATAAATCATCATAGTGGGGGGAGGGTGACGAAATTGGATGTCTACACCTTAAGGAAAGAAAAACAAGGCATAAGGTAAGTGGGTATGGAAGAAAGAGCAGATTGTATAAAGATAGTTCTTCCTCTAAAAGAGAGAAGGTTAGATTTCCAGGCAGCAAGTTTCCTATCAACTCTTTGAACAATGTGATTGAACCTAATAGTCCTATCTCTCTTGTGAAAGAGGCCGGTTCCTAGGTAGGTAGAGTTATTATCCATTTCTTTTATGCCCAGGATCTTACAAATATTGTGTTTCAAAATTCCATTAAGATTTGAACTAAAGGCAATGCTACTTTTATCAAAATTAGCAGTAAGCCCAGATACGTCAGATAAGATACCAATGATGCATTTAATAGTGGAGACATCTTCTTCACATGCTCTACAAAAGATGAAGGTATCATAAAAAAAAAATGTGAGATTTCAGGCCCAGTACGAGTAATTTTGATACATCTAAAGAGGTTGAGGTCTCTATAGGTGCAAAGGAGGCGAGAGAAAGCCTCCATGGCCACTATTATGGTAAAAATATGCAACTAGCAAAAACATACCAAATGAACCGAGCGAGTGCAAGCCCATAATATCAGGGCCAGCCGAATGGCCTAATCCCTACGAGGTCATCCACCCAACTTGAACCAGATGCCAAATCAAAAACTGACCGACCGATCAATGTCACCATAGGGACTTTAGCAGTCGAACGGCTAATCCAATACCAGCGTAAAGGGGATATTACACGAACGTCCCATCACATGGCTGTTCGAACCACCGAACGAGCCCAACTATATAGCTCCTTAACCTAACAGAAAGACAGAAGTATACGCCAACCAAGTGGAAAGAGCCATGTATAATCTATCACTTGGGTGAGTAGCTTAGCAGTTAGACCATTCCACTTAGGTCGCTCGGCCTAAGCCTCCAAGAAGCTTTCCTCATCAAGGTACACTTAAGAAAAATTACTTACCAAGCCGAGCTTATGGGTCGCAAGATACGAGCTGATCCTAGTCCATAGAGAACTCTTAGCAGAATGTTGAATCTTCCCTAGAAGAAAGGATATCTTATCATATCCCCTGGGATATGAAAAATATGAGTTCCCATAACTGCAGCCTCCTCCATATTCACATTCCTGTTACAAAGCATTAGGAAGCTACCAAAGTGGAATTCTCACTAAATGGCCACCACTTTTAGCTATAAATACCTAGGTAAACCTCTTTCTAGTGGATCGATATTTTTTCCATTCTTATTGGAATTATTTATTTACTAAGAGGTCTGACTTAGGCATCGGAGAGTCCCCCGTCGAATCAGCCCTCACTCTCTTGTGTTCGTTCCTCTGTGTAGGATGCGAAAGTAGCCTAAGACGATTTCATACCGTAACAGCCACAATGAAAAGGAAAAGGCTTAGAGGGCAGCCTTGCCTAATGTTACACCCATACCCTAACCTAGTCTAATTTGGACTTTTGTGATAGATCCCGGACCAGAGATTCAGAGTACTAATGGGTTTTGGCTCATGGTAGCTCATTGCAGGAAAGAAGAGATGACCCCACTTGCTAATGAATTTCATGCCAGTCTAACTGGAGAGGATTCAAACCTTTTGACCCCAGACGGTACACAAATTCAAACCTCCCTACCCGAGTCCCAACACGTACCAAAATTACCGAAGAACATGACCATAAGCTAGGGAAAACCCCTAAGGAAGGACCAAGTGGGGATAGTAGGCAGTCAAGTCATAGCACTGCCTTGACCACTAGAAACAACCTAGGCTGAATCTGGTGGCATATTTTCGGTGGCCCTTTCAACTGTTGATTGGGTTTCGATGCCCGTGGGTCCCACCACCCTCATCGTGAACAACCCTGGATGACCTCACACACTCTCCCACACCTTCTTCTTGACTTTTACACCCTATGAGTCAAAGGAGGTGGGTCCATGTGTCCCGAATGATGGATTAACCTACTCATACTGGACAAGGACCAACCAAATAGGACCGTAGGTCCATGACTTACTATAAAAGGGACTGAGGTCATTTCTCACTTCTCACCTTGTCAAAAACATGGGAGAGAGAGAAGAGAGGAGAGAAAGGAAGAAGAAAAGGAAGAAGAAGAGGGCAGAAGCTCACCATGGCTCCCGACTTCACACCTTGTTGCCGGAACCCTAGCCGGAGGTAAGTGCTACCTCCCCTACCTCACTCTTTCTTCAATTTGAGCTTGTACATTAAAGTAAGCCTCGACCCCAACACCTCCTGGAGGTCGGATGAGTGTACATTTCACTCTTGGATTGCCAAGCTCAAACCAAGCTAGGTGAGCTCCAATAACAACCTTGACCAAGTGACTAGCTAGGGTTTCGATCTTTTGATTGTCGTATCTCCCAAACGGATCGGTGGAATAGGGACTTCTTTAGCTTAAAATGAAGGTGGGATGACCCTCTACAAACTCCATAGACCAAATCCCAGCAATCGAGCCCGAGCTAGAAAGTCCCAAATCTGTGGGTTCATTTCTGGGAATCCACCAGAAACAACCTGGGCTGTTTCCTATGGCATATTTCTGGCGAAGTTTAGACCTTCCAGAGTTCTTTGTTTGCTCCACCGAAAACAATTCTGATATTTTCAGTGGATTTTTTGTCTATTTCTGGTGCATGTTTCTAGTGACCTGTCCAGTACTCATAGTACCTATACCCTTTGGGGGTAAGCTCTATGGGTCTCCTTTGATGTTTTCGACACTCATTGACGTCCGATCACCTTTGTACATAGGATAGAGACAAGCACATACAACGAGGTCGAAAGTGAGTGAACACCAGTTGGTACACTTGGAACCCAATTCAAACAAGTACAACCAAGGTGAGGGATGGTTGACTTTTATTTTATGGAGTGTTTACTATTGTAGAAATTGCTCACATGCATAGAAACCATGAATGCTCTTTAATTGTGAATTGCATATGTGAATATAATAACATGTTTATATATTGAATTGTTATACTTATGGAATTCGAAATTAGGCTATGTGATGTATGTTGAGATGTGTGATGAGGTCCGATGTGGCCGAGGTGGTTCCAATATTGTGATCGTTGTGTGTATGTTGCATTCACACATTGAGTATGTGCATTAGATTTAGATATAGTCATGGATTACACTTTGTGGCCGATTGTGATACTCCAGGATTATACTTGGAAATGGATCCGATGTGGCCAATGGATGATTCTGGTATCATATTCCATACTAACTGTATCATTATGAAAGGCATATAGGATATTTGTGGTTAAGTGACATTCCCTATGCTACGTCCTCTTGCCAACAAGGTGTGTTGGATAACCCAATAGTGGTATGTTCGATGAACCTTTCCAGAATGCCACACCCACTGTACGATGTGATTGTTGCTAGAGGTGAAAACTAGTCCGATGTGGCCGATGGTGATTCCGATGTCGTGACTGCCAGAAGGGGGTTATCAAGGTTTTGCTGGGTGACTGATGGTCGCATTCCAGGACCGGCAGGCTCCTAATCGCGACTAGGGTTTGTATCGTTGGGTGACCGATGTGCGAGTTCTGGGACTAGAGATACAGCCTAATGTGCCGTATTAGCATTTACCAAACTTAGTTGTATGCTAGGTGGATTAATAATCAAATGAATTGCATCATTCACATCATGGACTATGTGTTTACTTTATGCACTCATGTCTTCATGAATAATATGTATACGTGTTTTGGGTGTGCATGAACCCCACCCCTCACTGAGCTAGTTGGAGCTCACCACTCGTATATATATTGCTTTTTAGATGATGATACAAGTACGGTGGTGCCGTTGGGTTGTGACTCTACTTCCTCCAGACCCGAGTACGGAGTGACAGACTGGTGGATGCCAGAGGCTGAAGAGTACAACCAGGACTGTGCCTGTGACACCTGTGCCTATTCGGCACCTTGAGAGGCTTGGTTGTCCATTTTGATATTTTGATACCGACCTGATTAATGGTATTCTTATTGCACTTAATATATGTAATTGAATAACTTGGTTATGGATATATGTCATCATTAGATATTCCCCATTTAAACTATATTCCACTATTTTATACTCTGATTTTGTTCTAATTGTTCTGGTGGTTCGATGTTGTGTGGTTGTGAATGTTAAGGTACTATTATTAGAGATCCTGGTAGAGGTGTAAGATGGGTAAGCGTCTTACTCACACCATTGATATCCCATAACGGGGATTGGGGTGTGATAGCCAATCCCTTTAGAAAGTTCAAAATAGTCAAAAGAAGAACCCCTAAGCTTGATGGAGAAGGATGGGGTACTGATGAAGTAGCTAATAAGGACTTCCTATTTGTCACCGAAGCCAACAAATAGACCTAGCAAGAAACTCCATTCAAGCTTGTCATAAACTCATAAACTTTGGCATGTGCACATCATGTTGATGTTGAATAAAATACCTTTTCCCTTTCACTTCACTTCCTTTGACAATTACAGAAGGCTGCTGCAATGTTGTAAACACGCAGCAAGAGCGGCTCAACCAAAATCGAACCCAATCAAATAGCCACAGCCAGCCCACATTTCTATAGAGTGTTCATTTTCGATTCCATTCTATGAGAACACTCTGGTGGAATAGAAATAACATTTGGTAAAACTATTCCAGAATTGTCCTTAGAACAGGAAAAGAACAGAAACAGCGTTTGACAGACACTTTATATAAATTCACTTTTGAACAATAAAATCAATAATTACATACCTGCCGTTATGGTCAAACTTAACTTAAATAAGGAGTACTTTGTTTATGAAATTATCTTTTAAAATACCATTACTTAAAGGAAATAATAAATAAAAGCATAAAAATAGGTGTCTTAAAATTTTATAATATAAACAATCAAAGTAGGGGGTAACCCTTATCTACTGCCATCTAATTTGCAATTTGTATCCTTAGTTCATTCATCTGTCTTCCTCGTGTATGTTTACTACCTTGATGAATCGTAGCACAAGTACCAACAACATCACCATCTTCTTATTCCTCACGAATCATGACTACCCTGACTCTCTCTTCATTAGCATCTACAGCGTCGTCTTCTCCGAATTGTTGAAAAAGTGCATCTACTATTTGTTCAGATTTGATATAATTATGAAGTCTACAACAAGCTATCACAATATAACTTTGGTGACTAAGTGAGAATTGAGGCATGTTTCTTAAAATAGGGAATCTTGATTAATATCCTAAAACAACGCTCAATATGATTTCTTAAAGAAGAATGTCTATAATTAAACTATTCCTTAGTACTTCTAGGTTGTCTTCTTCCACCATCCTAATTTGGTATATGATATCTCTCTCCTTTGAATGGTGTCAAATATCTATTCCCGTATATCCCGAGTCCACAACATAATAATTCTCTACAATATGATAAAGCAAGACATTAAATTCATACACAACAGTTATTTTTATACATGATAGTTTGGGTATTGATATACCTTGGGAAGGATGAGGAAATCATAAGGTAGGATCCTCTAGGGCTCTATTGAATATACGATAATCATTTGCACTACCTTCCCAACCCGCATATACAAATGTGAATTTCATGTCAAACGAGCAGGCACACATGACATTTTGAGTTGTTATCCCTTCCTGTCCTCGATATGGAATCTGTTTTCCCTTGGGAACTATAGCAGTAACATGTGTATCATCTATGGCACCAACGGATTCCTAATTAAAAAAAAAAAACCGAAAGCGCTATTATGTGAAACAAAAAACGACCATAAGTTAAAAAGTGATGTAAATTTATTAAAAAGAAAATTTCCATTTTACCTTGCAATGTGGACACCATTTGTTGTTCAAAATTATTTCCATAGGAATCTCATCAAAAGACGGGGCTTTGAGATACTAAGCACCCCTTGCAACACTTTGCCAAAGTAATAACTGACAGTCTATCCTGAATCCTAGGATCTCTCCTCAACTATTCTATTGGTAGGACCTATTCCTATTATTCTAAACATGAACTTTGCCAATTGCTCATCTACCCTAATAATTGTTGGAAGAAACCCAATCGTGCAGCGGAAGGGATTAGATTGGGATCTCTTGCATTTGAAATCACTGTACAAAAATTAACTACGCGAAAATGAAACGGGTTTACCTTAGAACTGCAATTGAAGTTCCACCTCCAGATAATAGTTCTTCCACACTTGAGCAACCGTAGGGATCGATCTCAAAATTTTGAAATTACAATCCACGTTCAATTGGAGAGGAGCAATCTACCATTAAAGTTTTCTCCTTCACACACACTCACTCACAAAGGAGAGAAGGAAAGGAGAGAGAAAACACGGGAGAGAAGAGAGGAAGTTTCAAAAAAAAAAAGAAAACTAAATCTCTCTCTCCCTTGTCCCTTATATAATAAAACCACTTTTAGAGTTTTCTCTTTTGATCAAATATTTGTTTCCTAAATAAAGAAATCCAAATCTTAGTCGTAGAGAACAATTTCCAAAATTGAACAACTACTTTGCTTCTAAAGTGGGAAGAGGTAGAATCTAAAAGGGATTGCTAACTTGCTTATTTTAGGTGACAAATATAATCAAATTATATTTTATCTACTACCATAAATAAAAATATAATTAACTATTTAATATTCCCAAATTTTGTCATATAATATTAACTCTTTAACTTGCACAAAAGACCTTCCACTTTTCTATATCACATAATGAGCTATATGGCATGTAATTTAATACCGCTAACCCCAACTCATTGTACATGTCTGTTTCAAAGATTTTGTGAACATGATCGGACACTGAAAAAATATTTCAAATAAAACTTAATAAATAAATTTTTTATATTAAAAAATAACTTTGTAAACAATTTATAAAAACGACACTGCTTCCAGATTTTTCTCCGATCAAGCACAGCCATTCTCTCCCCTCGATATTCCCCAATTAAGGGCAGTGGATCCCATGCTAATGATCTCTTTTATTAACAATGTGGGACCATGTGTCTAGCGTACCGGTATATAGTCCATTGGACATCAACCATTGGTTCGCCAAAACACGTGATACAACACTACAATAAATAGGATCTCTCCGCTCAAAGGTCAAGTGACGAGAATGAATCTCGTCCTCATACAACTGACAGTAATACATGTGAGATTTATACCAGATTCTTTTCTATACACACATAGTATGTGTACTTACATTTATGTAACTAGAATCACATCCCTGGTAACATACAATGTAACGACCATATGAACAGGATGTTCAGTCCAATCCCCAGCCAAGAATAATTTTGGGTGAAAAACTATGGAAAAACTTACAAGCCCAATAAATAAATGACATTCATAAATGAAATTAAACAATCTTATTAATAAACCGGGTCTGATGGAGACACATATCCAACAATAATACGACTGTCTTGTAACCAACCACGATGTCTCATTAGTAGGCATAAATTTAAAAACATGTGTCGTTCTATGCCAAATTCTTCATAACACTGGTTTGCATGCCCATGCAACACCTCATGTACCCATGATGCCCCTGTGAATGCACTATCCCTGCGTGGTTCTCTAGTGCAGAGATTACTGGAATAATGATATTGTGCTATCAACAATGTTACGAGAAATAATTCTTCTCTATCGTCATTATTAGAAGAGATTGTTGGAGTATTATTGACTTCAATATAAATTTTGAACTTGTTAGTATCATGCAAATGTTTATCCCCTAATGAATGTACCAAAAGATCTATGAAACTATAATCATCCAACATGCATAATTATCAAGTGATGTAATAAGTATTTAAAACAACAAAAGACATCCAACAGAATTTTGCTACACTCATAGTAAAATATAATCGGCATATTTAAAAAAGTAGCATAAAGTATAAATAACCATATTACACTTTTACATCAAGTGTACCTGACAAGACATATCATTCCTACTACAAAAGATCGTAAATGTATGTCATTCCAATCATCTATATTAAAAAAAGTTAGATTAACATCCATTAATCTGACTCATCAAAAGCCAATTGTTTCGTTTCTTCCTTGAGAGTAATGAATAATTCTCTCCATTCCCGGTCCACCAATATCCTCTTGCACGCCTTAATATGCAATTCTCTTGGGATGTCATCCATGGTTTCCAATAATCTAACACAAGTAGAAGTGTTGAAATCTGTGGTATTTGGAGTGACACCCATTGGAGTTGAGCCAAGCATACACCCTGAGATTGTGGTATTCTTGTTTTAAATTGACTCAGCTAGGGTCTGTATGGCACGTTCCATACTAGTTGTCCTACTCTTCTTCTTATATCCTGTAGGTGTCCTATCAAGTCTTTTGTTGACTCTAGGATGACCAGTTCCCCGATCTTGACTTTCATAATACCATATTGGCAATATATCATCCAATGGAGTAGTTGGAATTACATCTGCATCTGCATCCACATCATCATCAACACCTCTCGGTTCCTCTTCAAACCTGAAATCAAATTCATTCCTGAGTCGTCCTCTCCCGCTAGCATATGAATCCCCAAAAATAATATATAATTTAGGCCAATGTGGTAGCCCATTCCTCTATTGGACAAAATCCCACCCAAGATTAGAAAATCATACAAAAGTACAATATACCTTAATTTATACGTCCAAAACACTCTCATCTTCAACTGTACAAGTCTTGGCCACAACATTCCAACCAAAACCTGTAGTAACCAGTAGTTGCTTGAAAGCACTGTAATCGAGTCGTATTTTATTCATCTTATTCCCTAATTGAACCATCGTAAATGGCCAATCAGTTTTTGCCTCAAGTGCATTCTTGATATTGTTCCACCAACCTTTATTAAAAGTGGTGGAACTCTTGTTACCAACTTTCACTTACTCAACTATTAATATTGTTCTCTTTGAGTCCATTTTGCTATCTCATTATTAGCTCTCGAAGTAGATGTCATTATTCTAAAAATAGAAACACATCTCATTATAGCCTAAAAATAGAAACACATGCCTTTGCTCTCTCTCTCTCTCTCTCTCTCTTTTTAAAAAATATGTTAACATTCTTTTATAGACAAATATATATTTAAAAATTCCCCATCATACTGCCATTGAACAAAAAGTAACTCATATCCAAAAAACAAATAACATCGGGAAATAGATAAACAAACATACATCATCCAAATCAACACAATAGAACCAAACATATATGAATACATTGAGAAGACAAATGAGGATCAAATTAATAAAATAAATCTCGATTTCTGAAGCTAAAGTTCCTTCCTCATTACCATCTCGAGAACTTGGGATGAATGTGATTGGTTCTTTTCCTTTCTTTCCCACTCGCGAGTTTCCTTACGGAGTCAGTGTGCTTCTTTATTTTTTAGTGATTCCTTCTTAAGCTTTCAGGGAGGGAAGGGTTGATTAAGGAGACTACTAAGAAGGATAAATTAGGAGAGTTGCAAGCAATATTGTCAATTGGATCTAGATAACTATTATTACAAATATAGAGGCAGAACAACATATTCTACGATGTTATTTATAAGAAAGAAAAGGGAAAAAAATATAGAGGCAGAACAACGTATTCTATGATGTTATTTATAAGAAAGAAAAGGGAAAAAAGTCAATCTATAAAGTTAAAGTTTCAATTCTACAATTTCATAGAGAAAAATTATCAATGACTTTCTAAACCAACCAGACACTCAAGGGTATAGAATTTTCTTAAACTTCACCTTCCTTATATGACTATAGATGGAAACTTAGGAAAAATAGAGAATACATAGTGATGCGGTAAAAATTGACCAGTCAATCTTCCTTACAGCTCCTGAAGCTCCAGCAGATCTACACAGAAGAGAAGATAGGGAGAGCCGGGTTGACCCGACGGGAGACTCTCCGATGCCTAAGACAGATCTTTCCATAGTAGATACTCAAGAGAGTTTTCAGAAAAAATGAGTGATCGATCCCCCTTGAGGGAGGCTTACCTTGATATTTATAGGCTACTGATGGAGAGAGGAAGGAAGACGTTTGTGGAGAGTCTAGTTAGGCGTGGAGTCCTTGAGGAGAATGGCTCTATGATTCTAAGAATATTTTAGATTCTAGGGCAAGTTCTGGGAATATTCCTCTCTTATCTTGAAGGCACGAATAGTGAGAAAGGTGGACACTTCAGGCGATGTGAGTGGATTGAGTCCAGCCCCTATAATCAGGGGTCATGTTCCTTGAATGTAGGAGTGGATGTGTACACGGTTCTGGGCACCTTGTTTGATTGTGCTGAGCCAAGGTGGTAGGTCAGCCTGAGGAGAGACTGAGGTGGCAGGTCGGCCTAAGGAGGGACTGAGGTGGCAGGTCAACCTGAGGAGAGACCAAGGTGGGAGGTCGGCCTGAGGAGGGACCGAGGTGGCAGGTCGGCCTGAGGAGGGACCAAGGTGGCAGGTCGGCTTGAGGAGGGCCCGAGGTGGCAGGTCTGCCTGAGGAGGGATTGAGGTAGCAGATCGGCCTGAGGAGAGACCGAGGTGGCAGGTCGTCCTAAGGAGAGACCGAGGTGGCAGGTTGTCCGAAGGAGGGACCGAGGTGGCAGGTCAACCATCTGTTCAGGTCTATATACTCACTTCAGCTGTGCTGAGGATGTGGGCACATTTTGCCTCATCACTAGCCCCCTGCTCTACCAGTTCAGATCAATCTACTAGAGCATTTAATTTGACTTTGACTTTCGTACGGCGTGCATCGTGTGTTCGGGGTGAAACGCGCTGCTTCCACCATATGTCGCTCCGTCGTTATTTCACCTTGGGCAGGCGAAAAGGCTGCTTAGGTAACCATTGATTTTGGCCAGATCCAGCCATTCATTCTCGGCTAGTTTTTACTATAAATAGGATGCCCTTCTGCATAGAAGACTTTGCATTTGTTCAAGAGACCAAGTTAGTTCAGCTCGCTCTTAGCTTCGACGCGATCATCCTTAGAGTTACAGCTCAACTCGGGTTCAACAGTCCATCTTCAACCAGCTCGTCCTTTAACCAGTAAGTACCTGTACTATGGTTTTGACTCAACATTCTTCTTCTGCTCAACCCTCTGTGTTTTCTAGCATCGGTCCTGCTGATCCTAACATGGCGTCTATGCGTGATTCTAACTCACCCACCCAAACTCCCTTGACGGTCATGAGGCCCAAGGAGAACAACCCGGAGTACCCCATCCCTAATAGCTCATCCTTTAGTGACGACTCTTCGAGCATTTCAGGCTCTGATAGCAGCTCAAGCTCAGGTAGTAGCTCGGGTTCTGAGTCTATTGAGGTGGTCTCACCAGCGATCGACCCGACTAGGGCTAATCTTGGCTCGGGGGCCCATCTTAGCCCCCAATGTCGTGGCGGTAGGTACTTCGGTGA
Organism: Macadamia tetraphylla; assembly: GCA_022985045.1. Taxonomy (NCBI): domain Eukaryota; kingdom Viridiplantae; phylum Streptophyta; class Magnoliopsida; order Proteales; family Proteaceae; genus Macadamia; species Macadamia tetraphylla. The sequence continues at coordinate 59,102,747 of CM040966.1, read as the reverse complement.
CTGGGCCATCTGGTGCTAGAGGTTCAGAAGGAGGCCCAGTAGTGTCTGAGGGGGAAGGTTCAGCCACTTCCTCTGGTGGGAAAAAGACTACTGCCAACAATGGAAGTATACTCATGCCCAAGGTCCTAGACCTAATCCAGGCTCAGTACAGTATCCTTGATTATGTGGTGATGCGCGTGCCTGATGAAGAAGAGTGTGTAGACGCTTCTGGGGATGAGGTGGCCCTCTACAATGTCCCCTTCCAGAGGGGCCTCAGGATTCTAGTGCCCGAACTGGTCAGCTTGGCTCTGGAGTACTGAGGCCTCGCCCCGAGCCAAATTACCCTAAACTCCTGGCACATTCTCCTCGGCTTTGAGGTGTTCAACTCGAAGTTGGGAAGAACTGCCACACTGGATGTCTTTCATAAGCTATTCTTGGTGAAGAGGCACATCTCGAGGTGGTACTACTTTACTAAGAGGGATAGGGATGGTCCCTAAAACAAGCAGACGATGTTTACCCACATGCCTTCCTCGGTGAAGAAAAGGAAGAACAGGTATTTCTATGTGGCGATGGAGGGGAACCCCTTCAAGAGCAGCTGGGCAAAGCCCACTTTGTTGAATCTGAACTGAGCTCCAAAGTTGTCCGCGGCCAACCTCCAAACCTTTCATATGTGTTTAGGTGGGGAGGCTATGGACTTTTGTATACTGCAGGACGACAACTTCCTCCGGGAGTGGGAGCTGAGTGAGGTCCCTGGTGAGGGTCTAATCAAGTCCGATCACTTTATATTCAGCATGGTCTTTGTACTAATTCAGCTCGGTCTTGTCTCTGTTTTGCAATGGTGAATGTGAAGGTTAACAACAAGGCACTTGTCGCGGTGGCTGCAGAGGTGAGGAAGAAGGAGACGGCCGAGCAGGCTATAAAGAAGAACACTGACAAGGGTAAGGCCGTGCCAAGCCTAGGTTGTAGTAGGAACATTGTTTCACCCACCGATGCTGGCCTAAAGGCCTCCCCGATAGTTATCGGGGGCAAGGTCGGCAAGGTGGTGTCCCCTACCATCTAGTACACAGCTCGGCATGGTACTCTGGGCTCGACCAAGGACAAGGAGCCAGTGGGTCCTTCAGGAGGCAAGGGCCCGAGCAGACCAGTATGTCGAATCAGGCTATAGAGGGCCAGGAGGGCTAGAAGAGGAGGTGCTCGCCTATTGAGGCGGCACAACACGGTAACCCTCACAAGGTGGCTTGGACAAGGAAGCAACCCTTGGCTCCATGGGAGGACCTGATGGAGAATGGCACCGTGCTGGACCCCAATAGTGCTCGGGTCTAGTGTCATCGGAGCATTCCTAGGAGGGACATTGCCTGCTCGAAGAAGTTATCAGATATTGAATTTGCGGATCAGATTTATGTCCGGATGGGTGACGTGAGTATACTTAGTCTTTCTCCTGTGTTTTCTTTGATGTCGTGAGTACTTCTGACAGCTCTATTGGGCCTTTCCAGAGCTTTACTTTTTTAGTTAAGGCTGCCCAACGGTTGGAGAGCATGGTCGTTGCCCATTTAACGGAGGAGGCCGAGGTAAAGCACCTTCGTGGAGAGCTGCACATGGCTACTGGCTAGCTAGAGGCTGAGAAGAAGAAGGCTCGTAATGAGGAGCAACGTGCAAGGGACGTCGAGATGATGGCTGATGAGCAGGCACGTGAGGTTGCCAAGTTGTTTAGGGTCAACAGCAACCTAGTAAAGGGGAAGGATGAACTCCAGAGAGAGCTGACCGAGACTCAAGATGCCAGCAAGAAGAAAGAGGTGAAGCACACAGCTCGAATTGTTGAGCTAAATGAAAAGCTGGCGGTGAATGACGAGACCATTGCTAAGAGGTGGCTGAACTCCGTAGCGGGTCAGTAGTGGTTGGTCGATATCAACGTTGCCTCCTTCAATGCTGGCTCAAACAATACTACTAAGTTTATCCTGACCAAGACGCCAGACTACGATCTGTTAGACTATGAGCAGCGTGCTCCTGACACCGCTCCTTCAGTGCAGCTCGGCGGCCAAGCCGATGTTGGTGAAGAGGTAAACCAAGCCGACCCTAAGGACAGCCAAGTGAAGAGCTAAGCTCGTGAACCAGCTTGCTCCCCCTAGGCTAGCCCCCCAAGCCTTGTAATCCTATTGCTATTTCCTTCTTCTTCCTTTCTCTTGTTTCCTTTTCTTTTTCAATGTAAATGTCTCCTTCGGGAGTAATGTAATTTGAGGGTTGTTACCCTTCTTTCATGAATGGAAAATACTTGTATGTTTATGCTTTTCAGAACTTTTTGTACTTCCTTGTTTTCTGGTTCTTTAAGCGCGGTTCCTTTATCTGGCTAAGCTTGGAATTAACCTCATGTGTATAGCTTACGATATCTTGAAGTGTTATGCCTTGGCTGGGCTATGGTAGTGCCTAGCTGGGGCTTGGTCTTGGGGTATTCCGAGCTAGGGCTTGGTCTCAGTGCCTTAGGTGTTTTGAGTACCAATCCTAGGTTTGGTCTTAGTAGCGCCGAGCTGGGGCTCAGTCTTAGGGTATGCTGAGCTGCGACTTGGTCTTAGAGATTCCCGAGCTGGGGCTCGGTCTTGGCTATTGCCGAGCTATGGCTCGGTCTTGGTGCCTTAGGTGCTAAGGTCTTGGGGTGCCAAACTTGGGTTTGGCCTTATGGATGCCGAGTTGGGGCTCAATCTTAGGTGGTGTCGAGCTGGGGCTCGATCTTGGATGTTACCGAGCTGGGGCTCTGTCTTAGTGCCTTACGCGCTAAGGTCTTGGGGTGCCAAACTTGTGGTCTTATGGATGCCGAGTTGGGGCTCGGTCTTAGGTGGTGCCAAGCTAGGGCTCGATCTTAGTGAGTTAGGTGCTAAGGTTTTGGGGTGCCAAACTTAGGTCTAGTCTTATATATGCCGAGCTAGGGCTTGGTCTTAGGTGGTGCTGAGCTGGGGCTCGATCTTGGAGGTTGCCAAGCTGGGGCTCGGCCTTTTGAACAGTAAGTATTTGAGATAGAACTTCTTCATCTATTAATGTGTGGAATGCACTTGTAACAGATACATTGCTTTGAAATAGAGTCGAATTCACTCCATGAATGAAATTGAATAAAGTAATATGAAAACTAAGGTACTGAAAACATGAAATCTATAAGACTAACACCTGACGTGCGGGACTTCAATGTGATCTAATGATAATTTTTTCTGAGATTTTTGACATTTCATGCCCTTGGTATAGCTGTATCCCCCTGAGTCTGCAAGTAGTAAGTGCCAGGGTGAACCACTTTGGAGACTATATAAGGGCCCTCCCAATTCACGCTTAATTTGCCTTCATTTCTCGGGTCTGCTGCCGCTGCCTTCCTGAGGACTAAGTTGCCTACTATAAATCCTCATGACCGAACCTTTCGGTTATGATACTGCCGCACCTTTTTCTTGTAGGCTTCATTTCAGAACTAAGCCTAGGTCATCTCCACAGGGGCCAAGGCTTCAATCCCATATACCAAACGAAAAGGTGTTTCCTTTGTGGGGGTCTGAGCTAAGGTAAGATAGGCCCAAAGCACACTGAGTAGTTGGTCAGCCTAGTTCTTCTTCTCCCTATCCAGCATTTTCTTGATTCCATCCAGGAGTGTATGGTTGGCCTTTTCTGCCTGGGCATTTGATTGTGGGTGTGCAGCTGCAATGTTTTGGAAATTAATGTTGAAATTGCTGCAAAAGAATTTGAATTTTTGATTGTCGAATTATTGCCCATTTCGATCACTAGCACTTTTGGGACACCGTAGCGGTATATAACATCGTCTCTTACGAACTTTTCCACTGTCTGCTCAGTGATCCTTGCTAGGGGGCGTGCCTCCGCCCATTTAGTGAAGTAGTCAATGGCAATAATTAAGAACTGGACACTGCCCTTGCCTTTCTTAAACTGTCCTAGGATATCCATTCCCCACATTATGAATAGAATCGGGCATATTATAGAGCTAAGTTCTATAGCTGGGATATACGGCATTGGGGCATGCACCTGACATTTAAAGCATTGCTAGACAAACTTCATTGCATCTTGCTGCATCTTGGGCCAATAGAATCCTTGGCGCAATACCTTGTAGGCTAGTGCCCTTCTTCCCATATGGCCTCCGCAAATTCCTTCATGGACCTCTCGGAGTGTCTCTTCAGCTTGGCTCGGTGTGAGGCACTTCAGCAGGGGCCAGGATATTACCCTTTTGTACCTTGGAGGGTGTAGTTGGTTACTTTTCTCTTAACTACTCTTGCCTTTGTCTGATCTCCTAGGAGGTGCCCATCTCGTAAGTAATCTGTTATAGGATCCATCTAGCTTGGCTCAACTAGCTATGAATCATTGCTGCACATCATTTCCTGCTCATAAGTTGGTTTTTTCGGTACTTCAAAATATATCAAGCTCGCACAGTCATTGAGTTCCGCTAGGCCAGTTTAGAGAGGGAATCTTCCACCATATTTTCTTCTCATGAAACTTACACCATTTCAAACATGCCGAAGCTGGTAATCAGGCAATGAGCTTCCTTCAAGTACTTGATCATTCTCTCCTCCTTGGCCTCATATTGCCCGTTGATCTGGTTCACAATCAGTTGGGAGTCACTATGTGCGACTAGGTCATCTGCCATTACTGCCTTTGCTAATTTGATTCTGGCTATTAAGGCCTCGTACTCCGCTTCATTGTTCGTCATGGGAAATACAAATCTGAGGGCGTACTGTATTGCAAATGCCTCTGGACTTTACAGCACAAGTCCTACGCCGCTCCTTGTCGAGGTACTGGACCCATCAACAAAGAGCTTCCACTTCTTGTTCGGCTCAGCCTCTGCTCTTGATTCCTCCTCTGACTATATGCATTTAACTAGGAAATCCACCAGTGCTTAGCCGTTGATTGCACTTTTGGGCCAAAATTCTATGTCGTGCTCGCTTAACTCAATTGCCTAGCTCACCATCTACCCTACTACACTAGGGTTGTAGAGTAATTTCCTTAGTGGCTGATCTGTCAATATGGCTATGGTGTAGTAAGGCCTCAGTTTCCTGGCTGCCATGACTAATGCCAATGTAAACTTTTCGATCCTTGGGTACCATGTCTCTGCGTCGAGGAGCACATGACTTACGTAGTAGACAGGCTTTTGGAGTTTTCCCTCTTCACTTATGAGGGCTATGCTAATGGCCACTAGGGATGTAGCGAGATACAATTGGAGCATCTCTCCTGGCTCGGGTCAACTCAGTAGAGGGGGCCTGGTCAGGTAGGCTTTGACTTCCTCAAATGCTGCTTCACATTCATCCGTCCAACAGAATTGTTGGTGCCCTTTTCCTCCTTTCAGCAGCTTGAAAAAGGGAAGGCACTTGTCTCTAGCTCGGGACAGAAACCTATTCAACGCAGGTAGGCAACCAGTCAACTTTTGTACTTCACGGATGTTTCTCGACTGGCGCATCTCTTGGATGGCTTCAATTTTGGAGGGGTTCGCCTCTATTCCCCTTTGTGATACTAGGAAGCCCAGAAACTTCCCAGAGGTCACTCCAAATGCACACTTGGTAGGATTTAGCCTCATCTAGTTTTGTCGCAGAACATCTAAGGCTTCCCTCAGGTCCAGTATATGATTGGTGCCCTTTGCTCTCTTGACCAGCATGTCATCAACGTAGACTTCCATGTTTCTTCTGATCTGGCTTCGAAACATAGTGTTGACCATTCTCTGGTACATGGCTCCCGTATTTTTTAGGCCAAAGGGCATTGCAGTGTAGCAATAGTTGCCTTGGGTGGTGAGAAACATTGTCTTCTCCTCATCTTCAGCTTTCATCTGGTTATAGCCAGAGTACTTGTCCATGAAGGTCAGCATCTCATGGCCTGCCATTGAGTCTATGAGGGAGTCGATCCTGGGTAAGGGGTAATAGTCCTTGGGGTAGGCTTTGTTCAGATCAGTGTAGTCTATGCAAATCCTCCACCTCCCATTGGACTTTGGGACCATGACAACATTAGCCAGCTAGGTAGTGTATTTTACTTCTCTCACGAACCCCGTGGCTAAGAGCTTATCAACTTCTTCATTGATGATCGTGTTATGCTCGGCTGTAAAGTTCCTTCGCTTTTGTTGAAAAGGCTTGAAGCTAGGATTAACGTCCATACTGTGCTCAGCCATGTCCCTTGGGATGCCTGGCATATTAGAGGCCTTCCATGCGAATATATCAGAGTTTTCACTAAGGAAGTTCAGGATTTTGTCACAACTTTGGGAGCTCAGCAATGCCCCGAGCTAGACGGTCTTTGTTAGCTCGGCCTCAGTTAGTGGGACAGTGAGTAGCTATCCACAGGCTCAGCTCGGTTCATAAGGCTTTCATCGTGGCAACCGATGATCTCTACCATGCATGCTAGCCCAGAGTATGGTTTCTTGACGGACTTTATGAATTTGGCATAGCATTCCCAAGATTCCTTCTGGCTAGACCTGCATTCCTTGATTCTGTTACTGGGGGGAAACTTAACCTTTATATGCTTAGTAGACACAGCTGCTCCAAGGCCATTAAGACAAGGCCGGCCAAGGATTGCATTATAGGGTGAGGCTATCTTCTCCACCATGAAAGTGACCATGGTGGTGGCCGTATGAGGTCCCTGACCAATGGTTATTGGCAGGTCGACTACTCCTTCTAGTTCTGCAGGTGCGCCTGAAAATCCGTACAGAGGTCCAAGGGCGGGCTTCAAGGATCCAGTGCCAAGCCCTAATTTCATGAAGGCTTCGTAAGACATAAGGTCAACGGATGCTTCCGTGTCTACTAGTACTCTGTGGAAGGGGTGGTTGGCCACCACCAATTGGATTACGACAAGTCGTTATGAGGCCAGTTCAGCTCTTCCAGGTCCTTGTCTAAGAATGTAATGGGAGGATTTGTCTTGAGGGCCTTGACGGGCTGTTTCGTAATGCATACGAACCAAGCGTGAGCTTGAGCCTTTCTTTTCAACTCCGCGGTGGGTCCTCCTATAATGGTCAGGATGGCCAGACCCACAGGCTGGTTATTGTATATGTTAGCTCAGTCCGGGCCTGGCTTCTTGTGCGACTCGACCCTATCTCAGCTCGGGCCAGTTTCCACTATATTTCTGTTTCGAGTACTTGTTAAGGTAGCCCGCCTTAATGAGCTCATCAATCTCCCTTTTCAGGGACTTACAATCTTCAGTGTCATGTCTATGGTCCCGGTGGTATCAACAGTACCGGTTGGAGTTCCTTTCCTCCAGCTTAGCTGTTACTGGTCTGGGGCAGTGAAAGTATTTTTGGTCTTGGATCTCCATAAGCAAATTTGTCCACGAGCAATCAAGCTCATATAGTTTGGGCTCGACTGTGTTATGCGGCCGATCTATCCTATTCTTCTTTGGCTCGTGGGAGTCATCTCTGGGCCTTGCTGGTCTATTCTTTTCTTTCTCTGGCAGCTTCCTGATGGCTATCCCCCTGGCGGCTAGGACCTCTTCCATGTTGGCATACTAGTTGCACCTTCTGAGCAGCTCAGGCATTGTATCTGGCAAGTTCAGGGCCAGAGATCGGACCAGATCAGGGTAGGTAATCCCATTGCACAATGAGCTATATGCTACTTCTTCTGGCAGATTTTTCACCTCCAGTGTCACCTTGGTGAATCGGACAAGGAAATCCCATAAAGTCTCCCCAAACCTCTGTCTCATATTCATCACATTCTATGAGGTCTACTTCTGCTTTATGCTATCCTGGAAATGAGTGAGGAACACCCTTGTTAGTTCTTCATAGCTGTGGATGGACCGGGGCCTCAAGCTCGACATCCCACCAGTGCGACACCCTTCAGTGAAGCTGTAAAAGCTCGATAGAGGGTTGCATATGATCTCCCATGGACTGTCATGGTTGAACTATAGTACAGGAGATAATCATAGGGGTCCATGGTGCCATCGTAAGTGTTAAGGACGGGCACAGTGAAATTTAAGGGCAGCTCAGCATCAATCAACTCATCGGATAGTGCATTATGGGCTAGGATCACCGTTATGTCAGTCGGTTGCCTCTGCTTCTACATTCCTTCGATCCACTCAATGAAACGCTGGATGCGCTGTTCCAGGTCATCCCTTCTCTCCTCTGCTCGGCGGCTTGAGGAGCGGCGTTTGTGTTCAGCTCACCTAGGGCTTCTTCCACGATCTTGATGCCTGACAGGTCGGCCTTATCCGTGCTGATGCTCGGCCCTAACTAGCCTGTGTGGGGAGTCCCGACGTTCCCCTGCACTGGGTGGAGACCTATGGGCATCTCGTCTCTCGGGGCTTCAATCTCGAGTTGAATGATGTGCCCTCCCATTCTGGGCAGGTGAAGGCCCTCGCGACGTCTCTCGATGGGAGATCGAGGTGGTGGCACTGAGCGAACTGTTCGTGACGTCCTAACATACCCCCTCCTTGTTGTTGATTGAGGGGTGACACTATTATCAGGTGTTTCCTCTCGAGGTCGCCTGTTCCAAGCTGGCCTGGGCAGCTGAGTAGAGCCTGTGCGGGGGATAGGAAGTGCCGAGCCGAACTGACATATGAATTCCCACACCAGGTTGTTGGTTGTCAACACCTGCAACTGCAGACTCTAGATCTGTTCTTCTACAATCGGGTGGGTCATCCGGGATGAAATTCCTTGGCGAGATTGCTGAGGATTTCGAATATGTTGGACTCCCTCTCTTGGAGTAACCCCTACATTGGGTTAAACTTGTGAAGGTCTCGACAAGGGGCCCTCTACTATTGGGGCATTCTCTCAATCTTCCATTAGAGGTGGGCGAGGTTCCTCTGCTTGTTCAGGTCACATACCACGAGATGATCTTACTTGTGTTGTGGAGGAGACGACCTTCTCACTTCTTAGTTGCATTGGTTCAAGTAGCTTTTTGTATCAGTTTCCCATGGATGGCGCCAATCTGATGCGGTAAAAATTGACTAGTCGATCTTCCTTACAGCTCCTGAAGCTCCAACGAATCTGCACAGAAAAGAAGATAGGGGAGAGCCGGACTGACCCGATGGGGGACTCTCCGATGCCTAAGTCAGATCTTTCCACAGCAAATACTCAAGAAAGTTTTTAATAAAAAGGAGTGATCGACCCCCCTTAAGGGAGGCTTACCTTGATATTTATAGGCTGCTGATGGAGAGAGGAAGGGAGATGTTTGTGGAGAGTTCGATTAGGCGTGGAGTCCTTGAGGAGAGTGGCTCTATAATTCTGAGAATATTTCAGATTCCAAGGCATGTTCTGGGAATATTCCTCTCTTATCCTGAAGGCACAAGTAGTGAGAAAGGTGGACACTTTAGGCGATGTGAGTGGATTGAGTCCAGCCCCTATAATCAGGGGTCACGTTCCTTTAATGTAGGAGTGGACGTATGCACGTTTCTGGGAACCTTGCTTGATTGTGCCGAGCCGAGGTGGCAGGTCGGCCTGAGGAGAGACCGAGGTGGTAGGTCGTCCTGAGGAGGGATCGAGGTGGCAGGTCGGCCTGAGGAGAGACCAAGGTGGTAGGTCAGCCTGAAGAGGGACTGAAGTGGCAGGTCAGCCTGAGGAGGGACTGAGGTGGTAGGTCTGCTTGAGGAGGGACTGAGGTGGCAGGTCGGCTTGAGGAGAGACCAAGGTGGTAGGTCAACTTGAGGAGAGATCGAGGTGGCAGGTCGGCCATCTGTTCAGATCTGCATACCCGCTTCAGCCGTGCTAAGGATGTGGGCACATTTTGCCTCATTGCATAGGAAAATAGGGGGAAATATGGCTGAAAACAAGGAATTCACATGTTGATTTTCCTACTGTTTACTTTTCCCTTGATGCTTCACCAATCACACATTCATTTCAAGAGTGTCCCCCTCCACTGGCAGTCCCAAGTCAACAATTTGAGAAGGAGAACCAGTAGCAAAGGCCACACTCACATTGATCTCAAGTGGCATCACCTGAGAGCAAACACATTGTGAAGAGGCAGAAGGAGGAGGCAAATTGGGGGCTCTTGGTTGTTTCTTTTTCTTACTTTTTGCATAGCCCCTGGCTAAAACTACTGTAAAGATGATTAGCCATAGTAGGAAACTGCATTTCTTTTAAGGAACCACATAATTGAAAGTAATTTCATATATGAATCAATATCAAATCTTGAACAAGTTCGATTTAGAAAATTGAAAATAAAATTGGTGCTCAATTTAGAGGGATATAAATTAGACATGCTGGGTTTTATATTACTTAGATGTTCATGAATGAAGTCAAATAATTCATATGCCTGAAGTAGAAGATAAAATCTCAAATCCTGTCCACAAGTAAAGCGAGAGAGAAATAGAGGGAGAAAAAGAGGGAGAGATAGAGAGAGACCCCTAAAACAGAGCCCTAAAACCATGGGAAGATGAGAGAAATTACTTGGTCATGTTTACTTGCTAGCAATACCTCCCCTAATCTCTTAGATATAGAAATCCGAAATTAGATTTCCTTATTTGGTTCAACTTCTCTCTTATGTTTTTAATCTTTTATTTTTTTGCTTGGGAGACGGAGTGGTCCATTGTTTTGAGACTTCAATCCCTTTTGCAATAGAAGTGGGCTTGGGTCCCTTTTGGTGTGATTTTGTGATTTTATCGAGAGTAGGTGGAGTAAAGGCCATGGAATTTATTCTTTTTAAGTTGTTAGAAGAATTGATAAAACAACTTTTTCCTATTCTTGTAATATATTATTATTTTATTTATTTTCACCTACTCAATGTAACGTGAGTAAATTAAAAAAATGAATCGGACGTGCCAAACGTATTTCTGTTCTATTTGCATTTCGGTAGAATAGAGGAACACTAGCAATGCTCTCCATGTTATCAAACGGCACCTAAGCAACTGAAAGAGTTCTCTCTCTCTCTCTCTCCTACTTACACACTGAATTCGTCAATGGCGACGATGAACAGCGAGGAAGAGATTTCCGAAGTTTCTCGATGGGACTTTCCTTCCAACTTTGTCTTCGGAGTCGCCACTTCGGCTTATCAGGTATTGATTGATTGATTGATTGATTGATTGCTCCATTTTTCGTTCTCATTTCTGTAAATTTTGATGTTCACAAATCTCTCATATAATATTTACGGCGTTACCACCGTTAACTTCAACGTAGAGCTCGATTAGTTCTCTGAGTACTTGATGATACTTCTCCGTGTGATCTTGGAATGCTCAAGCTCTGATTTTCCAGATTTTTAAAAGCTTTATCTACTTAATTATAAGTTGAGAAATAATCTTTTTGTTTTCTGAGCTTTGTTTTGTTCTATGATAGTTAGATACTTCTCGAAGTGGTCTTCAAATGTTGAAGCTCTGATTCGAGAATCTTCTATGTTACTGGTTTTTGAGAGCTCCGTTTGAAATCTACACTGGTCGTGTTTGAAGCTCTTTGATCTGTAGGCGATAGATAGTTTCCAAGTGATCTTGTAGTGCTTGCATCCACTAGATTTATTGCTAACTTATTTTTTCTGGCTTTAAATTCTCAGCATTCTTATAGTGCCCCGTTCCGAAATTGTTTGATAAGAGATCTTGTTTGTTGTTATCTCATATAGTTAAAGGTTAGAGCATTTTGCGTTCGATAATGAAATTTCTATTTCTCTAGTCGAATCTTCCTAAGTATTTTTTCTTACTGTTTCTACACTATCTTGAACTTCTCTTATAATTAGTTCCATGGAAATAGGTTGAAGTTAGTTTTGGGAGAACCTGTTATCGTGTCTCGGAGATCTGTCAATGTCCTTCTAGATTTGCAAGGGGACATTGATCGGTTCATGCTTTCTCTGTTTTGATAATTTTCTTAGACAATTTGGTATTAATTTTTCTTTCACGGTGTCTTTCGTGCAATTATTTCTTATTTGAAGTCTAACGTGTTGGGGTCATATTAGCTTTCCGTTATTCATAACCATCTATTGATTAAGTTAGTGTAAACAAATTCGAATTTTTGGTGGGAAGGAGTTGGAATTCTTCTATCTCTACTCTTCCAAGGAAATAATGTAATCTGCAAATCCAGATGATGGATCTTAGATGCAAGCAGATCCAATGATCAGACCTGAACTGAATGGAGTTCCTAATGGGTAGGGTAGGTGCATAAAATATCAAGGCCAACCAATGGTTGGATTAAAAGAAACAAACACCAACAGAAAATAGATACTGGCAAAAGACAGAATTCGTAAGTCAAAGATAAACCATAACTCCCAATCTACTTATCCAATTACTACTAAGTTCTGGCTGATTGTAGTGAAGAGGGAAGGGAAGATCATATCAGAAATTGAAGCCTATCCAATGATTAGAATAAGAGAAACATTATGACAAAGTTACTGATATATTAGGTTAACCCAGACAATCGTAGGAGAAGAGAAAACATAAAATAAAACCTGCAGGAACAATGGTTAATAGAGTAGTATATTAAGGATAATAAAGAGAACATAAGAAGGGAAGAATCTTACCTCAGGTGACCACGGTAGGAGGGAGAAAGGGTGCTGGAAATTGACAGAATAGTAAGGGAGAATATGAAAGGGAAAGAAAAGATAAGAAGGAAAAGGAAAGATATGACCTTGGCTTCACCACCAAGGCCAGAGGTAGGCTTCATCACCTAGCAACAAGGTTCAAGAAGTCGGGTTGAGCCAAAGATATTCCGAATTTAGACCGAAACCTGGCCGAAATCCTATAGGTTTTGGTGGATGGTTTCCTTTGACCCTTTTGGTGGTCAAATAGCAATATTTTGGGCTGGAACTTGATAGAGTCCCATCTGACCTCCATTCAGTGAGGACTGTAGTGCGAAACATTCCTAACGGAGACCCTAATTAAGTATCCCTAAACACAATGGAACCTTTAGATTGTTGATAAACACACTCAAAATGTTAGTGTGGTTTCGTACCCTTCGTTGGTAGTGTATGTCATACCTTGCTTGTATATTTCTTAAAGATAACTTGTTTTACACATAATTTAGAACTATAATATACAAAAATAAATTAAAACTACTAAAATATGCAGTTGCAAATCATAAATAGAGAAAAATCATTTAATATCATTAAATGTAAAATATGTTACAACATGTCAACGTCAAAAATGTACAATCAATCAACCCACATCAAAAGTGAAACTCAAAAGGCCCCTGTCCTTCCTCCTAGACTCATATTCTATGTCAAAACCACGGACTTTTGAGCAGAGGCTCGAAAGATGAGGAAGATTGCTGCCAACTAAAACCGTTCCTCTGACTTGATCACAGAAGAAGGCCATGTCATGATGTCTAAAAGAAACTCTTATAGTCCATCACAATAGCTTGATAGGTCTCATTATCAACATACTTTAGGTACCTTAACCTCGGATATTGATCACCGGGTCAGGAAGATGGTGTAATCATGCCTCCACTATAGTTGCTTGGTGGATCAGGCTGATAAGGTTGTTGGGAGGGGGCATGGGAAGGAGAAGATGCTATCTACGAAAGATGTCACACCTTGTGACTGATCATCATAGTAGTGTGGAATGAAGATGATGAGGAGCCATGCTGATCAAACTTACTATAGCCCCCACCATACCTGACATTGTTGTGTTTGTGTCACGCCCATAGTTTGAAATCTCGCCGAAATCTCAGAATTTCGGTGGTTTTTTTTGGCCAAAACGAAATAAGGCCCAAAATAACATTTGTACAAAATTTCGATCGAAATTTTGGTATTTCGGCCGAAATTTCGTCTTGTTTCGGTATCTTGGTCATCTTGGTACATTCTATATGTTATAAATACCATATCTCGGTCGAAATTTCGGTATTTCGGTTGAAATTTTGACTGTCTCGCCTATCTCGGTGGTTTCGGTTCCATTTACATATTTTAAAGGAAAAACACTCCAAGTCTCCAACAAGCCTCTAATTAGCCACATCATTACACATTTTAATTCCCATTGGATTCCTACAAGATCTACACATTCAAAGCTTAAGAAAGGTAAAGTTCTTTCTCCAAAACCAGGTAAAATTTTCAGAACAGTTCGACGGTTACTGTCAAACAAAGGTACAACTCTAAAACAATGTCATATCCTAATATTTTTGCATTTTTATGTTCTAAGCATGTTTATTAACTTTAAAATAAGTTACCTACCAAGTTTCAGGTCAAAATATGGCCGTTTGACCACCGAAACAGTCAACCGAAACAAACAAAAAAAATACACCATTTCGGCCAAAATTTCGCCAAGCCGAAACGAAAAGAAACTGGTGTTTCTGAACCCACCGAAACACCTAAACGAAATGAGATTTTGAACCTTGGTCACACCATTGTTTCGGTTGCCCAAACCCACTCTATCCGCTACTACCCTCCAGATGAGTCCTCCAAATGTGTTAGATAAGGAATAAACATCTTTCTCCATGCCAATGCTATTATGCTCTTCATTTGGTATTGACCTACGGTGCATGCCTCCGAAATAACCTGTACGTAGGGGCACATGTACGATGGTTGGCATCCTGGGTAGCATGATCGAACTCAGTCTCCCCTATGAATTAGATAGGCTCCAACTCCACCTTTTCCTAGTCATACTCCTCTCGAACGCTCGTAGATCTATTGCCATCACCATCACCTTCGTTACTACCATCATCTCCACCATTAGAGGGAGATAGTGTGCGAGTGCGGCCATTGGATGGGACCAGTCTACATCCTCACCATCCCCACTAGGCTGGGATTCAAAAAGTTGGGGTTTTTGTGGTGGAGGGCTAGTTAAGAGAAGAGAAAGAATCCTGAGATGAGTCTTAGAGTTGCAGGGGAGAGAGAGGAATCACATAAGAATAAGAGTGGGGAGGAAAGTCACACATAGGCACTGGCTGCCAAGCCAAGCAGGCACACACTCAAACCAAACTCACTTATCTTTTCAATTAATGGCTCCAATTGTTGGTTAAACATCTATTTATAAAGCCTAAAAGGCAAAGGCTCATAATAATTTCCTAAAACTTAGACTAATATAAATGAAAACTTAATAAAACTTAAATTGGAAATTTCCCTTTTTTTTTGTTTTTTGTTAACCAAGGTGTCCGGGCCAGCTTACGCGCACCTCGACTAATCCTCGGGGAGACTAGCATAGCAACCCACCACCACAGTCTCCACTTAAATCGCAGATGCACAAATGGGGAATCGAACCTGAGACCGTGAGCCTATCCACACAATCCCCAATTCGCCGTAACCATCTGAGCAACCCATGGATGGGTGAATTTCCCTACTGGACTAATAACTACCTAATGTAGGAGTAGATTACAAAGACTAACCCCCACAATGTATAACCCCAAACAATACAACTCAACAGAGATCTTAGAGCAAGGGAACAACTATAGTAAACAACCTTTACAATAAATAAGCAACCCACAAGAAAAAATCCCAAAAAAGAGACAACCGGCCAGGAGAGGGAAAATCTCTTGTGCAAGGTAAAATAGGGGAGGGGGCGGCTGCTGCTGCTGCTGTGAAGCTCAGAATGAGCTGAAAACTGGGTCGATGGTAGTCCCTAAGGAGGGGACAAAAACCTAAAAAAATGAGGAACTTTTAACGGAGGGATAAGAAGTTACTCACTTTCTTGATTTCAAGTTGAAGAGAGAGAAACAAGAGAAGTTTCTCATGAACAGGTCTGATTCCTTAACCGTGCTCTGATGGGGATTGATGGATCCTTCGAAGGCCTGGAACAGTCCTGCTGAATGTCTTTCTAGGCAGTTCAATGAAGAGGGCAGCAATGGGGATCAATTGACTTCATTATAAGAACACCTTTGCTGGCCGATTCTGGTTTTAATGTTTGGACATCTCTGAATTTCTTTAATATCAGTAACAGAAAATCAACAAAGAAGTAAAGTGATTAGACAAAAGAAGAAACAAGGGAAAGTGGGAGAGGAGGTGGCTATCTCAGCCTGGGCCTCTCACCCACAGCTATCCCAGCTGCTCTAAGCAAATAATTGCAATTCTTCTTTATTCAAATCTGAGCAATATCAGTACATAAGCTCCTCAATTTAAAGAGGGTAGAATTACAATCATAATAAGTCTAGGAGCTAATAGGAGCTAGTTTCCAAATAGGACTAGACACTCCTATTGCAACTAAGACTAGTTCTATAACTCCAACATGGAGTTTAAGTAGCTAATAGTCCCTATTGGACCTTACAGTCGATGGGCCCAATGGGCCTTATTAACTAAACAAATACTTAAATAAAAAGCATAAATCGATGGGCCCTTATTTCTAACTACTAACTTAACCACTCAAGTGGACTAAGTATGGAACTAGGCATGGACCGACAAGCCTTTCTTCCTTTGATAGATCATTCCAAAGTGTGGATCTACGTCACTACCCGAAAATAAAAATATTATATATATTTCCTAAATTAAATAAATTCTAAATTTCCTACTGAACAAATACCAATCTTAGATCCGGTTCATCTCTGTTTGGATACCCAATGGGTTTGGATTGGTCCAAGGTTGTACCCAAGGATTAAAGTATCGGTATCGGTCGTTGTATGGGTTAGCTAAATTTAAGATACGAATCAGAGGGTATCATATCGTATCGGAGATATGCTAAAGATCAAGGATTAAAGTATTGGTCGCCGTATCGGTCGGCTAAATTTAAGATATATATTGGAGGGTATCATATCGGTACCAGAGATACTTTAAAGATGGTGCCGATGATGATGATGATGATGACGATGATGATGATGATGATGGTGGTGGTGGTGGTGGTGGTAGTGGTAGTCGCGGAGGCCAAACTTATGTACAGGTACATTTCATAGAAGAGGGTGTGTTTACACATGCAACCCAAGATACTGATCATGGTGCTCGCACACAACCAAAGTCTTATAGCCGGAGGGGTAGGTGTTCCCACAATCCGAGTGATAGTGATGTGCTGAGGAGTAGCATAGAGTCAATAAGTATTAGTTCGGATCACGCTGGTGCCTCATTCGGACATGGACACTATGTATCTTCAGGTGCTTCTTCAAGCTATGGATATGGGCCTTATGCAGGACCAACATTGGCCACTCCAGAGCAATACATAAGATTCTACCATAAATGAGAGTCCCACTACAATAGATATTTCGACTGGGGTAAATATTGTGCCTATGTTTAACAAGTGCACAACATCATCTTAATAGCTCCTATTCAAGAAGAAGCTGTTAGCTATAAATATGAACCAGCACCACACTATTCATAGCACTTATCACAATGGCAATGACAATGGGAATAGAAAAAACTGTAGGAGACCTCATCATTTTGAACTAAATATACTTGTCTTTCAGTGCGATACCCTTTATTTTAGTGTTTATGCATAATTCATGTTATATATAGCTTTTTTTTAACTATTTTTTATGCAAAAGTGTATAAAAAAATGTTCCCTATCCATTTATGTGCGTATCTTTAGCGTATCTTAGCATATCACCAATACGATACGATACACTTTGATACGTGATACGTATCTTAATTTTGGCCGATTGATACGATGGTTGATACCGATACTTTAATACTTGGGAAGGGAGGACCAGAGATCAGTAAGCAAGAGGCAGGGGATTAGGAGGGTCCCACCCATTATCAGAAAGAATGGAGGTGATTGGGGCCAAGTGGCTCAATCCCTCTCCAATGGAGTAGAAGAACCATCCCCAATGGAGTAGGAGATGGCGCACGAAGCAGTAGGTCTAGATGCAAGAATTTTGCACCAAATCCAAGAGCATACGAGGAGGGAGAGACAATCCAGATAGTCGTTTTTAAGGAGGTAGGAGTAGATTCAGAAAACCTTAATGCTTTTGTGCTTAGAGGTAATTCTCGAGATGAGCTTCAAGATGCCAATGGAGTTGACCTCACAGATTTGCTTGATCCCCAAACCTCCCTCGTCTTTGGGCCTGCAAACCTTGGACAAGCTCAAGGGTGAAGGAATTTGGAGGAATCAAAACCTTTTCAGAGGAATGAATTGAGGAGGGAGTCAGTGGCTTTACAAGTGGCAAAAGGAAGAATGAAGATGCCTGACAAATAGAGATACATAGATTGGAGGATAGATTTGATGAGAATCAGTCGACCAGTATAAGCGAGAATGTTGCCTTTCCAAAGCTGGAGCCTCTTTCTAAGAAGGTTAAAAGGAGGAAAGCAATGATGGGAATTGAGCCTGGAGGAGATAAGGGGCAGGCCCAGGTACTTGACTGAGAGGGATCCAAGCGAGAACCCAGTGAGAGCCAAGAGATGATCTCTGGAGGCGGCAGAAACACCGGAAAGGAAAAGGCTAGATTTAAGGAGGTTGGTGGAAAGCCCAGAGAGGGATTCGAAAAGATGAAGGGAGGACATGATGCTGGAGATGGAGGAAGGATCAGCCTTAGAGAAGATCATGAGATCATCGGCAAAGGCAAGATGGGTGAGCATCAGGCCCTTACAATTGGGAATGGGGGAGATGAGGTGACGGTTCGTGGAAGATTGAATGGATTGGCAGAGAAGCTCTAGGACTAGAGAGAAGAGAAAGGGGGACAGAAGAGATGAAGTCCCAACGAATAGAATCAAAAGCCTTATAGAGGTCGATCTTGAGCAGGGGAGCAACAGAGTGGGATTTTTGGTCAAAACCCAAACAATTTCATGACAGAGGATGATGTTGTCAACAATGCTCCGACCAGCAATGAAAGCAGATTGATTGAGACTAACAAGCGAGTCAATGTCAACCTGGATTCGATTGGATAGTATTTTGGCAATGATTTTGTATAAGAGGTTACAAAGGGAGATCGGCCTAAATTTAGCCATGAACTGGGCACCCTCTTTATTAGGAATGAGGTAGAGGAAAGTATGATCGACACCATTGATTTGGGAAGGATTGAGGAAAAAGCTTCTGATGGCGAGGATGAGGTCATCCCTAATGATGTGCCAACAAGCAGAGAATAATCCCATACTAAATCTGCCACGACCAGGGGCCTTATTAGATTTGTGGGAGAGGATAGCAGAGAGGATCTTATCATCTGTAGGAATGACCTGAAGAGAAGGCTTGAGATGATTACGAATAAATTTGTTGAGGAGATCATCAGGGAAGGGGATGAGAGGAGGGGGAGGGTGGATGGAAGAGGTCAGAAAAATAGGAGACAACTTCATCTTTGATGGCCTCAGGCGTCAGAAGCTCAATGCCGGAGTTGGAGACAAGCTTGGGAATGGAATTGATATTGTACCGGGCCCTAAGGGATCGGTGGAAGTAAGTGCAGTTGGAGTTGCTAAGCTCAAGCCATTTGATTTTGCTTTTTTGATGGAGAAAACTTTCTTCTTGGGCAAGGAGGAGGACGGATCAGAAGCCACCAACTTCTCTTCTATAAGGGAATGGTTATGGGGGTCATTCCGGAGCCTAGACTAAATGAGGTCAAGCTTATTCTAACAGGAGAGGACCTAGTCATTGATATTCCGAAAGGTATTGGCATTCCAGCTTTTGAGAGCGGACTTCACATTCTTGAGCTTTTTGGAAATTGCAAGAAGAGGGGAGAATGGGAAGGGAACCAAAATGTCCCAGGCTTCATGAACAAGAGGAAAGAAATCTTGATATTGGGACCACATCAAAGAATTTGAAGGGCTTGGGACTGAAGGAAATAAGGAGGTGGACAAAAAGGAGATAAGGGAGTGATCAGAAATGCCAGGAAGGTCGAAGGAGGCATAAGAGGAAGGAAAGGAGGTGAGCTAGGCCTCATTAACCATAACTCTATCCAGCTTGCAGGAAAATCTATCTGTCCCGCTTCTCCAGTTGTGCTAGGTGAATTTGGAACCAGACCATCTGAGATCATTCAAGTGGGCATCTTCAATACAGTCATTGAAAGCCTTAACAGAGATGGGGTCAATGGGGGCACCACCAAGCTTTTCGTGGGAAGCTCTGACCAGATTGAAATCTCCCCCATGCCCCATGGGAGATCGTTCACATAATGGGCAAAGGATCTGATGTCAGACCCAAGGGGGGCTCCGCTCAGGGGCTCTATCAAGGGTATCGATGACAGAGAAGAAGCAGGGGAGGGAGCCAGCAGGGGAAAAGAGGGAGAGATGGATGGATTGGGTAGAGGAGGCAATAGAGGTGATGTGGAGGAGGGAAGGGTTCCATAAGATCCAAATACGACCATTGGGGGATAAATGTAATTGGAGGGAAGGACTAAGAAGGTGCAAATCGAAGCAATGATGTGGGGAGCATTAGGCTCAATGACCTCACAAGAGTCAAATTGAAGGCTTTGGACAAAACCTGTTGATATGGGTCGAAACAATAACCCTTTTTCGAATGAATATAGTATTTAAGAAATAGGTTTATGACATTTCGGTAAAACGATGAGTTGCCGAATATGTCGAGATTTTGTCCGAAACTTTGCATACTTGTAGAGTCAACCTTGGTTTCTTCTCGAGCCTGATTGAAACCAAAATATTTCGATATATTTCGGCTGGCTCCATTGAAATTTCGATCCATGATAATGAGTCCATTGTTGAGGATGCAACTTGGAAGCATGAAATCATTGGAATCATTTTATGCTCTTCCACAAGTTGATCTTCAACAATAAGCGGTGCCACCTCGTCCCCCATCGTCGGTGGTTCGCCTTCTTGCTCTTCCACTCAATGTTCAATGATTGAGATCAGTTTGTTAAAGGAAGATTCCATACCATCAGATGTTCCCAGCAATTGGTTCTTAAATTTCTTGAAGTAACTGAACTTGCTGGTGGATAGCAACCAAGAGCGTATAGGATCCATGGTGTTACGGCTAGTTCATTGTTGGATAGTTAATGATGCAACAAACTGACGATATTGTTAATCTAATCACTGCCCTTGTCACTTTTTAGGTTGAAGGTGCAAGCAAGGAGGGAAACAGGGGTGATAGTATTTGGGATGCTTTTGCGCATACAGAAGGTATGCTTACTTTCATCGATGAAGATCTTTCCGTAATGCTGATTCTTCTCTTAAGATAGATTTGAATTATTGAAATCTGCCCTTTCTTCTTTCTTGGGAAACTTACTCCAGAAAATTTTATTTTCTACCTTTTCAGGAAAAATCAAAGATGGAAGCAATGGAGATATTGCGGTTGATCAGTATCATCGTTATGAGGTTTGTGTCAGATCTAACCACAGAATTTTGTGGTAAAAAATTAAAAGTTATAGGTGACTGATTCTTCATGTAGAGGTAAGATGGACTCATGAACTGATGGGTGGTTTATGCTGACTTTACGGGTTCTTGAATTGAGTGTAGATTGAATGAAGAAAAACTTGCTTTGAGGGATGGTTGATCAAGTTGAATAGGATCATGCATATTTGTCAAGGCGCCTAGGCACCTTGTTGGTGTTGCCTTGGTTCCCTCCCCTGACTGCCTTGGGTTGCCTAGCCGCCTTGACGACTATGGGATTATGTTTGTGGCAATAAAGTTTCAAGAACAAATAAAAAATAAAATGTTGAACATAAAGCAGTAGATATCTCTGTTGGGGTTGCTCATATCCTTATAATTTAACTTTTGATTTCCATTTTTTTGGATAAAAAATCTGTCATGAAAAGCATATACTTTGAATTTGGATCATATTAAGGTAGCTTCCTGTTGCCTATGATGCACATTGCAAGGTGAAATGGAAAATCTTTCTTTGTCATTGCACTGACATGACGTGTTAAAATCTCAAGCATCAAATAAGGATTCCCCCCCCCCCCTCTCAGGAAGTAGGTGGATTGTGCATGAGTGAGGCAAAATGGTTTCTTTTATTTCCTTTACTTTTCTTTGGGTCTATTTGCAATGTCGAAATTTGTCCATTTAGCATGATTCTGGCACTGTTTGAAGCTTGCTTAGTTACCTTTTCAAATAGGACCAAGAATTTTAATTCCCAGCTGTATTGGGAAAGTTTTGACTGATTTACTAATAGGATGTCAGTCTATGTCATGATTTCAATTTTTAGGAAGTTTAAATGTGGTCTGGAACTTTTATGTGGAGTCTATTTTTAATTGTTTGGGAAAGGCAAGTACTGGTGGGAGTTGCAAAAGTGTAATAGTAAGAGTTAATTTAATTAGGAATTAAGTGAGGATTCATGAAGCTTCTTCCCTCATGTTCAGTAAAATAGGACTCCTTAGGAGTCTATGGATATGAGCGGGAGCAATTGTAATTCTGTGTATTTTTTTGCTTATGCAATGTGTTGGATGTGGTAATGACTTGTGTTAAATATGACACCAGCCCTATTTATATATAATAACGGAGAGAAAGTTCTAGAGAATTACATAGACCATTAAACCCCTTAGGGTCCATTTGGCAATTGACGCTTTCCCTAAAACCCATTATTACAACACTTTTCCTCAAGTTGGTGCATAGATATCACATATGCCGAACTTGCAGATAATAGAATGAAACATTTTACTACTAAGACCTTTAGTAAATACATCAACCAGTTGTTCCTACTGGGAACAAAAGAAATAGTGATAAGACCCATATCTAGCTTCTCTTTCATAAAGTGTCGATCGATCTCCACATGCTTGGTTCGATTATGCTGGACAGGGTTATGAACAATGCTAATTGTAGATTTGCTGTCACAGAGAGCTTCATAGGAAGGGTGGCTTCTGCGTTTCCCCACCCCTGCCCGAAATCCAGCTTTGGTGGGCTTTCCCCCAAGGTGACAACGAAGGTCTGTCTCCTTTAGTGCGCCCCTCACCTCCTCCATGAGGATGATCCATTGGATTCATTACAACACCACGAACAATGGGGCGTCTGCCTAACCATCGGCTTTGTCCAGCTTTTCTAGGCTTACGTGCACCATGGTTGGGATTGGAAACTAACCGAATAGTTGGAGATGCCACAAGCAAAGATCATCTAGCCTAATTGACTGCAAGTTGAATAAGCTATGACCCTCTTTGGATCGTTCTGTAATAATCCAGTAGTTGCCACAAGGAATGATGTCGTAGCTCCTGCAGAAGTAATAACAATCAAAGCCGTAGGTGGGTATTCAAATAAAGGGTAGCAGGGACAGCCAAATTTGTGAGAAGACCATTAAGCCATAGGAGCTCATAAATGCCATGTGCCATAACACGGAATTCTGCTTCGGCACTTGAACGGGCAACCACGGGCTGCTTCTTACTTCGCCACGTAACAAGGTTACCACCAACAAAGGGGCAATAACCAATAGTAGACCTGCTGTCATCAGGGGAACTTGCCCAATCAGCATACGTGAAGGCCTCCTCCCTAAGGTGATCATGAGGAGAAAAAAGGATGCCACGATCTGGGGAAGATTTCAAGTATCGGAGAATACGCAGCACAACTTTTATGTGACTCGAGTAGGGATCATGCATGTACTAACTAACCGGGCTGGCAACAAATGCTATGTTACGACGTGTATGAGAAAGATAGATCAAGTGCCCCATTGATCTCTAATATCTCCTCTTATCCACAGGTTCGCCTCCTTTGCTACTCATGTGACCATTAGTTTCAATAAGAGTGTCTGCCGGCTTACACCCCAATATGCCTATTTCAGAAAGAAGATCAAGCACATACTTCCATTGAGACAAGTAAATCCCACGAGAAGACCAAGCAACTTTAATGCCAAGGAAGTAACAAAGTTGTCCTAGATTTTTGATCTCGAATTCCTCACTTAAGTGTCTTTTGAGGCGAGAGATTTCTGCCAGATCATCACTAATAATAACAATATTATCTACATATACTATTTGGATAGCAATCTTCCCATTAGATCTCTTAATGAATAGAGTGTGGTTGGCATTGCTTTGAGAGTAGCCTGTAGCAACCATAGCCTTATGGAAAATGCCCGAATGAAGTGTGAGGGGATTGCTTCAGCCTATACAATGCACGTTTCAACTTGCATACCCTCCCTTGGGTTGGGTTTTGGAACAAGTAAACCTAGGAGGAATGTCCATATACATTTTCTCCTCAAGTTTCCCATTAAAGAAGGAATTCTTCACATTTAGCTGCTGGAGATCCCAATTTAAGTTGGCGGCACAAGCTAAGATAACATGAATTGTGTTCATCTTAGCAACTAGAGCAAAAGTCTCCTGGTAGTCAATCCCATAAGTCTAAGTGAAGCCCTTGGAAACAGTTCTGGCCTTGTGCCGATTCACTGTACCATCAACCTTCTGTTTTACTGACTTAAACCTAACTGTATTCTTTTGTGAGGGAAGAGACACCAGATCCCATGTTTCATTATTCTTCAGAGTCTGCATCTCTTCAACCATAACTGCCTTCCATTGTGAGTCTGCACTCGCTTCCTACTGGGTATAGGGAATGGACACAGAGGAAAGAGAAGACATAAAACTATAGTAGGAAGGAGAAAGTGAGTCATAAGAAACAGTTTTAGCAATAGGATGTAAAGTACAAGACCTAGTGCCTTTACGAACAGCAATAGACAGCTCAAGGGATGGATCAACAGAAGGAGAATTACCTGGGTCCTAGGGTACAAGATCAGGCTCGAGAGGAGACAACTGGCATGGTAGGGTAGATGCTGGATGTGTAGTGGTCTGAGTCTACTATCTGCGACTTTAAACACGTATCTTTGGCCGAGGTGAAGTAAGAGTGTCACTCTCCCCCTGAAACGGGATACTGGCAGGGATAGCAAGTTCAAGAGGCGGCACACCTTCCACAGTGGAAGTAGACTCCCCTTGAAGAGGTGTCGTAGTGTAGTATGATGCAGATTCGTGAAAGACAACATTCATAGTCACAAACCAATGTCGAGTGGGAGGATGAAAACATCGATAGCCTTTTTGAGTAGGAGTATACACCATAGTTATTAGGTGAGGTGACCGAGGCGTTTGAGGGTCTTTTGGAGTGCTTTGGTGATAGGGCGGGCATAAGGCGTCGCCTTATCGAATAAAGCGTTATAGTGTTGTTTTTTAGTGTAACCATTTTATTTGGCACAAATAGCATTTTGAAAATGATATAATTCTACTTATAAGCTAAATAAGATTAAAAATGCAAGATTCATACCGTTATCACAATAGAAATCACAATCAATATACACTAACAGATTATTATAGTAATAACAATCTCAATCAATATACAGAAGAATTCAAACATTTTCACATATCATGCAATAGGAAGAAAGAACAAAGAATATAGAAGAATCGACGTGGAAGCAAAAGTGCAAAGCAGAGTGGATATTAGTTCCTAATCAACTAGAAGAGCCATTAGATTTTGCTTGTCAAAGTGCTTGCTTTTGATAAGAGAACTACATCGTCATGTAATCACAAAATTGCAACTTATATCAACAGATGCACAATTTACTTTGAATCATAGACTTGCAACAGCAACAGCAGCAACAGCGGCAGTAGCAGCTAAAACCACTAGCCACCACTAGTAGAAGCCAACTTGGCCGCCATTACCACCACCGGCATAGAAGAAGGCAGAGGAGGAGACG
The DNA here is from genome assembly GCA_022985045.1 of Macadamia tetraphylla. NCBI lineage: Eukaryota > Viridiplantae > Streptophyta > Magnoliopsida > Proteales > Proteaceae > Macadamia > Macadamia tetraphylla. The sequence continues at coordinate 59,077,541 of CM040966.1, read as the reverse complement.
AAAAATGGAAAGGGAAAAAAAAAGATAGACACAGAACAGAGAAGGGAAGAAGAATGAGAAGACTTAAAAAATAAATAAATTGTAGGCAAAAGGAGGGCTTCAGGGAGGAGATGGGAGAGAGAGAGAGCGCTTCAGGGAGGAGTGCCAAGTTGCCGTCAAATGGAGCCAGTGAGCCACCCAAGCATCGAAAGAAGTATTAGAAGGGGGGAAAAAAACCAAAAGAGCAAGAAGAAGAGGAGGGGGCTGGAACAATAAGAAAAAAAAGAAAAAAGAAAAAATAGAGAAGTGACCGGAAGAAAAAGAAAAATAGAAGCCAAAAATAGAAAAGAAGAAGAAAAGAATAGAAGGAAGAAACATACCTGAGGAACCTATCTAATCATGGCCGTAAAATCTGAATCGGTGTCGACATCAGCTCCATTGTGCTCTTCTTCAAGTTCTTCTTGAAACAGAGAAGGAAGAAGAAGTCTTTTACATTATTTTACTTACCTTTCCGAAGCTGGAGTAGCCGGAGGAGGAATCGCTGGAGCCATGGTAGCCAGAAAAATGTTATCGGAGCCGGAATTGATGGAGATGATCGCCACTACCAAGGGTTTCATTTTCAACCCTATAAGCCAAGGCGTGTGAGACTAAGGGTTCCTTTCAATTATATTTCCTTTTATGTGATTCGGTGTGACGTACAAGTCTTTTGTACACAAGCCACTAAAAAACATAGAAATGGAATATAAAAAAAATAAAAAAATAAAATAATGCATTACCTATAAGGCGGTTCACGCCTTAACCCCTATAAAACGCATTAGCGCCTCTTAGTAGCGCCTTAATAACTATGGTATACACCAGAAAAATGCACCGAAGACCACGAGGATCAAACTTTCCATGAGGATGATGATCGCGAGCATAGCAAACACTACCGAATACCTTAGGAGGAACAGGAAAAGCAGTGGAACCACAGAGAAGATTCAAAGGGGAGTGGAAGGAATGGACTTGAGAAGGCATTCAGTTGATAAGAAAGGTAGCAGTGAAAACCGCGTCACTCCAGTACTAGGGAGGAACATGCATCACAAACATAAGAGAGCATGCTACCTCACAAAGGTTGCAATTTTTCCGTTCAGTAACCCCATTCTGAGCCGGAGTATCCACATTAGTCTGATGGATCATCCTAGGATTGGAAAAGTAAACCTGAAAGGACCTTTTCAAAGTATTCACGACCATTGTCGCTTTGAAGGATCTTAATGGTAGTACCGAACTGAGTATGAACCACGCGGTGAAACTGCTGAAAGCAGTAGGTCTTGCCTTTGGTTTGCATCATATAAACCCAAGTGGTTCGAGAATGACAATCAATAAAAGAGAAAAACCATCGATAACTATTGACAGAAATATAATGGGATGGTCCACAAATATCAGAATGTCTTAATGAAAAAGGAGTGGCACTTTTATTTATAGAACAGAATAATGATTCAAATTTGTTTGGCCAAAAAACATGCACTCAAATTACAATTTTTAAAAGGAAAAACCCTAGCTAAAGTCCCCATTGGGGGATATCCTAACCGACGATGCCAGTGTAGTAACTCAAAGATGGGAGGTGACGTAGAAGATGTTGAAGGGCCTAACCTAAGACCAATGTCGAGTCATCATTAAGCAGATACAGACCACCATGCACCTACCAGAGCCAATCGTTGCCCTTGTCACCAGATCCTAAAAAGCACAATGAGATGGGAAAAATGTGATTTTGCAGTTAATACTAGAAGAAAGACTAGTAATGGACAAAAAGTTAGTGGGAAAAGAAGGAACATGCAATACTGTAGAAAGGGATAAAGAACCGCTATAGCTAACAGAGCCCTTTCTTGAATAGTGGAACAAGTCCCGTTAGCCAACTTGACCTTATCATTACCAGGGCAGGTAGTGTACTGTTAGAAAATAGGCAAATGGCTTGTCATATGATCAGAAGCCCCAAAGTCTATAATCCAAGGGGTAGAAGGGATAGACGTAGTATGACCACAGAAGGAGATACTTGACCCAGAAGGGATGGAATGAGCAGAGCTCGTAGTGGCTAGGGCAGGAGAGTCTGGATGTGTCAAAAGGCGCCGAAGGGCAATAAGCTCATTAGATGATAGTGAGGCTGCTGAGGTGCTAAGAGCAGAGTCAGAGTCAGAGTCAGAGTCAGAGTCAGGGCTCTCAGTATGGTTGGCCTGCCCAGGAGTACCTGCACGACCCTTCTATTGCCCTTTGCAAGACGTATCAGCATGACGACCATGAAGCTTCCAACAATGCTTCGTGGTGTGATGCTCCTTCCCACAGTAATCGGACTTTATTAGAGTCCTTGTAGAGGAGCCACTAGATTGTGTAATGCATGAGTAGATTACAAGATACTAACCCCCACGAAATATACCCCGAACAATACAAAAATGCATTGCACAGGGTAGAGATTTATGACCCATAGAACTTAACAACCACATGGGTGAATCCCAAATAACCCCCATAAGGATGAAAGCAACCCAAAGTTTAATAATCCACACAAGACCCAACAAAATAGAGCCCCAAAAGTTACACCCAAAAAACAAACCCTATGGGAGAGAATAACCCTGCGCAAGGAATATAAGAGAATACCTGCGGTTGGGGTTGTGGACCTCTATTGAGGTTGAGACTTGGTCAAATGTAGGCCTGTAGGGGAGGGATGAAACCTCCAAAGATGAAGGGATTCTGCCTGCTGGTGTAGGAGATCTGCCAATTCTTGATTTATGGCCTCTGGAGAGAGAAAAGGTGATGGGGACATCAAGACGTAAAGCCGAAGGAAGAAGAAGACCCAACCTTCTTTGTGGTTGGAGGATTAGAAGGAGGAAGAAGAAGAAAGAAGAAAAAAAAAAAGAAAAGAAAAGGAAGGCTCGATCCAGCCTTCCCAGCGCTGGATCAAGTCCTCTCCTTCCTTTCTTTGCCAAGATTGTGTGGCCCCCACCAAATCTGATATGTTAGTAGTTTTATTTCCTAGGATTTTGTTTATTTGAGTCTTTAAGTCAATTAGGAAACTAAGTAAATATCCTATTGATTTCTTTTTAGAAAGTTTCTTTGTTTATGAAACAGCATTCCTAGAATATTATTTTCTTTTTTAGTAATTAGTCTCTTATTTATGTAAGGCCATTGGCCACGGTTCCAAATTAATGAATGAATGAAGATTATTGAAGGAAAAACACTTGATTCATTATTTCATGAGGATAATGAATCAAGTGCTTCAACCATTCATTGGCAAGTTCCTTGTGGTTTACTTTGATGACATCCTCATCTATAGCAAGACCCCGTCTTCCCACTTGGATCACTTACAGAAGGTTTTTCATGTGCTCTTACAAGAGAAACTCTATGTCAACCTCAAGAAGTGCACCTTCATGAGTGATCAAGTCATCTTCCTGGGATTTGTTGTGTCAGCTCAGGGAGTATCTGCTGACCCTGAGAAAGTGAGAGCGATCGTAGAGTGGCTTGAGCCAACTAACATTCATGAGGTACGAAGCTTTCATGGCTTAGCCACTTTCTACAGAAGATTAATCTACCGGTTTAGTTCCATTATGTCTCCTATCACCGATTGCATGAAAAAGGAGTTTCAATGGACTAAGAGTGCTACGAAGGCGTTTAATGAGATTAAAAAGCTTATGACTGAAGCTCCAGTCCTGCGCCTCCCAGATTTCTCTAAGGTCTTCGAAGTGAATTGTGATGCATCTGGTATTGGGATAGGTGGTGTCCTAGGACAAGAGGGCCACCCTATTGCCTATTTTAGTGAGAAGCTTAATGAAGCTAGGCAACGATATTCCACATACGACAAGGAATTCTATGCGGTTGTCCAATCACTTTGCTATTGGCGACATTACCTTTTACAGTAAGAATTCGTGCTATTCTCTGACCACCAAGCTCTGAGATACCTGAGTGCCCAAAAGAAACTTAACCAGAGGCATGCCAAGTGGGTTGAGTTTCTCCAAGAGTACACTTTTGTACTCAAGCACAGACCTGGTGTCGAGAATACTGCTACAGATGCACTGAGCTGGTGAACATGTTCCTTATTCACACCAATGCTATGAGTCGGGCTAGTGTGCTACTCCAGGCAATGAGTGTAGAGGTTGTAGGGTTCGAGCGAGTCAAGGACCAATACCTCACCTATCCTGATTTTAGTGAGCCATTCACTTCCTTGAATGAAGGCAACCCAGTTAACCGCTCGGACTACCTACTTAGGGAGGGCTTTCTTTTTAAAGGAAGCAAGTTGTGCATTCCCAGGACTTCACTCCGAGATTTCCTGATTTGGGAATTGCATGCTGGGGGAGTCGCTGGCCACTTCAGTCGAGATAAGACCATCACCCTCGTTGAGGACCGATTCTTTTGGCCAGGACTGAAGAGGGATGTTGCTAGAGTTGTGAGTCAGTGTAGGACATGCCAAGCTGCCAAACAACAAAAGCAAAACACGGGTTTGTACACTCCCGTACCCGTTCCCCATTCCCCATTCCCCTTGGCAGGACCTTAGCATGGACTTCGTGTTTAGTCTACCAAGAACTTTGAGAGGCCATGATTCTGTTTATGTGGTTGTGAACCGCTTCTCGAAGATGGCCCATTTCATCCCATGCTCTAAGACCTCCGATGCATCTATAGTAGCCAAACTTTTCTTTAATGAGGTTGTTAAGTAACATGGGTTACCCCTCACCATAGTGTCCGATAGGGATGTTAAGTTCACTAGTCATTTTTGGAGGACCCTCTGGCGGATGATGGGCACGAAGCTCCATTTCTCCTCCGCTTTCCACCCTCAGACCGATGGCCAGACCGAGGTTGTCAATAGGAGCTTAGGGAATTTATTGCGTTGCCTCATAGGGGAACACCTTACCAATTGGGATCGAGTCCTTAGCCGGCTGAGTTTGCATATAATAGTTCTAAGAACTGCATCACCGGTCTGTCCCCTTTGAGATCTGTCAGATACCACCCCCGAGCACCCATAGACCTTATCCTACCATGTCTAGTTCCAGGACCTCCCTCCCAATCTTTTGCTCAGCATATACATGATTTGCATGCAGGTATAAGATGACAAATAGCACTGAGCAATGAACAATACAAATCGAAGGCAGATGTGCACAGAAGGCTACAAGAGTTTCAAGAGGGCGATATGATGATGGTAAGAATCAAGCCGCAACGTTTTGTTAGGGGAAAAGCGAGCAAACTACATGCTCGTAGCACAGGTCCGTTCAAGGTACTCAAGAGGATAGGTGCCAATGCGTATGTTCTTGATCTGCCAGCTAGCATGGAGATCAGTAATATTTTCAATGTTGAAGACCTAGTCCTATACCATGGTACCTCTACCTTTACCCCTTTCTATCCTGATGACCTTGAAGACTTCCCCTTCAGCCAAACCAACCACTTCCCCCCACCTCATTACCACCTGTGCCTAAGGTCACGAGAAGAACTGAAGAAGTTGAGGAAATCCTTGATGAGAGGATTGTGTCCACACACTGGAGGTTCTAGAGAGTTCTTGGTCAAGTGGCGTGGACGTCCGGAAATTGACAACACCTAGATCACAATGCAAGAAGTCCAACAACTCAACCCAGACCTACTTGAGTATTACATGAGCTTTAATTCACCGGAGGTGAATTCTTCCAAGCAGGGGAGAGTTGATGGGGACATCAAGACGTACAGCCGAAGGAAGAAGAAGACCCAACCTTCTTTGTGGTTGGAGGATTAGAAGGAGGAAGAAGAAGAAAGAAGAAAAAAAAAAAAAGAAAAGGAAGGCTCGATCCAGCCTTCCCAGCGCTGGATCAAGTCCTCTCCTTCCTTTCTTTGCCAAGATTGTGTGGCCCCCACCAAATCTGATATGTTAGTAGTTTTATTTCTTAGGATTTTGTTTATTTGAGTCTTTAAGTCAATTAGGAAACTAAGTAAATATCCTATTGATTTCTTTTTAGAAAGATTCTTTGTTTATGAAATAGCATTCTTAGAATATTCTTTTCTTTTTTAGTAATTAGTCTCTTATTTATGTAAGGCCATTGGCCACGGTTCCAAATTAATGAATGAATGAAGATTATTGAAGGGAAAACAGCCCCCCAAACCCCCCTTATAATTCTCTCGCTGCTCTCTCCCTCTTCTCATCACTCACTCTCGGTCTCCCTCTGTTTCTCGCCTCCTCTCTCTCACGGCTCTCTCTCTCATTCTCCTTCTCCCTCTCCCTCTCCCTTTCTCATCCTTCATCCCTCTCTTTTCTGTTTTCTGTCTTTCCTGTTACTGCTGTCCTATTGCAGAAATTGTTCACCATCATTAGAGATTATCTCCATCGAGAAAACCCCCAACTGGGTTGCTGCTGGAACTTCTCCAACAATCGGGACTGCTGTTCTTCATCAAGTAGGTTGGACTGCAACTCTTTATTTTGGAGGACTTCGACTTCTTCTTTTCTCCTCAGACCAGGACAGCAACAAGGTAAATAATTAAACTAAACCTCTCCCACCTTCATTTATCCCTGTTATATGTTGTAGCCCATTAACATTGAAACCAGCCTTTGCCCTTCTGTTTATGCCTATTTTTACCCATTGTTTTAAGACGTTACGTCTCTGTTATATTTTCAAAACCCTTGCTGATTTTCTATTTTAGTTGGCTACTAGAGGACATTGATTGTTTGCATATCTTATTTGGTGTCTGGATTGATTTGTGCTGAACCTAACATTCGTATGACGTTTGTTCCCTTCCCCATGTCCCCACTTGAAGCTTAAGTAAGAGTTTATGTGTCTTTTCGCCTAGATTATTATTGCTTTTTGTTACTTTGTTTATTAGTCTCATTCTATTTTGCATGCTTAATCTTGTTTGCTGAGTTTCTTTTTGTCCTATCTACCCAAGTCCCTTGAGTTAACCCTACCTAGTTTGTTAATCTTGTAGGAAACCTAGTCACCTAGGACGTCCCTACATCATCTTGGTATTAGAGGATGGTTTTGTCTAGGTTTAGGGTAATTAGGTACTGCTGTCCCTTGTTTACATATCTTACCTTTTGAGGTCTAGTCTCCGTCACCATCTGTCCGTGGTCGAGTCTGAGCTAAGAGAGCGATACCATAGATTAGAGGACACCCTTTTCTTTCTTAAGTTGGCGGGACCAAATAGCATTGGAAGCTATTCCCTCCAAAAGCATATACTTGAGAGGGAGATTTCTGACCTCAAGATTGAGAGGGCTAACTACCTGTCTCAATTGGAGACTCTGAGTAGACCTTGATTCTTTGGTGGCAACCGTACCATTGGCTGCCCATCTCCTTATGTCCACTCGTAGTGGTAGAGTATACCAGGATATCTCTGACCCTCCTAACACCTCCACCCAATCTGAGCAACTGGCTGAATTCATGAAAGCCGTCCAAGCCATACAAGAAACACAAGCTGCCCATCTCTAAGCCCTTACCGATAAGTTGGCTGCCCTCGAGACAAGTGCCCAAAACCCTGATAGACGGCAAGGCCGTAACACAACTGGCACTGAACCTAGGGGCAGGGGCCCTAACCCTGAGGAAGTAAACGAAAATAACCAGACTGATGGTTATGACCAGATAGGGGATAACTTCCAAGGCCTAGAGTACCAGTCGGAGGGTATCGTATCGGAGATATGCTAAAGATACGCACATAAATGGATATGAAACACCTTTTTAAACACTTTTGCATAAAAGTTTTGTTAAAAAAAGCTATTGATAACATGTATTATGCATAAACACTAAATTGAGGGTATCGCAGTGAGAATTCAAGGTTTGTAGTTGTCCCATAAATACAAAATCCTTGTTCTCAACCTTGATTTCCACTTTAGTTAGAGAGAAATATGGCTGGCAGCAACTTTGGAACAAAAACCCCTCAAAAAATCGTGTTTTTTGAAAACATACCCATCTTGGCCATTATATGACCATAGCGCACTATATCGGTACATACCGATACTCACCGATACGTACTGATCGATACATACCGATACTCACCGATATGTACTAATACTCATCGATACGTACCGATCGATACATACAAATACTCACCGATACTTACCGATACATACCGAAACGTATATTTCACCTCGATTTTATATTTTTCATAGAGTATCAGTACGTATCGATAGTGTATTGGTGTATATCGGTATGTATCGTAGGATATATATATGGATACAAAAGGATTTTATAAATTTCATGTATCGTGTCGGTGTGTATCGTATCGGTCGATTGAATAGAGGGCTGTTGGCTGGGCTGTGAAGAGAGAGAAAAGCCAGCTGATCGATCCTTGTTTTTGAGTCATCTTGGGCTGTCGATTGAGGTGCTTGGCTGGATAGAACTAAAGGTTAAAGGGCAGATCTGGAACTCTTTATTAACAGCAAATAAAACAGAATTTAAATGTAAAAAAAAGGGAAAGAGAACGTGGGAGGGGGTGGCTATCTCAGCCTGGGCTTCTCACCCACAGCTATCTCAGCTGCTCTAAGCATTTAGTTGCAAACTTTCTTTCATTCAAATCCATCCAATAACAGTACATATGCTTCTCTATTTGTAGAGGGGAAGTTTACAATCATAATATGACTAGAATCTAGTTTCCAAAGAGGACTAGACACTCCTACTACAACTAGGAATTCAAAATAGGACTAGGACTTGACTTTATGACTCTAACATGGAGTAGGACTAACTAACTAATAGTCCATATAGGACTTTACAACCAATCAATGGCCTAATGGGCCTTTATTGAATTAAATAACAACTAATTAAATTAATGAATTAAATCCCGTTTTCCTACCTTCGACCATGGTTTGAAATCTTCGCCTTTCGGTGTTTTTTTTTTGCCGAAACGAAACTAGGCCCGAAATAACATTTGTACAAGATTTTGGTCATCTCGGTGCATTCTATGTGTTATAAATACCATATCTCGGTCGAAATTTTGGTATTTCGGTCGAAATTTCGACTCTATCTCGCCTTTCTCGGTGGTTTCGGTTCCATTTGCATATTTTGAAGGAAAAACACTCAAAGTCTCCAACAAGCCTCTAATTAGCCACATCATCACAAATTTTAACTTCCATTGGATTCCTACAAGATCTACACATTCAAAGCTTAGGAAAGGTAAAGTTCTTTCTCCAAAACCAGGCAAAATTTTTAGAAAAGTTCGACAGTTGCTGCCAAACAAAGGTGCAACTCTAAAACAATGTCATGTCCTAACATTTTTGCATTTTTATGTTCTAAGCATGCATAGTTGTCAAGGCGACGCCAAGGCGGCGATTTGGCATACTGGCGGAAAAAGAAGTTCATGGCAGTGCTACGATTTACGTGACTCACAAATGGCGGTCGCCATTGGCTGATAGGCATCGCCATGGACGCCAGGTCACGCCTGATTCACTAAGTGGTCTATTTTTTGTAAAATACAGGGTGATTTTGATAGGGCTATGTTGATTTTTGATGATTTGATGTTGCTTAATGTTGGTTTTATATGTTATAGGGTATATATTGTAGGCTTGTAGCATGCTAAATAACTTTAGAGAATAGGGAAAATAAAAAGTCGCATACTAAATAACTTTAGAAAGTAGAGAAAATAAAAAATGACACATGGGCGATTTGACCGCCATGGTAACGCCATAATGGGAGATTCATTGCCAGATCGATTAGCCATCCCTCGACCGCCTTGGATCGATTTGACGTCGTGACAACTATGTAAATATGTTTATTAACCTTAAAATAAGTACCCACCAAGTTTCAGGTTAAAATATGGCCGTTTGACCACCGAAACAGTCAACCGAAACAAACAAAAAAAATACACCATTTCGGCCGAAATTTCGCCAAAACGAAACGAAATGAAATGAAATTGGTGTTTCTGAACCCACCGAAACACCGAAACGAAACGAGATTTCGAACCTTGCCTTCGACCCATATTTTAGGCCCATTAAAGTGGCCAATTTCAAATAAAACCAATGGGATCAAAGGCCCAACACATACATAACATAACCCAAGGCTTATTTGCAATAAAATAAGCCCAAGTGGCTTATCTACATCATTGTGGGGTTGCACTAGGGACTGAGTGCCAGAGACAAGTTCAGATCTCTCAGTCGGAGTGGCGGCAGGATGTGGAAGCATAGTGGTACGCCAGCTGTCCTCAAATTGGATCCCAACATAGGCTTGATCCAAGGTAGGAAAGGGGTCACGACTTATAACCTAGGACCGTAGTTGATTAAATAGTTAGAATATGTAGAACAATGAGATGAGAGTTGGAGAAGAAGAGGTAGAAGAGGGAGAAGGAGAGGAGGCGATGGTATGGTTGAATGGTATGTTGTGAGTAAAATCTCACTAACACTAAATATATTACTTTGCTAACATATATTTACAGGAAATTACACATACCTCCCTAAGGAGGAGAAAAGGGAAAAAATAAAACATAACATGACAAATTACTAAACTACCCTTAGAGTAACATAACTAATATCTCTAACACAAACTCCACATTCAAACATGCTAGAAAGTCATAGACCCGGATTTTGTCCTTTCGCTTTTGAAATTTGGTGACATTTGCAGGGGTGGAAGGAGTATACTTCTCATAGAAGTCCAACTCAGTCCACAATGTCCATAACTCATTGTAGTACTGTGACAGAGTGAACCCTCTCTGCCTTAGATTATGAACCTTCCAGCGAAGCTCAAAGACCCAAGCATCATTCCCCGCCTAAGAATAGATATCCTGGATAAACTTCTAGATCTTCGCAGCAGAGTCAAGGAGGAGATAGCCCTGTGGAAGCTATGGCAACATGGAGTTGACAAAGAAGGCCATAACCAGAGAGTTGGCACAATCCCAATTGTCAAATCTCATGATTGGTGGTCAGACTCTTCGGGGTTCTAGTGAGGTACTTGTAATAGCCACGAGAGTTGATGAAGATGTAGACCGAGCATGACCATATAAGGTAGTTTGTGCCATTAAGCTTGATAGCACATAGAGGAAAGGCAGGAAGAGTTGTGGTGTCTCTGCCAGTAGAAGCAGACGAGCTGGTAGACAGTTGCTACTCAAGTGGGCTGTGCAAATAGAAGAGACACTTACCGGAGATAGAGAAAGCACCAAAAACTAGAAAATGGCTAGAAAACCCAAAAATCGATAGAGGGTAAAAACCCTAAGAAATCGATTTTGGGGATAGCTCTAGAACAGATACCTCAAATGAAAGTGGTTGGTACATGTCACTACAAGGATAAGGAGCACCAGTTGCAACAAACATCAAGACGATCGAAGCATCGAGCAGGGTAATGAAAGAAACAATTTCATGGAAAAAAAACCTTGAAAAATAGATGAAAAAGGGTCTGGGTCTCCCAGATCATTGTAGAAGAGAGTTTAAGAGCCCAGGGGAAGAATGGATGGAGGTTGGAAACCCTCTTGGGGGTTTAAGAAGCTCCCACCTCAAGAGAGAGGCAGATGAAGAGAGATGGAGGGAGGCACAGATGGAAGAAGGTGCTGGGAGCGAGAGAAACAAGAAAGGGAGAAAGAGATGGAGAAGAGGGAGAGCCCTTAGGGTTTCGGATCCTATGGCTCTGATACCATGTTGGATGTGGTAATAACTTGTGTTAAATACGACACTAGCACTCTTTATTTATAATAACAAAGAGAAAGTTCTAGAGAATTACAAAGACCATTAAAGCCCTTAGGATCCGTTTGGCAACTGCCACTTTCCCTAAAGCCCATTATTACAACACAAAGGATGATCATTGTTCCCCTGGAAGTTACTTAGGTTCTTGGTAACTGTCAAGCTTTTGCTATTGCTTTAAGCTATTTGATGCTGGCGATTACTTTTTCACTGCTATATCTTGAATCTTCAATCATTCCTGCTCATTTCTTTCCATTGTTCCATTTATAACAACCTCAAACTTTCATATGGTTATACCTGAGCCTATTGTAAAATAGGGCACATAGGTTCCCACCCCTCACCTTTCTTTTTGATAGGTAAATAGGATTACACAGGCTGTTATGTGATACCTCGTATCAAAATTCAGCTGCATGCCTTGGGTGTCTAGACATAGCAGGCACTGAGGGCAGCTGGGCTGCCTAGTTGGCAAGTAAAGTTGCACAGTGAGCATACCAATTGCTTGTGCATCTGAACCAAGTGGTGAAGGAAAATAGACCAAAATGGTGAAATGGAGGTCATACATATATCTGACCTTTGGCCTTGTGGTTGGGATTGCTGGGTGGACAGTTTCACTGTCATCGATAGGTCACTTACCTGACTACCGGCTAGCTGATGACACCTGTCGGTGGTGCTGTTTGCAGCCCAAACTGCATTATTGCTTTATGGGTTCCACATCCTTGAGGGCAAGGGTCAAAATATCAGGTTTCAACCCTTGGGGAGACCAAAATTTTGGTCAAAACCTGGGAAATTTCAAGGAAACCAAGGAAATTTTCCCAGTTTGGTGGAATCTTTGGTTTGGACCCCCAAAATGTGTTTTTTGTTTTTGCCTGCTTTTTTGTGTACGTCCGTTTTTAGACATTTCTAACAGTTTCATAGAAAAAACACCTAAAGTCATACTTGTGGTGTTGACCAAAGTTTCTAATGTACGTTGAGTTGTTGACTGAAACTATACTACATAAGTACATATATAAGTTACTAAATAAAAATGTGAAATACATTATTAAAAGTTTAAAACAAACAAAACATAATGTAAAGGATACAAAATAAATAATAATATTACATAATTGTGAATTATCTCTGAAGTCTCAAGCCTCAAGTTTCAACAGTCAACACTTCACACTCAACAGCCAATTCCAAGTAGAGTGTCTAGGCGGTTCCAGTCCACGAGCTGTGTACCATTGTAGATGTTATAGCCGCTCCTCTGAATGCTCCACATACGAGTCCCATGACATGCTTTGGGCCCAATTGTTTTGGTAGTCCGTCACTGCCCTTATATAAGATGCATCATCAACAAAAGCTAAGTATCCCAGACTAGGGAATGGCTCTGTTATATTGATAGGATGTGGATGTGGCACATAAGGTTGGGATGGATATCCAAAGATATTGTCAATAAAAGATGACCCACCCCCTGAACTACCCTCTTGTCTAAATGAAGTAGAAGATCCACCCTACTATTCATACCCACCACTATATCCAAATGAACCGGTGCTCTCAAAGGATGGCACACAAGGTTTGGGGAGATGGGATTTACCTTTTTGGTCCAAACTCCCTTTCTTAGGTAGATTTGCTATGAATGTGCAAGATCTAAGTTTAGAATGAAGATTTGATGGGACAAGGGCAAAATCTTGAGTGTTTTTTCAAGTTTCCCACTTTATAGAGAAGAAATAGGGAAGATGGTCGAAATTTTGAAATAAGAAGGCTTGGTTTCCCATTTCGAGGAAAATTCCCACATTTTAGTCGAAATTTGGGAATTTTGGTTGATACTGATCGAAACCAGTGACTTTTAAAAGTCACATGGTATTTCGTATCAGAGTCATGGGATACCGTGAAAATGTGGGAAATTTAGACGGTGGAAACCTTGAACCATGCTTGCGGGTATGTCTCGGTCAATTACACGAGTTGAAGAGCATCCAACACTGGTCATGTGGCACCCAACATGCAGAAGATCAAGTGGGCCCACATGCCAGCATTGGTGGTTAATTCAAATTTTTTCAAAATGACCCTTACGGCTGAACAAGCCTTAGTGGCTTATGCCCAGCCACTATATAAACCCATATCCTTCTCATTTCTCTCATTTCTTACAAAAAAAAAATCGTTTGAGGGGGATAGGAGAAGAAAGAAAGAAATAGGAGAAGAGAAGAAGAAGAAGAGGAAGAAAGGAAGAGGGCTGCTTGGGGTTGTGCATGTAGGACTGCATGCAGCTGATCCTTGCTGCTACTGCTGCACCTCCTGCTGCTCCTGCACATGCTGGCTGCTACTGCTACTGCTGATGGCTGTTGCTGCTCCAGTTGCTACTGCCTCTCATGTTGCCGCTATATGCAATCTAAGGAGCTGCTACCTACTACATGGCTGTACATGAAGCTGCTGTCTAAGCAGAAAGAAAGCTACTCAAGAGTGCAAGATGCTGTCCAAGCTTAGATTACTGCTGCTATTACATCCTTACTGCTGTTCCTGCTAAATTAAGGTAAAATCCTACCTCCTAATTGCTGTATTGTAGGGTAATTTAGTAGAAAATGAAATTCAGCAAGGTTTCCAAGCTTGCAGCCACCCAGAACTGGGAACCTTGACTGCATTCCTGGGATTTGGCTGGAATCAGTCACAGGGACTGTATACAGTATGTTAGCATGTTTAATTTGTGTCGATTGGGTAAATTACAGCATGGTGGTAGTCCCTGTAGCCTCTTTCAGTCAAAATTGGGCTGAATAGGTAGGGTAACCAGCCCAGGGATGGGGGTTTTGGCTTGTAAGCCTGGAATTCGGGTGAATTCAGTCACATGGTGATGGGGACATCAAGGTGTACAGCCGAAAGAAGAAGAAGGCCCAACCACATGATCCATCTTTGTGGCTGGAGGGTTAGAAGAAACAAGAAAGAAGAAGGAAGGAGAGGGAGGATGGAACCAGCCTTTCCCAGCGCTGGTCAATTCTTCTCTCCTCCCCCATTGGCCAATTTATGTGGCCCCCACATATCTGATTTGGTTATTTATATTTAGTAGTTTATCTTGTAGAATCATGTTTTATTTTTAGTTTGAAGTAAATTAGGACGTTACATGTTTTATTTCTATTGGTCTTTAGAAAGTCCTATATTGACTAGGACTTATTTTTGTTAGTAATTAGTTCTTTTAATTGACTAGGATTCCTTTTGTTAGCAATTAGTTTCTTATTTAAGTGTAAGGCCATTGGCCAAGAATTTTAGTTAATGAATGAATTTTTGAATGAAAGCACAAAAAAGGCTGTCGCTCCTCTCTCACGACTCCTCTCTCTCTCGCCTCTAGCCATTTCCCCCCCTTCTCGATCTGTTTCTCTCTTTCTGTTCTCTCTCTTCTCGCCTCCCTCCCCCTCCCAATCTTGTTCTCTGTCGCTGTTTCTGTTTTCCCTTTGCTGCTGCTGCTGCTACACTGTTGCAGCCTATGTGCAGGATACTTGAAGATCATCTCTATTGAATGAGCCCCACCTGGGTTGCTGCTGGATTCATCATCAACAAACTGGGTTGCTGTTGGGAATTACACCAGCAAGCTGGACTGTTTTCCTTTATCAAATATGTTGGACTGCATCTCTTTATTTTGGAGGACCTTGAGTTCTTCTTTTACTCCTCAGACTTGGGCAGCATGTAAGTAGTGAACTGAACCCTTCCATCCCCCATTATTCCCTTATTATTTGCTTCATCCTCTTCCATTAAACCCCCCTTTTTTAGCCCATTGTTTTGACCTTTATTTTACCCACTTTTTTGCCTTAGATGTTGCTGATTTTATTTATTACAAAGCATGACTGGTTTTAGAACATATAACATGGGATTCTTATCTATCTTTGGTGCTTAATAGGCTAGTGTTAGAACCTAACTTTTCTTGCTGCTATGTTCTCTATCCCATATTCCCACTTGATGCTTGAGTGAATTTGTGTGTTTTTCTTCTTAGACTATTATTTCTCATTGTTACATTGCTCATTAATCTCACTTTATTTTGAATGTCAATCTTGTTTGCTGAGCTTCCCTTACCTCAACCCAAGTCCCTTGAGTTTACCCTACCTAGTTAGTTAATCTTGTAAGAAACTTAATCACTTAGGAACCCCTACATCATCTTGGTATCAGAGCAAGGTTTTGTCTAGGTTTAGTGTAATTAGGTACTGCTGTCCATTGTTTACATGGGTTACCTTTTGAGGTTTAGTCTCCATCACAATCTGTCCGTAGTCGAGTCTGAGTTAAGAGAGCGTTACCATAGGTTAGAGGACATCCTTTTCTTCCTTAGATTGGCGGGACCAAATATCATTGGACGCTATTCCCACCAAAGCACACACTTGAGAGGGAGATTTCTGACCACAAGATTGAGAGGGCTAACTACCTTTCTCAATTGGGATTCTGAGTAGACCTTGAGTCTTTGGTGGCAACCATACCTTAGCTGCCCATCTCCTTATGTCCACTCGTAGTGGCAAAGCATTCCAGAATATGTCTGACTTTCCTAGCACCCCCACCCAACCTGAGCAGTTGGCTGAATTCATGAAAGCCATCCAAGCTACCCTCCAAGCTAACCAATCTATATAAGAAACACAGGCTGCCCATCTCCAAACCCTTACCGATAAGTTGACTGCCCTCGAGACAAGTGCCCAAAACCCTGATGGACGGCAAGGCCGTAACACAACTGGCACTGAACCTAGGGGCAGAGACCTTAACCCTGAGGAAGTGAACGAGAATAACCATACTGATGGTTATGACCAGATAGGATAACTTCCAAGGCCCAGGGCGTGGTAGAGGTCAGGGTAGGGGTCGAGGACCACTGCCAAGACACCATACCTAATATGGATATGATGAGGGTTTTGAGCATTATGATAGAGGCTTTAATGTCAGACGGATGATTAAGGTAGATGCCCCTACCTATGATGGTCAGATTGATGCTAGGATCCTTTTGGATTGGATTAAGCAGATGGACAGGTACTTCGATTTTTACGATATGCCAGAGGAAGTCCACTACCGATTTGCTAAGTTCAAGTTTATTGGAGCTGCACAGGACTTCTGGACAGACCTAGAGTACCAAGGCGACCACCTAGGACTTGAGCTAATCACCATCTGCGTAGAAATGCAAGAGAGGTTCAAGAGGGAATTTTTGCCTATCACTTATAGGCTCCAGTTGTTGAATGAAATGAATACCCTAAAGCAAGGAACATAGTTGTCACGGCATCAAATTGATCCAAGGCGGTGGAGGGGTGGCTAATCGATTTGGCGATGCATCGCCCGTAATGGCGTCGCCATGGCGGTCAAATCGTCAATGTGTCATTTTTATATTTTTCTTATTTTCTAAAGTTATTTAGTATGCTACTTTTTTATTTCCCCTATTTTCTAAAGTTATTTAGTATGCTACAAGCCTACAATATATCCAACAATATATAAAACCAACATTAAGTAACATCAAATCATAAAAAATCAACATAGCCATATGAAAATCACCCTGCATTTTACAAAAAATCGACCGCCTAGTGAATCAGGCTTGACCTGGCGTCCATGGTGGCGCCATGGAGACGCCTATCAGCCAATGGCGACCGCAATTTGTGAGTCACGTAAATCGTAGCACTGCCATGAACTTCTTTTTCAGCCAGGATGCCAAAACGCCGCCTAGGCGACGCCATGACAACTATGGCAAGAAAAGTTGACTATGACCGAATACATGAGCAGGTGCAATGAATTGAAAATTAGAAGCCATATTCGGGAGGATGTTAAGCAGACACTATCCAGATTCCTTACTGGGCTCAACTCCGAAATTTAGTCTCGTATGGCACCCCACCTAGTGCGAGACGTTCCACAGGCCTTCAGAATAGCCCTTGAGGTGGAATCCTCCATGAGAACTTATTCTCAGAGGAAGAGCTTCCAAGCTGAGGAATCCCAGTTTAGAAAACCAACCCAAGGCTCAATTGGATTCCCAAAACCCCCTGCTGCACCACAATATTAATTTGACAATAGGGGTAAAGGAATTTTGGGAGAAGCACCCCAAGAGTAGTGGGCAACAACAGTGCTTCAAGTGTCGCGGGTTTGGTCACTTCTCCAGAGAGTGTCCCAATAGGAATCTTTATGTGGGAGAGCCTGAAGAAGGTGACCAAGAGGGCTTTTAGGACCATGAATTTGAGGACCATAGACCAGATGAGACCATATCTGATGAGGATGCTAAGGAGGCCGGTGACTTCAAGCTCGGTATTGTGCGATGCATGGTCTCACAACCTAGGAGTAGCGATGATTGGCGGCGAAATGGTGGGGTCTCTGCAGATATTCTGTAATGGTGAAAGAAGGAATCTCCCCAAGTTGGGCTGTTCCATACTTCCATACGTGGTCTGGTCAAAAGAAGCTCTCTGCCTAGGGATGTTTCAATTGTAGCCGTAAACTCTTGTTATGTTTGTCTCGAATTCTTGATTCGTTTTAAAGCTTGACTTGTTTTGATAAAATTTGATGAAGATTCAAATGGGATTTTTTCTGAGATCTTTGAAGATAGTAGAAGGCTTGGGCCAATAGGTTGTGACCTGAGTTGGAGGGAGTATTTATATATTATGATGTCTTAATGCATAAACAAATGAGATTTGGGGGTTTTCGTATTGGGCGGGTGATAGTGGAACGGACGTGTTGCAACCTTGTTTTTCTGTTTCTCTTATGTTAACCGTACATTTGGCATAAAGTCAATCTGAGCCTTTAATTGAGTTTTATGGTTATCAATTCCATCTTTTGTGGTGAGAAGTTCATGAAGACTACTTCTACGATTCTTCTTCTTCTTCTCTCTCTCTCTCTCTCTCTCTCTCTCCAGTACTTCCCAATTCCTGGAGACTCCTCTCTCTTTTATCCCCCCTCCGCCACAAAGCCACAATACTCCTTGTCCCCACATAGAGCCATTAAAGTAAGTTTCAATGGGGCAACAACTCCATTAAAGTAATCTTAAACGAGGTTGTTGGATCCGGAGAGGGATGCTTACTGGGTAGACAGCGGGAGTTGCATGAATGTGGTTGCCAAGAGTGTTGTTGCTCAAATGGGCCTCAAACCCGGGCCCCACCCTAAGCCTTATAAGGTTGCCTGGGTAGATCAGTCCACAATTCTCGTTAATCTGAGGTGTCTAGTTCCCCTACACTTTGCAGGATATGAGGATCGAGTGTTGTGTGATGTCCTAGAGATGGATGTTTCCCACATCATCCTAGGTAGACCCTGGTTATATGACCAGGATGTCACCAACTATGGGAAGTCTAACACCTATGTCTTTGATTTTAAAGGGAAGAAAATTAGTTTGACCCCTAGTGCCCCTAAGGAAGTAAGGGTTCCAGAACACAAGGGAAGTACATCCAAACACACCCCCACCAAAACACTAAATATTTTAAATCAACAATAATTTGAAAGAGAGTGTCAAGAGTCAGGGGTGATTTATGCTCTAGTTACCATACAGAGTAATACAGATAGGTCACGCTTATTCACTAAGGCTCCTAAAGAAGTACAACCCTTGTTGAGGAAGTTTGAGAGGTTATTCCCTAAGGAACTGCCTGATGAGGTACCGCCTATGTGTGACATCCAGCATGCTATTGACTTAGTTCCAGGGTCCTCTCTCCCGAATTTACCCCATTACCGAATGAATCCCAAAGAGCACGCCGAACTCAAGCGGCAAGTGGATGAATTGTTATAGAAGGGATTCATTAGGGAGAGCCTTAGCCCGTGAGCAGTACCTGCCTTGCTCATGCCAAAGAAAGATGACACCTGACGTATGTGTGTTCATATTAGGGCCATCCATAAGATCATTGTCAAGTCTAGGGTCCCTATCCCTAGGCTTGATGACATGTTGGATATGATGGCCAACTCATTGATCTTCTCGAAGATTGATCTTGTCCGGAGAGTATGACTTGGGGGTCCATCTACGAATGTTACGCTTCTAGTCTAGAGGTGCTACCATAAACCATCTCTGGATGGAGCGTAACATTCGTAGATGGACCCCCAAGTCACGCTCTCAGGACAAGATTTGGAAAGCTAGTTACTTTGATGTTACTTCCAAAGTCCAAACACTACATGGCTTTCTCTCCCGCCCTGCCCCTAACTCCCAAAAAAAATCTCACATCATATCCTCTTGGAATCTTCAGGTAGATCTCATCCATCCCACCTGATGGAGCTGGCTTCCCCCCCTTCTTTTTGCTGCTTTCGGTAGTTGATCCTTTTTGGATTGTGTTTTGCTTTTGATTGTGCTAATTTAGGTTCCCCCGGGGTTGGCTTTTCCTTGTTGGCTTAAGCTTCCCCCCTCTTCCCCTT
This sequence comes from Macadamia tetraphylla, assembly GCA_022985045.1. Classification (NCBI taxonomy): domain Eukaryota; kingdom Viridiplantae; phylum Streptophyta; class Magnoliopsida; order Proteales; family Proteaceae; genus Macadamia; species Macadamia tetraphylla. The sequence continues at coordinate 59,057,710 of CM040966.1, read as the reverse complement.
TTTATATTCTTCCTTCCTTGGTAATGAATTATTTATTCATCCAAAAACAAAACTGGCCCCTGAAATGAAATTGAGAACTGAAGTGTGCATCATTAAGGACACTTAGGTGTGTTTTTTAGCACATTAAAATGCTTTACCAACAGTTGTAGATTTGGTTAAGAAGGGTGATTTGGTGAATGAGAAGTTCGATATAGAGTGGAATTCATATAGGTAGAGTAGGATCATCTGGATTCTTTCACTTGATCATACTCCTTGGTGGACCACTTGTAGTAGAGAAGACTTACTCTGTTTTGTTTCTTAAATGCTTATTCGTTTGGAATCTGCTCATTTCTTTAATATTTACTCTCTTAAATACAGGAAGATATTGATCTTATGGCGAAGTTGGGATTTCATGCTTATCGTTTCTCCATATCATGGTCTCGTATCTTCCCTGGTATGTCCAATCTCTTGCTACGTAAATTAAGCACTTTCAAGCTTTTAATCTATGTTAGACGGACTCATCCTGTTTTAATTCTCTGTCTGTGTTTAGAAACACCAGCACACATTTTTTTTTTGGATGAATAAATAAATTCATCATGGCAAAAGAGAGAAGAATATACAAAGGGGTGAAGAGGGGGAGGGATACCAACAAGCCAAAGAGGGACAAAGCCCAAGGAGAGAAAAAACAAGGGGGGGGGGACTATACACTTAACTAGTAGCCAAAAGAAGAAACAAACCATCAATAGGGAGGGGTGGGGGAGCTAGGAGACAAGATAGAAGGGGAAGACCCCAGGCAGCAACAATAAGCCTGTTCTTTGGGGAGTCCCTAACAAAACGATACTTGAGACAGGCAAGTTTGTAGCTAACATCTAATAGATGACATTCCAAATCTTAAATCTTGTCATAGGTGCAAGAATTGGAAGTTTATCTACGAAGATTCTGCTTCATACAAAGGTGGTTGATGGTGGCATAGAAAGCAAGTTTTCCGACGATGTCACATATGGTGGAGCCAGCATACATCATATCAACCCAGATCCATTCTTTATTGAAGGGGAGATTATTTCTTCTACAAGGCTAGCATCGTATGAGAATCCTCTCCCAGCACACAATTTTATACTATCGGACATTAATTTTACATATAAAATTGCGAACATAAGTAATGTGGTTCTGATATGTATAACCAGTACCAACCAAAACAGGATAAAAAACAGAACCAAATTTACAGATTTAAGAGAAATCGCATAAAAGAAAATCAAGAACTGAGATGGCCAGATAATGCCGGTCAATTTCTCCTCTACTGGCCTATAATAGCTGCTGGAAGTTTCAGCTTGATCCAAGGGTTGGATCCGCTGGAATGTTCAATTCCTAGTTGAGTTTGACGCCATTCCAAATGTTGAAAGGAGAAAAACGCCAATCAAAACAGCGTCATATGGAGGCGCTTTCAGAAAAAGCCCTAGATCACAGGGACAGCTCAGGAAGGAAGAAGCTAGCGAAGAAAATTACAGGTTGCTTTGCCACCAACCTAGCGAAGCCAGCAAAGAAAAGTTGATCATAGACCACATTTGAAATAGAAGAATGAGAGAATGATTCGGCTTGTCTAATATGACAAAGGCCACCTTTATTTATAATGATAGATTAGGGTTACAACTAGCATAAGGATGAGTCACAGGTACATCGAACCTAGACACTTCAACACTCCTTGATGCAGATATGCACTGGTGGAGCAATCCATACCCATCTGGGTATCCAGACAGAGATGAACCGGATCCATATTGGGTCCTTAGTCTAGTAGGATTTTAGAAATTTACTTTATTTTGGAAGATTGGCTTTTATTCACTTTATTTTAGCAAGTTGGGTTCACATACAATTTAAAGAGTCTTAGTAGAGTCGGTTTGCTTAGTTATGGTAGTTTCCTATTACAGTTTGTTACAATCCCAGATTCCTGTAATCAAACCAGTAAAACTAGAAGAAGAGAGGAAGAAAAGAGAAAAAGAAAGAGAGAGGAAAGGAGAAACCACAGAGAGCCTCAAAGAGAGAGGAACCTACGATCAGTCGAGTATGGCTGATCGCAGGACTCCTTTATTTATATATATCAAAAATATGAAAAAGGAAGGTTACAAGTATACCCCTCAACATAACAATAACCCTAAAGAAGCAAAGCATGTCCGATAGGACAAGTATACCCCTATTGGACCTGTCCAGATGGCGCTAATCCCTTATCGGGTTTAGCGCTGTCCTGTGATAGCGACAAAACTCAACACTCCTCCTCAAGCTAGAGCATACACATCACCCATGCTCAGCTTGGTACAACCACTACGAAAACTGGGAGTAAACAAAGTCTTAGTAAACATGTTAGCTAGCTGATCCGTTGAAGAAACAAACGGAGTCTCAATCAACTTCTTCAGAACAGCATCACGAACAAAATGACAGTCCACCTCTATGTGTTTGGTCCTCTCATGGAAGACCGGGTTACTAGCAATGTAAACTGCAGCTTGGTTGTCACAATACATCTTAATTGGCTTGGTTATTGGAAATCCCAACTCCAAGAATAACGATCGTAGCCACATCAACTCAGCAGTGGAATGAGCCATAGCTCTGTACTCTGCCTTTGCACTGGACCGGGCAATAGTAGTCTGCTTCTTGCTACGCCACGTAATAAGATTACCTCCAACAAAGGTACAGTATCCAGTAGTGGATCTCCGATCACTAGCAGAGCCAGCCCAATCAACATCAGAGTAGCCAACTAGTTCCACGTGCCGATTATGATGATAAATCAACCCTTTTCCGGGTGCACCTTTCAGATAACGAAGAACATGGACAATAGCATCCCAATGGGCTTTCTGAGGAGACTGCATGAACTGACTAAGAACTCCAACAGCATAAAAAATGTCAGGATGAGTCACAGTAAGGTAAATCAGCTTGCCAATCAAATTCCTGTACTGATACATATCTTGAAAAGGTTCACCATCGTCAACACCAAACTTTTGGTGAGGATCTATAGGAATATCAATGGGTCTGGATGCAAGCATCCCAGTATCAGATAGTAGATCCACAACATACTTTCTTTGAGACAGACTGATCCCTTTCTTGCAGCGGATCACCTAAATCCTGAGAAAATAATGGAGATGACCAAGATCCTTGGTCTGAAAATGGCACTAGAGATGAGCCGTTACTTCAGAAATACATGCCTCATCATTATCAGTAAGAATAATGTCATAAACATATGCTACCAAGACCACTAGCTTGTCATCTCTGCGACGAACAAAGATAGAATGGTCAGAATAGCACTGAGAGAAACCACACGTTATAATGGTGGAACTGAACTTGTCAAACCATGCTTGAGGAGACTGTTTAAGCCCATAAATAGCCTTGTGCAAGTGACACACACAACTTGTATTCTCTCCCCATGAGCAACATAGCCACGAGGTTGCTCCATATACACCTCCTGTAGATCACCATACAAAAAAAGCATTCTTGATGTCCAATTGAAATAAAGCCAATCAAGGTTGACAGCAAGAGAAATAAGAAGGCGAACAGAGTTCAGTCTGGCAACCGGAGAGAATGTCTCAGAGTAATCAACACCATAAGTCTAAGTATACCCTTTAGCAACTAGAGGGGCCTTCAACCGCTCAACAGAGCCATCAGAATGATACTTAACAGTGTACACCCAGTGACACTTAACCAGATCCTTACCAGGAGGTTTCAGGTACCACGGCTCACAAGAGCATCTATTTCTACATCCATGGCAGCCTTCCATGGATGGGAACCGGGAATAGGGTTAGTGGAAAGGGATAGTGTAAGGCCATGGATGGGAGAGGGGAGATGAGATAATGACATAAAGTTATCACTAGGATACACAACCATGAATTTCTGAGTGCAGGAACGTGTACCTTTATCATGTGCAATTGGTAAGTCATCAGGCGGCGGACGAAGAGGAGCTTTACCAGTGGAAGATGGCAGTGGAAGGAGTGAATCTTCAGGATTAATGACCTCACCACCTGGTTGGCCAGTCCTTTTCTTGTGCTGATAAACCTGTAGGGGAGGTGAGGCATTGGTACTAGGAGCATTAGGGAGGGGTATAAGGGAGGGTATGGGTGTAGGAGTTGGAGAAGACCACTCTGGACTAGACTGGGACACCTGAGGAGAATAAAATGATGTGCCTTCAAAAAAGGTCACATCAACACTAACAAAATTCCTATGAGTAATGGGGTCATAACACTTATACCCTTACTGGGTACGAGAGTAACCCAAAAAGATGCACTTAGTAGACCTCGGGGATAACTTGTCAACTTGCATATGCAAGTTATGGACAAAACACACACACCCAAAGACGCGGGGTGGAACAGTAAAACTTGGTAAATTAGGGAACAGAACAGAAAATGGAGACTTATCAGACATGACAGAGGATGGCATACGATTAATCAAATAACAAGCGGTTAAAACACCATCACACAAAAAATGTTTAGGGACATGCATGTGAATCATAATGGCAAAGGCAACTTCAAGAAGATGCCGGTTCTTGTGCTCTGCTACCCCATTTTGCTGTGGGGTATAGGCACAACTAGTTTGGTGTATCATCCCATGGGTATCACAAAAATCAGAAATATCAGTTTGAGCATATTCTAAAGCATTGTCAGAACGAAAATTTTAATAGGAATGCCAAACTGAGTCTTTATTTCATTATAAAATTTGTGAAACACATGTAAAAATTCAGATATGTCCTTTAATATGTACAGCCATGAAAGGCAAGAATGATCATCCACAAATGTCACAAAATAACGGAGACCAAAGCTGTTACTGACTCTGCAAGGACCCCATACATCAGAATGGACTAACGACAATAAGGACGGACTACGAGACATAGAGCGAGATGGGAATGACACATGATGATGTTTACCCAACTCACATGCCTCACACTCTAACCTAGGGATAGACTTAAAACTAGGAAATAAAAGCTGTAACCTAGAAAGAGACAAATGACCTAAACGACAGTGCCATTGGAAAGGAGTCACGTCCCCAACAGCTGTAGCAGCAACAGAAGGAGGACAGCCACTGTTGAGGTAGTATAACCCATCTTTTTCACGCCCTCCACTAATCGTCTTCCTCTTGTGAAGATCCTGAAAGGCATAGTAAGAAGGAAAGAATGTTATCGAGAAATTTAATGAGCTGCTTAATTGACTTACAGAGAAAGACTTAATGGAAATTGGGGAACACGTAGGACAGAAGATAAATTAATGGATGGGGTAGGTGAAATAGTACCATGTCCAAGTACTGGTGTGGAAGCACCATTAGCAAGGATAACAGAATTGGAATTGGTATTAGTAGAAAAATTCTTAAAAGAGATGACTTACCACTCATATGGGCAGAGGCACCTGAATCAATGATCCAAGGAGTAGATGTAGTAGTAAGAAGAGCTGAGATACCTGTGTGGGCTAGGGTAGCAGCGGATGTAGACGCACCAGTAGATGTATTAGAGGATGCCTCAAGAGTGCGCAAGCACCGGAGCAACTGATTGATGTCATTGCGCAGACTGGTAGCTGAATCTCCTGAGGAAGGTGTTGGTTTAGGATCAACTGGGGCCGTTGTGTCAGTACCATTGTTTGACACTACATGATTAGCTAACTGTGTTGCCCACTCTGCTTTTCCATGCTTTGCCCAACAAGTCTCAACAATATGGTTGCACTTTCCACAAAACGTACACTGGCGAGCTGTACGATCAGAGGGTTGTCCACCAGATCCTCGACCAGCTGACCCACGACCTCACCCACGACCGCGACCGCGACCGCCACCGCGACAGCTACCGCAACCCACGACCACGTCCACGGTTGGCATGGAAGGCAGAACTGTCTTTGGTAGACTGATCAAGGCTTCGTGGAAGAGGTAATTCGCTGCAGTCGTGAGTAGGTATCATTCATAGTAGGCACAGTATCCCCTGCACGTAAGTGACCCTTCACTGCCTTCAAGTCATTGTTCAAACCAGCCAGAAATTTGGAGATGAAGAACTCGTTACTCTGAGCCTTCAATTTGTCAATGTCAGTGGTCAAGGGTTGAGTTCTTCAACCATACCTCTGAAAGTACTGTAGTATTTGGAAAGTGGCTTGTCTGACTGGTGAAACTGAAACAGTTTTTCATAGATATTATAGAGACGGGTCATATTCTTCTCTTGAGAGTAGGTCTCCTTTAAGTCATTCCACACTCCCTTGGCAGTAGAATGAAACATCACATTGGCAACGACATCTGGTTCCATACTGTTCCATAACCAAATTAAGATTAGAGCCTTCTCTTTCTGCCATTGAGCATAACTAGTGTCAGATTCTTTGGAAGGATCAGAGCATAGTTGTCACGGCGTCAAGGCGAACCAAGGCGGTGGAGGGTTATCTAAGCGCTTAGGCGAGAAGGCGCACGCCTTGAGGCGAACAAGGCTATCAATTGTTATTTTTTATTTTCCCTATTTTCTAACATTATTTAGTAAGCTATATATACCTTGTATCATAAAAAATCAAGATTAAGCAACATCAAGTCAGTAAAAATCAACATGTAGTCATATTAAATCATAAAAAATTAACATTAAGTCATATTAAGTCATAAAAAATCAAAATTTAGAGAAATGCTCTGGTTCTATAATAAGTTTGACTGGTCAAATGATATTATTTTTACATGAGACTTTTTGTCTCAGTTATAATATAAAACCAGCTTTCCAACAAGTCTAAGATTACTTAAATCTGAGTTATAATGACAAAGTTATGCTCCGGTCAAACTTATTTTTAAGTGCGCGAATGCTGTTAAAATCGCCTAAATGAAAATTTTATGGATATTAAAACAAAAAATTATTTTACCGGACTTTTGGTTTTTAGCAATGTTTTAACATGATAGAATTTATAAAATTTTCATAATTGAGAAAAACTCCAGCATTTAAAAGTTGAAAATCGCCCCTATAACCAAAATCCAGTTTTTCTTCTTGGACTGGGGGGTTGACTTTTTATCCTTTTGGAATTTGATTTTTAAACTATTTTTATTGGATTCAAATGGGGGGTATTTGGTTATTTATGAATAATATCTTAAGTAAATGAATTTACTTAAATGATATTTGGCATAAATAAGTGCCAAAACACAAGGCGGCATGCAGTGCAATAAGGCGACTATCGCCTAGGCCCCAGGCAAACCGCCTGGACGCCTAGGGACGCCTTGACAACTATGGATCAGAGGTGGTGTAATCAAGCTTATCCTTCGCCATTAGATAAACCTTGACCAAGTGAGCCCAAAGAAGGTAATTCGAGCTTCCCTTAAGCTTGATTGATGTAATCTGGACATTCACATTGTCTGATGCAGAGGAGGTAGTAGTAGGTGTAGTAGTAGTCTTGGTCTCAGCCATGAAGGCAAGGAGTAGTGACAAGTAAGTAGTGCAGAGACAACCAAATAAGGGCAACTCACCAACCAGATCTGATAAACAGCAGCCAAGTGGCAATCGGCCCCCAAGAAACCGAAAACAAATTCCAGCCGATAGGGGCTGCTGGTAGGGTAGATCGATCTTGATGGGAGCAATAAAAGAGGCTTCAAAAAGCCTAGTAGTTTATGTAGATAAGTAGTAAACAGCAGCATAGTCAACCATGAAGCAGTAGAGACTTCTCACATAGGGCAGGAGTAAAAAAACACATCAGAATTGGTGGCGGCAGCCATTAAAAACCTGCAGAAGTAGGTATCGGCTTCAGCAATTTCACAGAATCAAGGCTGAATCCATGCAGTAGTGGTAGGGAAGCCTGATTGTGCCTATATCATTATAATCAGGCCAACAAATCAGAGTAGGAGCAGCAATAGGTGGCTGCGCACCAAAGAGGAGTAGCGCAGGGTTGAGATCAGCAGAGAATGATGACCTAAATCCTTGATTTGATTACGGAAGCTCTAATACCATGTTACAATCCCAGATTCCTGTAATCAAACCAGTAAAACCAGAAGAAGAGAGGAAGAAAAGAGAAAAAGAAAGAGAAGAGGGAAAGGAGAAACCACAAAGAGCCTCAAAGAGAGAGGAACCTGTGATCAGTCCAGTATGGCAGATCGCAGGACTTCTTTATGTATATATATCAAAAATATGAAAAAGGAAGGTTACAAGTATACCCCCCAACATAACAATAACCCTAAAGAAGCAAAACAGGTGCAATAGGACAAGTATACCCCTATCGGACCTGTCCAGATGGTGCTAATCCCTTATCGGGTTTAGCGCTGTCCTATGACAGCGACGAAACTCAGCACAGTTGATTTCTTTTTTATGTCTTTATTTTCCCTATATAATGGTTGTAACCATTGGACAAACCAGAGAATAGAAAATATGAATTGAGTTGAATGTTTGTGAAGCCTGCGGGCTTGTGCGATTCTTCCCCCCTTTCTTGTGTGAATCTTCTCTCCCCCTCCTTCAACTCTGAGTTCATCTCAGGGATTCTTCTTTACCCCTACACACTCGTCTATGTACAGTCTATAGCAATGTGTAAAAGAAACTATCCAATACTAGAGTTAACCCAACTCTTGGACTAATAGAAATTTAAGTGGAATAGAGTACTGTATGATGTCGATGACCCGAGGTAGGGCACTCAATGGGCTAGGGTGGCCCCTATTTCGCTTTACCAACCCCGGGGAAACTTTGAATACAAGTCATCATCATTTGTACAGACAGACTTTTTGGGTGCTAAGATCCAAAGTCGAGAGGGAAACGACCTAGATCATATGCTAAGGTCCCTAAGCAATCACCTAGTGAAAAAGGAAGTGATCGAGCAACGACAACCAGGAGGTGGGCTTGGAAGCAGCCATTCTTTGAAAAAAGCGTAATAGCTCACTGGTTTCGCTCCATGGCATCAAAAGTGTATCAGGGCTCAAGTGATTCACCGAAGGACAAGACCTTGAGAGGTGCTTTTTCAAGTGTCAGTAGCGGGAAGGAAGAGTGTTACATTGTGTGATGCGATGAAATTATGCAAGAATGCGATAATAAGAGTGAATGCACCTTGATATCTTCCCAATGACATGTTAGTTAATGTGGAAGACTTGTATTGAGATGCTTGAGTTCCTCTTTAAAAAGGATGCACAAAGAACGAAACTGGAACTCAAGTAATGATCACCTTTCTTTGACATTTTGCTTTGATAATGATTCTTGAATGAGAGAAATTAATTAATTATTAAAGAGGCATAATGGGGGTTATTATATGGGTGATTAGTGGTTTTAAAATGGTTAAGTAAAGATTTAAGTTTGAGTCAAATCTATGTCCAACAGATACATTTTTACTCTACCGGTAACTACCAGTTCTACTGGTTGATGTTACCGTTGGAGAAATATAGCCTTTGGAATGGTCAAACTAGCTGTTGGAGACTCCTTGTCCATCCGGTAGGTAGCGGGTTAGCCGGAGCACTTACTGGGAGGCATCTGGTAGCAACCAGTAGAGTCCAATTGTTACCGTTTGGCTTCTGTTTGTTAAAGCCTAACAAGAACTGGTTGGAACTGGTTCCTACCGGTAGGCCTCTAGTATTTTTGGCTTACATGACTGTATGTATGGAAACAGTCATAACTTCTTCATTTGGCTCGGAATGATACAATTCCACTTGCATTGGTTTCACAACTCAAGGCTCTACAACTTTGTAGATGAAATCATCTTTTGATGTTGTCATTTAAAATGATTAAAATGCCCTTGAGTGTGGACCTTGATGCTAACTCAGCAAAGGTTATGGCTTGGCATAGCCCACACAATTCCAACTTTATTTGGGTCTCAAGACTTGGTCATTGGGCATCACCTATGGTCATGACTATCCACTTATGCTAATGCATATGTATGAAGATGTCGTGTTATGTGTGCGGTGTGTGTGCTTATTAGAACAGGCTTAATATTTGATTTTTCATTTGGACTTTTTGAGAATGGCCTTCAAGTCTTCAATGCTTGGAATCTTGATTGTCTTCGTCTCTTCGAGTCCTGATTCCTTGTGGTCTTGTCTCTTCAAGTTCTCGTATCTGAAGTCTGATGTTTTGAGGTCTTGATACCTTGACTTGAATTTTTCTTGCCTTCATACCCAATACTTAATAGGTGGTCATTAAATGATTCATTTGTTTGTTATCATCAAAACCAACCTAGGAGACAATCTCCGGAGGTGAGGGGGTATCTCCAACATCACATGCCTCATACACATGTTCGAACACCCAAACATTATGTTTAGCAATGGTTTTCATATCCAAAACATATCTATCAGTCATGATAGAATCTTCTAGATTCAACACATGTATTGGCATGAAGAACATACATGTAGTCCCATGTAGTGTATTACCTATAGGAAAAGAATATGTTCTTTTTTTTTTTTTGGAACTAGTAACAATGAAATTTACTAATTCAATCAAGAAAGCTGTAAATGTGAGGAAATAATTCTCAAGAAAGCTGTAAGTCTGAGGAAAGGACTCTCAAATTCAGGAGTGCGGTCTGAGCATCATTTATCCTTCCCACAGAAAAATGGTTATCCGGTTTCCTGACCCATCCCAGTTCCACTCCTTGATCTCCCCTCTAAAAGATTTTGAGGTTTCCTTCTTGATTGAGAAAAGGATTCACTGGGGGGCACCATTTAAATTGAAAGAATTACTTCCTGAAACTGCTGAATGAAATTGGTACCATTAAACAAAATTATCTTAGACTGGAAGGTTATTGCACTCCAAATACTTCCGAATCTCAAGGGTTGAAAGACCTGTGGTTTATTTGCCCTCCTGATAATCTGATGTAAGAAGGTGACAATAAAGCCTTGCATATTTGGTAGCCTTCATGCCTATTTCTTCGTTTTTGAAAGGTGAGTGCCACCAAATTTCCACCGATGTGGTAATTAGAGCATTGCGATAATATCCATATAAGCTTTCTTAAGATAAAAGATGAATTTTTTCATTGCAGATGGTTTGGGAACAGAAGTCAATGAGAAGGGAATAACCTACTACAACAATGTCATTAATGCTCTACTTGGAAAAGGTATGAAGTCATTGTGATATTCCCGTATGTGCTGGCAGCAGTAATACCCATTTGGCGTCCTTGCTTTTGCAGGCATCCAGCCCTACGTAACATTGTACCATTGGGATCTTCCTTCAAATCTTCATGAGTCAATGGGAGGATGGTTAACTGAGAAAATTGTGTAGGTTTTCCCTTTTCATCAAGAAGAGTTATACCATTGCATTTTCCTTATGATTTTTTGATGCTGAACTTCTTGCATGGGAATGTTTTCTTATACCTTGTTTATTATTTTTTTTTTCGTGTCAAACACAAGATAGACCTGCAGGCTTGATCATTAGGGACAACCCAAAAGGGTTGGGGTGGGGTTCAGTGAGCCCAGATGTCTTCTAAATTAGTTCAGAAGCGGCCCTTATAGTTCCTTTGCGTGATAGGTTCTCTCTGTAAGCAGATGCTTCAAGTGAAATTGAGTGAATCTTTGAGTGATATTCCTGCAGCATGTTGGCTATATGTCCGTGGGTTTTAATGGGTCCCAGAGTTTAGTTGTTAGTAAAATCTTATTTCATTTGCCATGATTGGGAGATGGTCTATTTAGTGACCCTTTTACAACAGAAGCTGTGACAAAACAGATCTCATGTTCAGGAAAGGCCATAGTGAACCGAACCGACTATCACAGCGGGTCAGCTTCTTCCTTGCCATTAAGTCATCTTCTGGCAGTCTTGTATCCAAAATATTTCTTATCCAATCACTTGAAACCTTAAGCACTGAACATTTGGCCCTTAGAAAGTCTTCTCCCACTTCGGTCTACCTTCGACTGTGAAACCTTAGCCTTTCCAACAGTTTTAGAGCTATAGAACAACCAACAATAATGAAGTAAAACAAGGAAAGAAGAAGAGAGAAAAAAAAGAAGGCAGCAAAGGAGGGTGCTATTGATTGGAGAGAATCGTGTTTACTCCAATCGGTAATAATAGTCTATATTTATAGGGACAGTTTTCTGTCCAGGAGCAGCCCCTGCGCCTGGGGCACGAAATGATTACCGTGCCCCTCCTGGGGGCACGTGCCCTTGTGTCTGGGCGTAGGGGCTGCTCCCGGACATAAAACACTTGCTCATATTTATAATAAAAATATATTTGAATACAATAATGCCCTTATCGCTAATGTAACACACATAAGACTAATAAGAGTATTGCAAGAATAGCCCAATGAATACACGCTTGACCTATATTCTGTCACTCTGACACTCGTCCTCCCTTATCTCGTGCTGGTTCGGCCCATTCGACCTCTTTGGCCCAGCTCCTTTCTCTTGCAGCCTCCATCTCAACCTGCTTCCCTCCTCGGCCCAGCCCACCTATCCCAACACCTTATTACCGGCCCACCCCTCCTCCAAGGCCCACTCTTCAAACCCCTACAGCCGACGAGATGATTGAATATTGAAAGAAAAGAAGCCCGCTATGGATCATGGACTCTCTCTCCTTCTCTGCGAGAATTCCCCCCTTTCTTGTTCTCTGCGAGAATCCCCCTCCTTCTAGCCGACGCTTGCTGGTTTTTTTTTTTGGATGAATAAAAATTATATTAACTCAAAGAGAAGAAAAAAATATACAAATGAGAAGGGGGGGAGGGGCACATGGCCCACCAAAGGGACAAACCCAAACAAAAGAGAAGATTAATCTATTGGATACAATCCCTAAGGGGAGGGGGTGGAGAAGAGAAGAGGGGAGGTTCCATGATCGGATGATGTGTCTGTTTCGGGGGGAGTCCGGGACCATGTGGGGCTGGATGGTAGTGATTTTGGTGGAGACTTTGAAGGAGATGGCCTTCCAAATCCTGTCGAAGGAGCGGGAGTTGGATGTCCATCTATGAAGATTCCTCTCCATCCAAATGTGGTTAATGGTGGCCCAAAAAGCAAGCTTCCCAACGGTATCACAAATGGTGGGACCATGAAAGGTCATGTCAATCCAGATCCATTCCCTATTGAAAGGGAGAACTCTTCTACTGTCAGGCCAACAACGAGAAAGGACTTTCTTCCAAATGGTAGAGGAGAAGGGGCAGGAGAAGTAGAGGTGATCCACATCCTCATCACCTCTTTAGCAAAGGTAGCAGGTAGGAGGGACTTGAATGTGGCGGTATAGGAGGAAAAACTGCATAGGGAGGCAGTTAGTGAGAGCCGCCAAGTGGTAAAACTATAGCGAGGGATGAGGCCTTTGAACCAAAGGACTTTGCGCCAAAGGGCTGGCTGGCCTTTAGTCCTAACAAAGTTCCAAACAGAGGAGAAGCTGAACTTCTTAGAGGGAGAAGGGTTCCAGAGGATGGAGTCATCCCTCACTAAGTGGTCCGGGGGAAGGGAGGGAAGGGATGTCCAGATATTGCTCTGAGAGTTGGGAAGGGGGGAGGCAACCGATCCTTCCGAACCAAGGATAGAGGACACCAAAGCCATTCTGTCCAATGTCACACCCTGCCTTATATTAGGCCAAGGTATGTGGCACCGGATTCCCAACCCAGTCAGCCTACTATACCCAGGATCACAGATACAGTACCTTAATTACACAAATGCCACCAAGATAACAACTACAGAGTACGCCAATAAGATCATACAAATATCATTAGTGATGTACTTAAGTGTTAAATTACAAATATACAATATTCATTTGTAAACAACCCAAAAGTATAATATTTACATCAAAAGTAATAACTGAAATTACTAAAGTGATGTTCATCAACCTCCTGGTGTCTTGCAGACACGAGCCTCACAACCGCTGCCAAAGTCCAATCCTGCCTCAACACCGGTTCCACCATCTAAAAATAGTAATCAACAGGGGGTGGGCTTCACAAGCCCAGTGAGGGGTGTGCATGCAAGCACACACAACAAAGGATGCAATGCAAAGCACATACAGATACAATGCATATGAATCCATTTATTTAGTACTTCCTTATTCCATTACTGGGTCCATCATCTGGTATAGGTGCTACGCAATGAGGTGGCATCCCCTCCCTACTACGTCGGGCTCCAGGGATACAAGTGCACTGCAAGCGGAAGTCTGCGTCCCGAATCCTACACCTGGTCACCTCTAAAGGCCCCAGCCACGGTTCCGAATCCTACACAATTGGTTACCCTGTAGATCAGCCTCAATCACAGATGTACTCTCAATAACATACCACCCTTTGGGATTAGCCAGTACCGGTAAGAGGTGTAGCACCAGGGTATGTGAATCCTAACCATATGCATTCTACATGCATCCACAGCAATCAATCATACATCGGTGGCCGATCACTATAACACCGACCTTTGATCCCACGGTACCAGAAATGCACCTCGGCCACACCGTGCCTCAGACCGTTGACATTACAATCATTACCACTCATCTATAACTACGCATCCACAAAACCTCGATCACACAACAATATCGGTAAAACCATGCCACATGTGCAATATATATATAATTGTTATATAAAAATACATCCAAAACACAACCATAGTACACATGAGCATGCATTAAGAAAAATATAAAAGAAACACTCCGTAAAAGAAATCAAACACCCACTCACCTGAAACCCAAAATCTAATTGTTACTGTTGAATTCCTATCACCGTGTATGCTCGCCGGGTGATTTAGGTTCCTATATATATGATTGTGTACCATTTTATCAACGTTCATAACATAGAATGATCAATTTATATAATTAACCTTTACTATCAATCTAGACTAGATAGGGTTATTCTTGTCTGTTCCCTTTCTGCTTAGGTTCACTTTAAGGTCCCCTTTCACTCCTGTAGTTGGGCACACTGTCCCCTTTTTAGGTATTTAATAGGTCCTTAGCAGGTCCAACAGGTTTTAGATCAATTCTGGAATCATTTGTCTCTGGAAGCCTAACCGGCTGGAGACACTGGAGCTGACCGGCTGGCCGGTAGTCTCCCACCGGTTGCGCCAAAACCTGCAGAATTCGATTCTGCTTTCTTCCTCTGAGTTTCTTAGGTTGCTGTGAAGCATACCCAGGTCTGATAGCTAAATTCGAGTTCCATCTTTGGGTCAATTCTACTTTCTAACAAGTATTTTTGGGTGAAATTCCATCTAGATTTCAGTTTCCAATTAGGATTCCATGGAATTCACTAAAATTTAGTGGAACTCTTCCAATCCAGTAAAATTCATTCAATTACATACTAAATATGGCATAATCAATTAGGGCTTCACCCAAAATTTAGAAATCCAAGGTTATAGCAGCTAAATTCCTATTTATTTCCTATAGATTGATGAAACCCTAGCTTATTAAGAAATTCCAATTAGAATAATTCAATACCCTATTACAGATTTTACCATATACTCTAAGAAACAAAGATCAACAGTTGTGATACAATTTATCCCAAGTATGCCTTAGGTGAGTTAGCTCTTCCTTAATTTCCCTCACTCTTCTTCTTCTTCTTCTCCTCTCCTTGCTGTCCACCATACCATACAGCAGAAAGGGGGTGGAAACTGCCCTTGAATCTTCCTTATTTCCTTCTCCTCTTCTCTTTCTTCCTTCCCTTTTTCTTCTTCTCCTTCTTCGTGCTCTCCTCTTCTTGCTGTGCAAGTCAAGTAAAAAGGTGGTTTTAAAGTGGCATTCGGTGGTATCCCCACCTGTACATAACTCTCCTCCACCGACTTGGCTTTAAGCCTCTTTGGTGGAGAATTATATACATATAATCTTTATGTATATATCTTTATAATTTACATATATACTTTGTTATGTATACATACCTCATTAGGTACACTTCTTTATACTAAGGTGTAATACCAGTAGACGTACTAGAGGAGAAGGGGTTCACCTATTAGAGAGGTGCGTGGGGCCCACTTAGGAAAAACACCAATTCTGGGTGTTCTGCTAGCCGAACCGGCAGGCCGGCTGGCCAGAGGCTCTCCAGCCGGTTAGCCTCTTTTTGGCCCTCTGCTGTCCAGTCTTCTGGCTAAGGTACCTCACCTCATGTGGGACACTTCCCCACTCATGTAGGCACTCTCAAGCCCTTCCTTAACTTGCTTTAAGATTCCTTTTTCTCCCCTGTTCTCTCATTTACAATCTTAATTATAAATCCTTCCCACCAATTCCCTTCTCTACAACTTTCGGTTACTGAGGTTGGGGTTCTAAAATCAGGGTGTTACAATTTCTCCCCTCCTTACAAAAATTTTGTCATCGAAATTTGTAAGTCTATTCATCCTTGAGGATCACTCCTATTCACTTTAACATTACTCTTTATCCACTGGGTTATAACATCGGATTTCCACTCAGTGTTGCTAACTTGGCCCTATGTCATGGTTGTACAATCTAATTTCAGCAACATACATAAACATACCCATTGGCCATACTGGTCCCTTATCCATTTATGTCCTTAATTCCTCGAGAACTGTAAAATCATCATACCATTCTACTCCTTACTTTCCAGTATTTTCCAATATCAACCCTATTATCTCATCACACATACAATTATTATTCCTACCTCTCCAATGTATCTTACCAAGATACTTAGATCTGATCTCTATAAAGATTCATAAAGTCCTAGAATTTCACATTGATTCTGTATTAGTTGATCCACAGTTTCACTTTCGAAAACCATACATGTGGATTCTATTTCCTTATCATTTCCATAGCATTTCTCCCAAGTTAATCTATTAATCATATTATAATATCGAAAAAATTGCATTGCCACCCCTTGAACTTTGGTCCTTATTCAATGCTACCCCCTGGACTTTTCGAAACACCAAAGACACCCCCTGAAAATTCAAACAATTTCAAATCAGTCCCTACCATTAGCCGACCGTGTTAAGCAAATGGAAGTCTTAGTTTTTTTACAAAATGCCCAAAACACCCCCAGCTATTGTGAGAGGACAATATTGCCCTCCCTTTCCCTTCTTATTCTAAACCCACACTCTCCCTCCCAAGACTCCTCCGACTGATACAGTTAATGGAGGAACTGAGAATCATCAACAACATCAACAATCACCACCCCAGCAGCAGCATTAACAACAGCAAAAAGAGGATCTGGAGGCCGTAAAGAAGTCTCCTTTCTTCCCTTTTTACAGTCCAAGCCCCGCTCATTACTTTTTCTTGAAGAAATCTCTTGCAAATCCTAGCTAAAAATCTACATCGAGTAGGTTCTTCAAGTGTCCCTTCCCGCCTTTGTGACCTGCGAAGCACATACGGATGGTGTTGGCACTCCATACCTGAAGGGAATGAGTCGGAGGCCGTTGTCGGACTTGTTAAGACCTTTGGATTCTCCAAGTACTTTGCCAGTAAGTATGAGCTGGGGGATGAGGTTGGGCGTGGGCATTTTGGTTATACTTGTGTTGCTAAGTTCAAGAAAGGTGAGCTCAAGGGCCAACAGATTTCCGTTCAAGTAATCCCCAAAGCCAAGGTACGTGATCTCTCTTTATGAATAAGTTGGTAATATATCAGAATATTTTTTTTGGATGAATTAAACTATATTAAAGGAAAGAAAGAATATACAATAAAGGCCTCACAAAGAGACAAGAAAGGGCAAGCCCAACCGCAAAAAAAGGGGGGGGGGGAAGCACACTACTCAATGATACAATCCATCAATTGGGGGGGGGGAGAAGATGATAGATGGTGGGAGTCCCTAGGAGACAATAATGAGCCTGTTCCTTGGGGAGTCTCTAACTGGACGGTGGGGCAAGTATACTAGCTTTGTAGACACATCAAAATAGATGGCATTCCAAATCTGATCATAAGAATGGGATTTGGAGGTCCATCTTCAAAGATTCCTTTCCATCCATAGGTGGTTGATGGTAGCACAAAATGCAAGCTTTCCAGCAATGTCACAAATAGAGGACCCCCGGTATGTCATATACATCCATATCCACTCTCTACTGAAGGGAAGTGATCTCCTGCTAGAGGGCCAATAGCTACGAAGTACTTTTTTCCAAATGATTGCGGAGAATGGGCAGTCAAAGAACAAGTGATCAACATCCTCATTTCCATTCCAGCAAAGGCAACAGGCGTTTGGGCATGGATGTGTCTATGGTTAAGGAAGAACTGGGTGGGAAGGCAGTTGGAAAGGGCACGCCAAGCCGTGAAGCTGTGGCGAGGGATGTTTCCTTTGAACCAGATGAGTCTTCTCCATGGAAGCAGAGAGGCAGATGTTCTCACTAAGTTCCAGGCAGAAGAAGAGGTAAAGATTTTAGAGGGGGAAGGGTTCCAAGTGATAGAGTCATCTCTATCTCTGAGGTCTGGGACAATAGGAGTTAGGCTAGACCAGATGCTGGCCAAGGGGGGGGAGTGAGGGGGAGCCCAAACGTCCTTCCGGATGATGGAGGAGACAGTGGCTAGACGGTCTAGTCCTATGGAATAGATGATTCTAGGGCTGATATCATGGAGAATTGGACGGTTTAGGTGCCAGGGGTCAAGCCAGAGAAAGGTGGAGTTACCTCTGCCAATAGAGTAGGAAATGACATTTAAAGCCAAGGGTCTGAGGCTAAGGATACCTCGCCAAATCCAAGATGTTTCCGGGCCAGGAGAAGTAGACCAAAGGGAATCATTTCTTAAAAGGTAGAGTAAACCCATGAAACCCATATACTATTTTGCTTAGACACGATTCTCCAAATGAGTCTGAGAATACCCAAAGAATTCATGTCTTTGATTCGCTTAAGGCCCAGACCTCCTTTAGATTTAGGAAGGCAAACACTTTTCCAATTGATGGGATGAAGGAACTTTGTGGTGTCTGAGCCTTTCCAGAGAAAGGAGCAAATGAGAGCTTCAATTGCTTTGATAGTGGAGGAGGGAAGGACAAAGATTCAACACCAATAAAGATACATAGATTAGAGGACTGATCTAGCAAGCTTGAGCCTTCCAGCATAGGATAAGAGTTTACTCTTCCACAGCTGAAGTCTTTTCCAAAGGAGGTCTAGGATTGGGGGGCAGTGGTGGCCAGAGAGCCTGGCGGGGATGAGCAGGAGACCAAGATACTTGACTGAAAGAGAGCCAAGACCAAGAGTTTACTCTTCAATAGATCAGAATATTGATTTGCTTCAATTGAGTGGCTGGTTAATCCTGAGAAACTATTTATTAACGCCAATTTATTCATACTTAATCTTACAAGGTCGATGATCTTTTGAATCTGATATATGCTTCTCTAATGAAAGAATAAAAAATACTTTCTTAAGTGACAAAGACCAATTCCTTTCTCCTGGAAATGTAACTTTCTTCTGTTCAATCATTCTTGCTTGAAGCGTTAAAAGTTAAAATGATTATTGCTCCTTGGTTCTTTTGCTAGGTGATGGAATCACTTATAATTTCCAATGGATCTGCTTAGTTTAGACTTTTGAGGAACTGGTGGTTCACTCAGAGAACTAAGTATTAATGACACTTCCTTGATGAAGAACCCTTAAATACTTTGGACAGACAAGTCACCGGAGAGGAGAGGTTCTGAGAATCGCACGCCAGTGGGGAGATGGTCTGAGAATCGCACACCGGTGGGGATATGGTTTGAGAATCGCACGCCGGAGGGGTGTGGTCAAGTTGCAGGTTGTCTTCTCTACGGTTTGGGGCTTTCCTTGTTCGTATGAGTGAGGAGTGAGAGGGAGATTGTGGGTTTAGAAGAAGGGAATCGCACACCGGTGGGGAGATGGTCTGAAAATCGCATGCTGGAGGGGAGCGGTCAAGTTGTAGGTTTTCTTCTTCTTCCTTGTTCGTATGAGTGAGGAGTGAGAGGGAGAGTGGGTTTAGAATAAGAAGGGAAAGGGAGGGCAATATTGTCCTCTCACAATAGCTGGGGATGTTTTGGGCATTTTGTAAAAAAAACTAACAGACTTTCATTCACTTAACACGGTCGGCTAATGGCAGGGACTGATTTGAAATTGTTTGAATTTTCAGGGGGTGTCTTTGGTGTTTCGAAAAGTCCAGGGGGTGGCATTGAATAAGGACCAAAGTTCAGGGGGTGGCATTGAATAAGGACCAAGTTCAGGGGGTGGCAATGCAATTTTCTCTATAATATATCCCCTTTTTCTTTTTACTTTTATTTTATAGTTTTCATCAAATACCCAAGATAATATTCCATCATTTATTTGGCTTCCGACTTTATGCAATCAAACTTCCATAACTCCATTCACGCTGTTTGACCTCACACTACATTTAAGCATGCTAAGTATTCTCATTATTCCTCCAATGTCCTATTATCCACATTACACTATAGTTCAGAATTTAGATCATCACAATTACAGGTATCATGCTTTAACTTTCATATCATTTCTTCTTATGCTCAGACATATATTAAATGATCATGTCATTCAGATCCTCAATAGTCCATAATGTTTCTTCACATTCTTACCTCATAAATTATTTTCTTTTTCTTTAATCACCCATACAACTTGATCTCAGGTCTATTCACTTGAATCTGTTATCATTCTCACTATTCCACATATCTGATACTACCCTTGTCTTTCTGATTCAATAGCGATAGTGGATCTATCGGGTGGCAGACAACATTTTAGGTATTAGCTTCCTAATACCATTATCACTTCTTTCTAGGGAGAACACTCATACTACTTCATCTGCCTTTTTGGTACTTATAGTCGGAGTCACCGTGAATACCACTCTTGATCAATGATAATTGCAGATGAACTCATCCTTGCCCATAGTTGTCACGACGTCAAATCGATCCAAGGTGGTGGAGGGGTGGCTAATCGATTTGGCGATGAATTGCTCATTATGGCGTTGCCATGGCGGTCAAATCGCCCATGTGTCATTTTTTATTTTCCCTATTTTCTAAAGTTATTTAGCATGCTACAAGCCTACAATATATACCCTATAACATATAAACCCAACATTAAGCAACATCAAATCATCAAAAATTAACATAGTCCTATCAAAATCACCCTGCATTTTACAAAAAATCGTCTGCCTAGTGAATCAGGCGTGACCTGGCGTCCATGGTCGTGCCATGGTCATGCCTATCAGTCAATGACGACCACCATTTGTGAGTCACGTAAATCGTAGCACTGTCATAAACCTATTTTTTTCGCCAGGATGCCAAATCGTCGCCTAGGCGTTATGACAACTTGTTCACAACTCAAAGATAGTCAGTGAAGTAAAGGGATCATGTCTGCAATCATTGTATGATGTTATTCATACAGTGCCACTTGGACTTAGTACCTCCTGATACTGACACCATTCTTATCCTTATTTCCAAAACTTTACACACATGGTGTAGCTCTCATTTTTAGGTCATTGCGAAGTCTAGGTATGCTTCGCAACCCTTACCTAGCATCTTCTTCATCTATGGTGTCGACATCAGTATCCTTTTTAGCTCTCTTCACCTTACTTTCTTAAGTTGTAAGTCTGCACATCACCCGGACTCTGTAGGTAGATAGCCATTCCATCTCTAATTTGCTCAGTTGGCTTAGGTCTGAGTATATGGATGGAACACGGTAACTTGTATCCTCACTAGTAGGATACCATCCATCAACTTGTGCCAGACTCTTTAACTAATGCAGTTTAGTAGCTTGCATTAATGATACAACAAAGTGATGCATCACTTTCCAATAATGCATAGTAGAGTGTTAAATAAATGGGATGCATCAGGTATTCAGTAATGCAGAGTAAAATGTTATCCATACCTACAACATACCTATGATCACTTCAAACGTAGTCTTGGCTTAGTCCGCTGTCATTTGTGAATGCCTCCCCCTTCATGCATTCTGATACCTTATTGCATCTGAAGCAGTGGATGAGCTGTTGATGTTGAGGGATTCATATATGAATCTTCTGGCATTTCTTAAGGGCAATATTTGGCTATATGCCCAAACTCTTTACATACAAAACACCGCTTCTTCTGGGGACATGATCTAACCTTATGCCCAAATTGATTGCATCGAAAACATTAAAGCAAACCCATTGGCTGAGGTAACACTACTACTGAAGTGTAGTTGGAGTAGTATGGGGTCCTCTGATTACCCTGGTGAGATTTCTACCATTTGATGGTGTATTTATTCTTCTTAGTGCTTGAGCATGGTACTTTTCTTCCTGTTTGTCTTCTATAGACTTGGCTGTTTCAACCACCTTTGCATAGGTCTGCAATTGATGTGCGACCAATAATGCACCAATCTCTGGCCTTAGACCTTTTTCGAACTTCTTGGCCTTAGCTCTATCTGTTTTCACATGCTCTGGTGCAAAATAGTACAGTTCTTCGAACTTCAGCTGATATTCGAGAATAGATCTTGGGCCTTGAGTTAAAGTCATGAACTCTCTCTGGGAAGTAGTTTCCATAGAAAGCTCAACAAATTGCTCCCAAGTAGGATTGGGTGAGTAGTTGTCAATATAGGCTTTGTGGCCTTCCACCATGCATAGGCTTCATTCTGTAATTGATAGGTAGCACAAATTATCTTCTATTCATCAGTGCAACCCAATATTATAAACGCCTTTTCCACACCTTCAATCCATTTGGCTGGTGCCAATGGGTCTTGGGTCACACCACTAAAGTAGGGAGGCCTGTATTTATGGAATTTCTCCATTAAATTGGAAATTTCCATCCACACCTGGTGCAAGCTGTTCGGTGTATCTTGACCGGTGATATCACTAACACTGGCTGAGGTAGCGACCATTGATTGGTTGTGCGATGAGTCGGAACTCCCGGTGCAATAGGTAGTGAAGGAGCAGAGCGGATGGTGTAGACTGCACAATATGGGGTTGTACCACGGTGTTTCCTTGGAATGGACAGCTGTAGCTACCTCGATTGTCATGACCCTATTTTGTTCTTGGACCTCTCTTTGTTGTTGTTGAAGGCTTTGTTGGATACCTTGCATCACATCATCGACAATGGCAGCCACATCCTGAGTTGTTGTCACGGTTGTTGGAGGTGGCTCAAGGGATGTAACTATTATCTCATTCTCACTCTCATATTTAGATTCATGTAAAGGGTTACAATTTGCCCTCTGGGTATGGTGTGTTTTCAGATTCTTGGTCATCTTGGGGATGGAGTGCGCTTGCATTTGGGAATTCTCTTATGAAATGAGCAGACCGATGAATCTCCCAAATGATTAAGACATACCATATGACCACACAACATATTGAAAGCACATTAGGGAAAAAGAAAGATCATCCTCAATCCTCGGTAGATGGCATCAACCCACATCAACCAAATTCTCAAATCTTAACTTGCATCAGTTTTATTTTAATGTTCCAATTGTTATCTTGTTACATTTTATTTGTTCAACTATGTTCAAGAGTTATGCTCTTGAATTATTGTCAATGAATGGTTTTGTGCCTAGGCTAGTCTCCTATAGGGTGTACTAAAAGTTATGCATTTATTTTGAAGCTTTTATAGTTAACCCTATTCATCACCAGTATATCCTAAGATCTCGTGCATTTGTGAATTAAGACAGAGCATCACGCTCTGATATCATTCTGTCACACCCTGCGTCATATTAGGCCAAGGTATGCGGCACTGGATTCCAAACCTAGTCATCCTACTATACCTAGGATCATAGATGCAGTACCATAATTTGACAAATGCCGCCAAGATCACAACTACAATCAGAGTACACTAATAAGATCATACAAATATCACTAGTGATATACTTAAGTGATAAATTACAAATATACAATATTCATTTGTAAACAACCCACAGGTATAATATTTACATCTTACATGTGTCATCAATATTTACATCAAAAGTAATAATTGAAATAACTGAAGTGATGTCCATCAGCCTCCGGTGTCTTGCGACCACGAGCCTCACAACGCGCCAAAGTCCAATCCGCCTCAACACCGGTTCCACCATCTAAAAATAGTAATCAACAGGGGGTGAGCTTCACAAGCCCTCGAGATGTGTGCATATAAATACACACAACAAAGGATGCAATGCAAAGCACATACATATATAATGCATATGAATCCATTTATTTATTACTTCCCTATTCCATTACTAGGTCCATCATATGGTATAGGTGCTAGCATCCCCTCCCTAGTACGTCGGGCTCTAGGGATACAAGCTCGCTGCAAGCGGAAGTCTGCAGGTCCCGGAATCCTACACCTCGGTCACTCATGCTATGGACAGCCACGGTTCCGGAATCCTACACAATTGGTTACCCGTGCTGTATTCGCCTCTAAGTACAGTACGTCGTACTCTCAACAACATACCACCCTTTGGGATTAGCCAGTACCTAACCCCCTACTGGCAAGGGGTGTAGCACCGGGGTATGTGAATCCTAACCATATGCATTCTATATGCCTCCATAGCAATCAATCATACATCGGTGGCCATCACTGTAATACCGACCTTTGAGCCCACGGTACCAGAAATGCACCTTGGCCAAACTGTGACTCAGACCGTTGATATTACAATCATTACCACTCATCTATAACTATGCATCCACAAAACCTCGATCACACGACAATATCGGTAAAACCATGCCACATGTGCAATATATATATATATATAATTGTTATATGAAAATACATCCAAAACACAACCATAGTACACATGAGCATGCATTAAGAAAAATATAAAAGAAACACTCCGTAAAAAAAATCAAACACCCACTCACTTGAAACCCAAAATCCAATTGTTACTGTTGAATTCCCATCACCGTGTATCCTCGCCGGGTGATTTAGGTTCCTATATATATGATTGTGTACCAATTTATCAATGTTCATAACATAGAATGATCAATTTATATAATTAACCTTTACTATCAATCTAGACTAGATAGGGTTATTCTTGTCTGTTCACTTTCTGCTTAGGTTCACTTTAAGGTCTTCCCTTTCACTCCTGTAGTTGGGCACGCTGTCCCCTTTTTAGGTATTTAATAGGTCCTTAGCAGGTCCAACAGGTTTTAGATCAATTCTGGAGTCATTTTAGTCTCTGGAAGCCTAACCGGCTGGAGACACTGGAGCTGACCGGCCGGCCGGTAGTCTCCCACCGGTTGCGCCAAAACCTGCAGAATTCGATTCTGCTTTCTTCCTCTGAGTTTCTTAGGTTGCTGTGAAGCATACCCTGGTCTGATAGCTAAATTCGAGTTCCATCTTTGGGTCAATTCTACTTTCTAACAAGTATTTTTGGGTGAAATTCTATCTAGATTTCAGTTTCCAATTAGGATTCCATGGAATTCACTAAAATTTAGTGGAACTCTTCCAATCCAGTAAAATTCATTCAATTACATACTAAATATGGCATAATCAATTAGGGCTTCACCCAAAATTTAGAAATCCAAGGTTATAGCAGCTAAATTCCTATTTATTTCCTATAGATTGATGAAACCCTAGCTTATTAAGAAATTCCAATTAGAATAATTCAATACCCTATTACAGATTTTACCATATACTCTAAGAAACAAAGATCAACAGTTGTGATACAATTTATCCCAAGTATGCCTTAGGTGAGTTAGCTCTTCCTTAATTTCCCTCACTCTTCTTCTTCTTCTTCTCCTCTCCTTGCTGTCCACCATACCATACAGCAGAAAGGGGGTGGAAACTGCCCTTGAATCTTCCTTATTTCCTTCTCCTCTTCTCTTTTCCTCTTCTTTCTTCCTTCCCTTTTTCTTCTTCTCCTTCTTCGTGCTCTCCTCTTCTTGCTGTGCAAGTCAAGTAAAAAGGTGGTTTTAAAGTGGCATTCCACCATGCATAGGCTTCATTCTGTAATTGATAGGTAGCACAAATTATCTTCTATTCATCAGTGCAACCCAATATTATAAACGCCTTTTCCACACCTTCAATCCATTTGGCTGGTGCCAATGGGTCTTGGGTCACACCACTAAAGTAGGGAGGCCTGTATTTATGGAATTTCTCCATTAAATTGGAAATTTCCATCCACACTGGTGCAACTGTTTCTGGTGTATGCTGACCAGGTGATATCACTAACACTGGCTGAGGTAACTGACCATTGACTGGTTGTGCAGTAGTCGGAACTCCTGGTGCAATAGGTAGTGAAGGAACAGGAGCAGATGGTGTAGACTGCACAATATGGGGTTGTACCACAGGTGTTTCCTTGGAATGGACAGCTGTAGCTACCTCAGTTGTCATGACCCTATTTTGTTGCTGGACCTCTCTTTGTTGTTGTTGAAGGCTTTGTTGGATACCTTGCATCACATCACTGACAATGGCAGCCACATCCTGAGTTGTTGTCACGGTTGTTGGAGGTGGCTCAAGGGATGTAGCTATTATCTCATTCTCACTCTCATATTTAGATTCATGTAAAGGGTTAAAATTTGCCCTCTGGGTATGACTGTGTTTTCGCAGTTGCGGGTCATCTTGGGGATGGGTACGCTTCGGCATTTGGGAATTCTCTTATGAAATGAGCAGACCGATGAATCTCCCAAATGATTAAGACATACCATATGACCACACAACATATTGAAAGCACATTAGGGAAAAAGAAAGATCATCTGCTCAATCCTCTGGTAGATGGCATCAACCCACATCAACCAAATTCTCAAATCTTAACTTGCAATACAGTTTTATTTTTAATGTTCCAATTGTTATCTTGTTACATTTTATTTGTTCAACTATGTTCAAGAGTTATGCTCTTGAATTATTGTCAATGAATGGTTTTTGTGCCTAGGCTAGTCTCCTATAGGGTGTACTAAAAGTTATGCATTTATTTTGAAGCTTTTCTAGTTAACCCTATTCATCACCAGTATATCCTAAGATCTCGTGCATTTGTGAATTAAGACAGAGCATCACGCTCTGATATCATTCTGTCACACCCTGCGTCATATTAGGCCAAGGTATGCGGCACTGGATTCCAAACCTAGTCATCCTACTATACCTAGGATCATAGATGCAGTACCATAATTTGACAAATGCCGCCAAGATCACAACTACAATCAGAGTACACTAATAAGATCATACAAATATCACTAGTGATGTACTTAAGTGATAAATTACAAATATACAATATTCATTTGTAAACAACCCACAGGTATAATATTTACATCTTACATGTGTCATCAATATTTACATCAAAAGTAATAATTGAAATAACTGAAGTGATGTCCATCAGCCTCCTGGTGTCTTGCAGACACGAGCCTCACAACCGCTGCCAAAGTCCAATCCTGCCTCAACACCGGTTCCACCATCTAAAAATAGTAATCAACAGGGGGTGAGCTTCACAAGCCCGCGAGATGTGTGCATATAAATACACACAACAAAGGATGCAATGCAAAGCACATACATATATAATGCATATGAATCCATTTATTTATTACTTCCCTATTCCATTACTAGGTCCATCATATGGTATAGGTGCTAGCATCCCCTCCCTAGTACGTCGGGCTCTAGGGATACAAGCTCGCTGCAAGCGGAAGTCTGCAGGTCCCGGAATCCTACACCTCGGTCACTCATGCTATGGACAGCCACGGTTCCGGAATCCTACACAATTGGTTACCCGTGCTGTATTCGCCTCTAAGTACAGTACGTCGTACTCTCAACAACATACCACCCTTTGGGATTAGCCAGTACCTAACCCCCTCCTGGCAAGGGTGTAGCACCGGGGTATGTGAATCCTAACCATATGCATTCTATATGCCTCCATAGCAATCAATCATACATCGGTGGCCATCACTGTAATACCGACCTTTGAGCCCACGGTACCAGAAATGCACCTTGGCCAAACTGTGACTCAGACCGTTGATATTACAATCATTACCACTCATCTATAACTATGCATCCACAAAACCTCGATCACATGACAATATCGGTAAAACCATGCCACATGTGCAATATATATATATATATATATATAATTGTTATATGAAAATACATCCAAAACACAACCATAGTACACATGAGCATGCATTAAGAAAAATATAAAAGAAACACTCCGTAAAAAAAATCAAACACCCACTCACTTGAAACCCAAAATCCAATTGTTACTGTTGAATTCCCATCACCGTGTATCCTCGCCGGGTGATTTAGGTTCCTATATATATGATTGTGTACCAATTTATCAATGTTCATAACATAGAATGATCAATTTATATAATTAACCTTTACTATCAATCTAGACTAGATAGGGTTATTCTTGTCTGTTCACTTTCTGCTTAGGTTCACTTTAAGGTCTTCCCTTTCACTCCTGTAGTTGGGCACGCTGTCCCCTTTTTAGGTATTTAATAGGTCCTTAGCAGGTCCAACAGGTTTTAGATCAATTCTGGAGTCATTTTAGTCTCTGGAAGCCTAACCGGCTGGAGACACTGGAGCTGACCGGCCGGCCGGTAGTCTCCCACCGGTTGCGCCAAAACCTGCAGAATTCGATTCTGCTTTCTTCCTCTGAGTTTCTTAGGTTGCTGTGAAGCATACCCTGGTCTGATAGCTAAATTGAGTTCCATCTTTGGGTCAATTCTACTTTCTAACAAGTATTTTGGGTGAAATTCTATCTAGATTTCAGTTTCCAATTAGGATTCCATGGAATTCACTAAAATTTAGTGGAACTCTTCCAATCCAGTAAAATTCATTCAATTACATACTAAATATGGCATAATCAATTAGGGCTTCACCCAAAATTTAGAAATCCAAGGTTATAGCAGCTAAATTCCTTTTTATTTCCTATAGATTGATGAAACCCTAGCTTATTAAGAAATTCCAATTAGAATAATTCAATACCCTATTACAGATTTTACCATATACTCTAAGAAACAAAGATCAACAGTTGTGATACAATTTATCCCAAGTATGCCTTAGGTGAGTTAGCTCTTCCTTAATTTCCCTCACTCTTCTTCTTCTTCTTCTTCTTCTCCTCTCCTTGCTGTCCACCATACCATACAGCAGAAAGGGGGTGGAAACTGCCCTTGAATCTTCCTTATTTCCTTCTCCTCTTCTCTTTTCCTCTTCTCTTTCTTCCTTCCCTTTTTCTTCTTCTCCTTCTTCGTGCTCTCCTCTTCTTGCTGTGCAAGTCAAGTAAAAAGGTGGTTTTAAAGTGGCATTCGGTGGTATCCCCACCTGTACATAACTCTCCTCCACCGACTTGGCTTTAAGCCTCTTTGGTGGAGAATTATATACATATTATATATATATATATATCTCATTAGGTACACTTCTTTATACTAAGTTGTAATACCAGTAGATGTACTAGAGGAGAAGGGGTTCACCTATTAGAGAGGTGCGTGGGGCCCACAGAGGAAAAACACTAATTCCGGATATTTGCTACCTGAACCGGCAGGCCGGCTGGCCAGAGGCGCTCTCTAGCCAGTTAGCCTCTTTTTGCCCATCTGCTGTCCAGTCTTCTGGCTAAGGTACCTCACCTCATATGGCACCCTTCCCTGCTCATGTAGGCACTCTCAAGCCCTTCCTTAACTTACTTTAAGATTCCTTTTTCTCCCCTGTACTCTCATTTACAATCTTAATTATAAATCCTTCCCCCCTATACCCTTATCTACCACATTCTGTTACCAAGGCTGGGGTTCTAAAGTCAGGGTGTTACATCCAATCCTGAGGACTTCCGAGGGATTCCAGGGGTCCAGCCAAAGAGAAGTAGAGGCTCCATTTCCTATGGAATAGGAGATTGCCTCGAGGGCTAAGGGTCTGAGGCAGAGGATACATCTCCAACCCCAAAAGGAGTCTGGGTGGGGAATTGCAGACCAAATGGAATTGGATTTGAGGAGGTAGGAGTAAACCCAGGAGACCCAGATGCTGTTATGCTTGGAGGCAATTCTCTAAATCAATTTGAGGATGCTCGCATTGTTCATGTCTTTAATGTGCCTGAGGCCTAGCCCTCCCTCGGACTTGGGGAGGTAGACAGAATTCCGGCTGGAGGGGCGGAGGAATCTGGTGGAATCGGTTCCTTTCCAAAGGAAAGAGCTGATGAGAGACTCAATGGCTTTTATGCTTGGGGGAGGGATGACGAAGATACTAGACCAATAGAGGTATATAGATTGGAGAACAGTTCTGGTTTTTTTCTTCTTCCCCATCGTGGAGCATGCTGCCCCTTCTCATCATGGTGGTTTCTTCTCCTCCTCTTTTCAACTATTCAAGGCGTTATTGGTCTGCTCACGTTCTTACAGGTATCAGCTTTAGTTATACTTTCCGTTCTGTCCAGAATTTCCATAATTTCTTGATTTTCAAGTTCTTACATGTATCAGCTTTAGTTTTACTTTCCACTGTCCAGAATTTCCATTATTTCTTGATTTGCTCAAGTTCTTACACGTATCAGCTTTAGTTTTACTTTCAGTTCTGTCCAGAATTTCCATAATTTCTTGCTCTCCAATCCTTCTCTCTCCTGGACAGACCAACCATCTAATTAGGTTCAAATATTTGAAGTTGTATACATTCTCTAATATGACCAATCATGTCTCATACATGGCTTGTTACAAAGAGTCACATACTTCAGAGTCAACAATAGTACAATACAATCAATGAGTCATCCCTATCTCCACATAGAGTCCTAGACTCCTTGGACCAAAACAAATTCTGGCGAAGCTCATAACCATTAGAATGCTGCTACTGCTGCTGACGAACCAAGTTATCCTCCAACTATTGCAAAAAATCTGGCCATGTCATAATGCGGCGGAAGAAACGCTCGAAGTCCTCCACAGCAGCTCTATAAATGAGATCATCAGCATAATACAGGTACACTAACTTAGGGGAGATATTTCTCCAACTTTGGATCTTCATAAATCTTCCACCAATGCAGAAAATTGTCGCTCGCTTCCACTGCGTTCCTCTACTACTCAGTGCCCAAGCACTGGTTCCAAGTTTGTATGGCAGTGATTTGGCCAGGATAGCAAGAAAACTTAGTTTAATGTCACACCCTACCTCAAATTAGGCCAAGGTATGCGGCACTGGATACCTTACCGTACCAGTTAGCTTGAACCACCAGGATCTAATGTAGAGATGAACTTACACAAGTACAAAAATCTTCTACCAAATTAAAGTACGCAATCAAGGGAAAATTTATATTTTACATAACCCATGGTGATCAACTCTAAATGATAAATAATAATTAGATAGCTGAATTATAATTCACAATTACCATAATATAATTACATCTTACAAGCATAATAATAAAACCTTAAAGCAAAGGAAATCTTAGTCCTCCACCACATGTCTCACTAACACTACCTTACAACCATTGCCGAGTCTCAATCCACTCCAGCTCAGATTCCACCATCTAAAAACATAAATCCACGAGGGGTGAGCTTTATAAGCCCAATGAGGGGTGAGCATGCAAGCACACACAACATCATAATGCCAACACACAATAATATCAACAGATGCATAGCCACATGATTTATTTTATTAATAATATCCATTCTAATTACTAGGTCTCAATATGTGGGTATAAGTGCTATAAGCAACATAGGTGGTATCCCCTTCCCAGTACGTCGGGCCTCAGAGATACAAGCTAGTTGCAAGCAGGAGTCATCCAGTCCCAGAAAGAACCTTGGTCCCCCAGGCAACCCCTAAATAGTAACCCCTGATAGCCAATGTCCCAGAATCCCACACTGTCATTGGTCTCACATGCTATCTGACAGTTATGCGTGCAATACGTCGTACCATGCTGTGCCCTCTCAGGATACAGGATGTCGTATCCAGGCATAGTAGTCCTCCGCGACCTACCACCGAGTGGGATTAGCCAATACCTTATCCCTATTGGCAGGGGGTTATAACACTGGGATGTGATCCTAACCATATGCATCTACATGCATCCATATCAATCATAGCATCCAACACACATCTGTGGCCACAACTGTAACACTGACCTCTGAGCCCACAGTACTGGAAAGAACCTCGGCCACACCGTGCCTCAGACCGTTAATATTACAACCATCACCACACAACTATCATACTACACATCCACAAAACCTTGATCACATCAAAGTCGGTGAAATCATACAACATGTGCAATATAAAATAAATCCAAAATAGGGTTTCCAACACATTACACATGAGCATGCGGAAACATAAAAGCATATTAAATCATTCTTTAAAATAAAACAATCACCCACTCACCTGATACCCAAATCTGATGCCTTTTCGTTGTATTCCCGTCCACGCGTATTCTTACCGAGTATTTTAGTTGCCTAGTTAAACAATTAATATTTCAAGTTAGTTTTATTATTCATTGTCTAAAGATAGCCCAATTCTCTAAACTCCTGTTGAATTCCCTCACTAGAATCCAGACCAACTGTTGGACAGAGGCATTGATTCCAGACCAGCATCTCTCCCAACAGTGACCTAGTAACTAGTTTAGCTTTTAATTTAGGTGTAGGCCTCTAATTTAACCCACACAATCTTAGGGTTTCTATTTGTCTAACCAGACCAAGCCACATAGTACTTGGGTCATCAGACACCCATCAGAGGTAACCTGTGAGTTGTCACAGCCCTCAGCTGACTGGGCTGATTCCCAACACATTCTTTTTTCCTCTCTATACTATTCACTGTAAAGGGCATGGTCTTACATTCCCTATGAACATCCCCTAACTATAGCAGAGTTCTCTTAGCCAGTTCAGTGATAGGATTTGAGCTCTGTGATCCCTACCACAACCATCTTTACAGGGCTTAAGCTCACTAAACATGTATCTGCAGGCCCCCCAACCCTTGTACAGGGTGCACCTAGACCCAACCAGCAACCATTTACGGTTCTGAGACCCCAACCAGTGGGTATGGTTTGGCCTAACCGGCTGGCAGCTCGTGACCACCGGTGGATAGAATCTACCGGGGCAATTTTCCTGACTTCCGGGCCTCCAAATTCACTCTACAGACTTTGTAAGTCATGCTCAGTCTCGGTGACAAGTCAATTTGGCTGATTGCAGCCCAATTCATTGAACACAGGGCCGATTGAGTTTCAATTCTCCCAATTTCCTACCCAGGTAACCCGATTACAACTTCTGTCCATTCTTGAATCAAATTGAGCATATGTAGGGCTTTAACCCATCTCCAATTTCATTTAATTTTACCCAATTGGGAAAAGCCCTATGATCAGGGTTTTAAGTATCGGTATGTATCGTACCGTATCGGCCCTTACCGATACGATACACATCGATACGACATATGAAATTTTTAAAACTCTTTTGTATTGATACGTATCCTACGATACACACCGATACTATAGAAACACAACCCTAAAACGATGCAGAAGATAATGGAAAAACAAGAACAAACAATGCACACAGATTTACGAGGTTCGGCAAGATTGCCTACGCCCCCGGTGAGATGAGATCCTGTTTCACTATCAATGGAGAATAGGGTTACAGCGCTCGTCCCTCACACCTCTCAGTATTGCTTGCATTATAGAGAAAGAAACCCTCGCTATAAATATATAGCGAAAAACCCTAATCCGGAAAGTACACAATTGCCCTCAAATAAAAAATTCGAGCGGGCGTCCTCCTACACCCCCTGGTATGCAGGGGGGCCTCCTACCCCCTTGCAACCCCCATGGGTCGCTAACCGGTTTGTGGGACCGCCGTCCTGCCTGTCAAGGTGCTGTACTAGTACTCCCTGGGTTAAACTGTGACGGAATACAAGACATCGTACACCAACAGATACACCACCGATACAATACGATACACATCGATACACACCGATACTCTATGGAAAAAATAAAATCGAGTGAAATGTATGTTTCGGTCGATACATACCGATACGGTACGATATGTACCGATATAGTGCGCTATAGTCATATAATGGCCAAGTTGGGTCATTTTTCAGAAAACATGATTTTTTGATGAGTTTTTGTTCCAAAGTTTCTGCCAGTCATATTTCTCTCTAACAAAAGTGGAAATCAAGGTTGGGAACAAGGATTTTACATTTATGGGACAACTACAAACCTTGAATTCTTAATGCGATACTCTCAATTTAGTGTTTATGCATAATATATGTTATCAATAGCTTTTTTTAACAAAATTTTTATGCAAATGTATAAAAAAGTGTTTCCTATCCATTTATGTGCGTATTTTAGTGTATCATAGCGTATCTCCGATACGATACGATACGATACGATACCCTCTAATACGTATCTTAATTTTGGCTGACCGATATGGTGACCGATACTGATACTTTAATCCTTGCCTATGATCTAGGGTTCTAGGGATGATTGCACAGTAAATTGGCTCCCAAAACTAGGGTTTTAGCTGTAGGGAGTTGAACTGAGTTCCCATAGCCATTTCCCTACCTCCAATTGTAATTAATGCTAACCCTAACCTAATGGTAGAATTATCCTACCACAAATTCACTCGGTTAGGTCAGGGGAAATTACCTCATCTCAGTTCTTGGAATCTGCAACTACAGTAGGGAGTGTCTTGGTGCAGCTGTCCAGCTGCAGACCTCATTTCTAGTTGTGGCAGCAACACTGGCAAACCTAGGCTTTGCTTTGGACATCAAGAATACAGGGGCAACATCAGCATCTGGGCTCTGTACAGCCCTAGCAGTAGCTGAACAGAAATAGGACAGCAGCCCCATCTTCTTCCCTCCTCCTCCTTCTTCTTCTTCTTCTTCTTCTTCTCTTTCTTTCTCTTCCTCCCTTCTCTGGTTCCATCGAATTTTTGCAGTAGAAATGGTAAATAGTGGCAGCCCCATTCACTTATATTCAGCAAATGGCTAAATACCCCAAGAATTAACCTCGTTTATTTATTACTTTAAAATTTAATTACACCACTTAGACCCTACTGCCCTTTGAGGTAAACAGTGAATTAGGATCCCTAAATATGCCTATACACATGGTGTGAGCAGAGTCATACTACAAAGGGGTGGGGCCCACAGAGGAAAAACCCAATTTCCAGCATTTTGTTACCCGAACCGGCAGACCGGTTTGCCAGCAGGGTATCTTGCCGGTTGCATTATTTTTGGCCCTCCAGCAGTCTAAACCTCTGTCCTACGTCCACCATGTGTGAGACTGATTCCTCATATTTCTGGCCATTTTACTCCTACTGGGCTAGTAATTTACCAATTTTCTCCTCCTACTGCTGTACATGTAGGTTCCCAGCATGACAGCCTATTGCCCTTGTGCCAACTAGGTCCTGACACAGGAGGTCAGCTGCTTCAAAATTCAGGGTGTTACATTTCCTAGTTCAGAAATCGAAGCCAGGAAAAAGCCGTCATGCGAAATATTGGCAAAACTGTTGTCAAAACTTCAACAAAAATATATATCGCAGATTGTTTTGTTTAAACAGCCTGTGAAACCGAATGTTTTGCAAATGTTGCCGATATTTCGAGAAATCTTGTACCATGCTTTCCCTACACATAATACTAGATCCCTTGATACTTCAATAGTGTGGACCTTTAGCAATATGTTAGTTTTCCCCTCAAGGTGGCTTTATGTATCTTTGTTCAAGAACTTTGTTTAATGAATGCTGAACATATGAGAGTATTCAAGTTTTTTTTACAGAAATTTATTTCTGCTTGTATTTCAGTGATAATTAAGACCCCAATTTTTGTTTTGCGAACATCCAGAAAATTCTTCTCAATCTATGCAGAAACTTGCTTTGCAAGTTTTGGAGACAGAGTAAAGTACTGGATCACAATAAATGAGCCTCTCCAAACTGCTGTGAATGGATACGGTGTTGGGATATTCGCTCCAGGAAGATCTGAAAATTCATCAACTGAACCATATTTGGCTGCACACTACCAGCTCTTGGCTCATGCCACAGCCGTTTTTATATATCGAAGGAAATTTAAGGTAATAAATTCATGGAAGAAATTTTCCTGTCTGGGAGTGGTTCCCATGCCTGCATCCTTTTGTCCGTCTCTCTCCTCCCTGAAAAATGACCTCCCAGCTCCCTATAGATTTAACAAAAAGGGGGGCATTGATTGGGTCTGGCGCATGTGTAGGAGCCATGCTCCTGGACAGAGGACACTTCCCCTAAATTCATTAGTGTGTTCTAGTTCTGTTCCTTTTGGCCTTTTGATACTTCCTGTCCAAGCTTGAGATGATTTTCTCTACATTGAAGCTTCTCTGGTCACAGACACAATGGGATTCTTTGTTTTTGTCTTCTCATAGGGTCAGCAAGGTGGTGAAATAGGCTTAGCGGTTGATTGTGAATGGGCAGAGGCTTTTTCAGATAAGATGGAAGATAAAATTGCTACAGCCAGGCGCCTGGATTTTCAGCTTGGATGGTATTTCCTCTTTCACAAGACTTCTGTTATTTGGTGGTTTATATTCCTGGCAAACCCCATCTGGTAATGTCAATGAAGTAATACTGCAGATCTGTAATTTGTTCAGAACCTTTCTTTTCCTCTGTGCATGTGTATATGTCCAGTGAAAAACTGGTCCACTTTACACTCTTTAGTTCTATCCATTCAAATTTACATTTATAAGAATTTAAGAAGTTTAGCTTGGTAACTATGGTTCTACTTCCTTCGCAATGGGTCATTACCAGCTTCTCCTCCTGAAATGTGGCTATCGAACCAAGGTGGAGAGTCTCGGATTAAAGAAAACTCACAATCAAGAACTTATTTTTCTGTTTTTCACATAAAAGGTATATTTTTAGGTGTTAAGGAATTTTAGTTCTTTCCACTTCTAGGTTATTAGTGATGTAGGGGTTCCTAGGTGACTAGGTTTCCTACAAGATTAACTAACTAGGTAGGGTAAACTCAAGGGACTTGGGTTGGACAGGATAAGGGAAACTCAGCAAATAAGATTGACATGCAAAATAAAGTGAGACTAATGAGCAATAATAGTCCAAGAAGAAAAACACAAACTCACTCAAGCGTCAAAGGGGAATATGGGGTAGGGAACATAGCAGCAAGCAAAGTTAGGTTCTAACATTAGCCTAATAAGCACCAAAGATAGATAAGAATCCCATGTTATATGTTCCAAAACCAGTCATGCTTGTAATAAGAAAATCAGCAACGTCTAAGGCAAAACAGTGGGTAAATAAAGGTCAAACAATGGGCTAAAAGGGGGGTTTAATAGAAGAGGATGAAGCAAATAATAAGGGAACAATGGGGGGATGGGAAGGTTCAGTTCACTACTTACTTGCTGTCCAAGTCTGAGGAGTAAAGAAGAAGATGACGTCCTCGAAGGATAAAAAAACTTTCCGTCCACGCTGTTGTTGATGAAAAAAATCCATTGGGTGTTTCAACAGTTCTTGGTTAATTGTAGGAGAGACTAGCAGCAGCCTAGTTATTGAAGAGGAGATCAGCAGCAGCCCAGGTGGGGTCTATCCAAGGATTATGGCCTTCAGTTGTTGGGAGCAGTGGCTGCAATAGTGCAGCAGCAGTTGAGGGAGATAGAGGCAGCAAAAGAGAGAGGGAATGGAAGAGGAAGTTGTGAGAGAGGGGAGGCGAGAAAGAGAGAGAGAGAGAAAGAGAAAGGTGAGAGAGAAAGAGAGGCTGAGAATGAGAGGAGACCGTGAGAGAGAGAAAAGCGACAGCTTTTGCATTCAAAATATTATTCATTGATTAAAAAACGATGGCCAATGGCCTTCCACTTAAATAGAATAAAACTTCCAAAAATAAACAAAATATATTTTGAAACTCAATTACTTGAAATGATAAACTACCTAATAGACCAATAGAAAGAAGTCCTAGTTTCCTAATTATTTAAAACAATCAAATAATACTAGAAATAAAGCAAAGTAACAAAATAAGATTTGGTGGGGTCCACAAGATCTGCCGAATGGGAGGACAAAGGGGGGTCGTGCCCAGCCCTGGGAATGCTGGTTCGACTCCTCTCTGTCCTTCTTTCTTCTTCTTCTTTCATCCTTCTTTCTTGTTTCTTCTAATCCTCCAACCGCAAAGATGGATCGTGTGGTTGGGTGGTCTTCTTTCGGCTGTACACCTTGATGTCCACATCAACTCTCCCCGATTTAGAAGAATTCACCTCCGGTGAATTACGGCTTAGGTAGTACTCAAGCAGGCTTAGGATGAGTCGTTGGATTTCTTGCAATGTGTTCCAGGTGTTGTCAATCTCCGGTCGCCCATGCCACTTGACTAAGAACTCTCTGTAACCTCCTGTGTGTGTTGACGCAATCTTCTCATTAAGGATTTCCTCAACTTCTTTAGTCCTTCTTGTGACCTTAGGCACAGGTGGTAATGAGGTGGGGGGAAGTGGTTGGTTTGGTTTAGTAGTCTCATCAAAGGTGAAGGAGAAGTCCTCAAAGGGGTAATGGTAGAGGTACCATGGTATGGGACAAGGTCTTCAACATTGAAAATATTATTGATCTCCATACTAGTTGGCAGATCAAGAACATATGCATTGGCACCTATCCTCTTGAGTATTTTGAACGGACTTGTGCTACGAGCATGCAGCTTGCTCGCTTTTCCCCTAACAAAGCGTAGCGGCTTAATTCTAACCATCACCATATCGCCCTCTTGAAACTCTTGTAGCTTTCTGTGCACATCTACCTTCGACTTATATTGCTCGTTGCTTAGTGCTATTTGTCTTTTTATACTTGCATGCAAATCATGTATATCCTGAGCAAATCTTAAAGGGGGACAGACTAGTGGTACCGTTCTTAGACCTATCATATGCAAACTCGGCCTGGCTAAAGACTCGATCCCAACTGGTAAGGTGTTCTCCTATGAGGCAACGCAACAAGTTTCCTAGACTCCTATTGACAACCTCAGTCTGGCCGTCAGTCTGAGGGTGGAAAGTTGAAGAGAAGTGGAGCTTAGTGCCCATCATCCGCTACAGGGTCCTCCAAAAATGATTGGTGAACTTAACATCCCTATCGGATACTGTGGTGAGGGGTAACCCATGGTACTTGACAACCTCGTTAAAGTAAAATTTGGCTACTATGGACGCATCAGAGGTTTTAGAGCATGGGATGAAATGGGCCATCTTCGAGAAGCGATCTACAACCACATAAATAGAATAATGGCCTCTCGAAGTTTTTGGCAGACCAAGCACAAAGTCCATGCTAAGGTCCTACCAAGGGGAATGGGGAACGGGTAGGGGAGTGTATAAACCCATGTTTTGCTTTTGTTGTTTGGCAGTCTGGCATGTCCTACACTGACTCACAACTC
This sequence comes from Macadamia tetraphylla, assembly GCA_022985045.1. Classification (NCBI taxonomy): domain Eukaryota; kingdom Viridiplantae; phylum Streptophyta; class Magnoliopsida; order Proteales; family Proteaceae; genus Macadamia; species Macadamia tetraphylla. Next base: position 59,018,906 of record CM040966.1, on the reverse strand, counting down.
TAGCAACATCCTTTAGTCCCGGCCAAAAGAATCGGTCCTCAAAGAGGGTGATGGTCTTATCTCAATCGAAAGGGCCAGCGACTCCCCCAACATGCAATTCCCAGATCAGGAAATCTCGGAGTGAAGTCCTGAGAATGCACAACTTTCCTTTAAAAAGGAAACCCTCTCGGAGTAGGTAGGTTGAGCGACTGACAAGGTTACCTCCACTCAAGGAAGTGAACGGCTCACTAAAATCAGGACAGGTGAGGTACCGGTCCTTGACCCGCTCGAATCCTACAACCTTTACACTCGTAGTCTAGAGCAACACACTAGTCTGACTGCTAGCATTTGTGTGACTGAGGAATATGTTCACCCGGCGTAGTGCATCTGCAGTGGTATTCTCTACACCAGGTCTATGCTTGAGTACAAAGGTGTACTCTTGGAGAAACTCGACCCACTTAGGCTGTCTCTGGTTTAGTTTTTTTTGGGCACTCAGGTATCTCAAAGCCTGGTGATCAGAGAATAGCACGAATTCTTGCGGTAGAAGGTAATGTCGCCAATAGCGCAATGATTGGACAACCGCATAGAATTCTTTGTCGTATGTGGAATATCGTTGCCTTGCTTCATTAAGTTTCTCACTAAAGCAGGCAACAGGGTGTCCTTGCCTTAGGACACCACCTATTCCAATACTAGATGCATCATAGTTTACTTCGAAGACCTTAGAGAAATTTGGGAGGCGTAGGACTGGGGCCTCGGTCATAAGCTTTTTAATCTCATTAAAGGCCTTTGTAGTATTCTTAATCCATTGAAACTCTTTCTTTTTCATGCAATCTGTGATAGGAGACATAATGGAACTAAACCGGTAAATGAACCTCCTATAGAAAGTGGCTAAGCCATGAAAGGTTCGTACCTCATGGACATTAATTGGCTTAGGCCACTATAATCGCTCTCACTTTCTCACGGTCAGCATATACTCTCTGAGTTGACACAACAAATCCTAGGAAGATAACTTGATCACTCATGAATGTGCACTTCTTGAGGTTGACATAGAGTTTCTCTTGTAAGAGCACATGAAAAACCTTGTGTAAGTGATCCAAGTGGAAAGACGGGGTCTTACTATAGATGAGGATGTCATCAAAGTAAACCACTAGGAACTTGCCAATGAATGGTTGAAGTATTTGATTCATTATCCTCATAAAGGTGCTAAGCGCATTTGACAAGCTAAAAGGCATGAATAACAACTCAAAAAGGCCATTCTTCGTCTTAAAGGCTGTCTTCCACTCATCTCCAGGCCCTACCTGAATTTGGTGGTACCCGCTCTTAAGATCAATCTTTGAGAAGATCGATGAGTTAGCCATCATATCCAACATGTCATCAAGCCTAAGGATAGGGAACCTATACTTGACAATGATCTTATTGATGGCCCTACTATCAACACACATATGCCAGGTGCCATCTTTCTTTGGTATGAGCAAGGCAGGTACTGCACATGGGCTAAGGCTCTCCCTAATGAATCCCTTTTGTAACAATTCATCCATTTGCCGCTTGAGTTCAGTATGTTCTTTGGGATTCATTCGGTAATGGGGTAAGTTCGGGAGAGCAGACATTGGAACTAAGTCAATAGCGTGGTAGATGTCACGCATAAGCGGTACGCATCAGGTAGCTCCTCAGGGAATAACCTCTCAAATTTCTTCAACAAGGGTTATACTTCTTTAGGAGCCTCAGTAAATAAGCGTGACCTATCGGTATTACTCTGTACGGCAACTAGAGCATAAATCAACCCTGACTCTTGACACTCCTTCAAATTGTTGTTGATTTAGAATGTTGAATGTTTTGGTGGGGGTGTGTTTGGATGTACTTTCTTTGTGTTCTGGAACCCTTACTTCCTTAGGGGCATTGGGGGTCAGCCTAATTTTCTTCTCTTTGAACTCAAAGACATAGGTGTTAGACTTTCCATAATTGGTGACATCCCGGTCATATAACTAGGGTCTACCAGGATGATGTGGGCAACATCCATCTCTAGGACATCACACCACACTCGATCCTCATATCCTACAAAGTGTAGGGGAACTAGACACCTCAGATTAACGGGGATGGTAGACTGATCTACCCAGGCAACCTTGTAAGGCTTGGGGTGGGGTTTAGGTTTGAGGCTCATTCGAGCAACAACACTCTTGGCGACCACATTCATGCAACTCCCGCTGTCTATGGTGACGCTGTAGACACCCAATTTTGTCACCCTCCCCCTGCTATAATGAAATGTGGACCTTGGACGCGACTTCCGGCTTCCGATCAATAGAGATGATGATGGAAACTCCCCTACCTGAAACCCTGGAAACCCCACGCGGGAGAGAAGAGGGTTAAATTTTGACTTATATTCGAAGAAATCCAGTAAAGATGACCGTACGGATGGATAGTGCTTGAAAGTACGATTCCGACGATATATGGTATGTCAAAATCGGACTGTCGGATCTCCCGTGATCATCATCGGAAAAATACATGATTGCTCGCTGGGCAGCTGGCACGCCCAGCCCATGGTTGCAGCACATGGTTGCAGCATATGGTTGCTTGCCAGCCCGTGCCTCCTCTGCCTATGCTCGTGCCCCCTCAGGCCCGTGCCCTCAGCCCTCGCCCGTGCCGAGGCCCTGCTGCGTGCCGTGCCGTGCCGTGCCGTGCCGTGCCGTGCCGTGCCTGCCGTGCCCGTGCCGTGCCCGTGCCCTCGCTCTCGCTCCTATGCTCGTGCCCCCGCAAGCCCATGCTCGCTCCCCCTCTACCCATGCCTGCTCCCCCGCAAGCCCATGCCCGTGCCCCCTGTGCCTGTGCCCGCACCCCCGCAGGCATATGCCTAAACCCCCGCAGGCCTATGCGCACGCCCTCTCTACCCGTCCCCGTGCCCGTGCCTATGCCCGCGTCCCTGCAGGCGCATACCCGCACCTTTGCCAGCTGCTGCCCATGGCTGCGGTCTATGCTCACCACCTATGCCACGGTACTGTGCCATAGTGCCGCACATCCACACCACCAATGTCATAGTGCCGCACACCCACACCACCCATGCCATAGTGCCACACACCCACACCATCCATGCCATTGCTCGCATGCCCTGCGCCGCACACCCATGACATTGCCCGCATTGCTTGCCCTCCCACACTAACCATGCCCCGTGCACTTGGCCCAATGTTGGGCACCGCCATCAATGGCCGGGATTAGTATTCCACTGACCCGGTAGGTGAAGAGATCCCCTCTTCACCCACTTAAGACCAAAAAACCCCTTTTTTGTTAAGGATTCTCTCCCAAAAAAACCTCTTTTTTGCCCATTAGATAAAAGCCCTCTTCACCCATTTTGGTCCAAGAATCCCTTTTACCCATTAGATAAAAGGCCTCTTCACCCACTTTTGTCCAAAAACCCTCTTTCGTCCATTGGATAAAGATGTTCCCTCTTTCCCATTGGCCGAAAAAACCTATAAATACCCCCTCCTTTGGATTTCACACACCAAACAACTCTATCTCACACCATAGTAGTGAAGCTTTGCCCTCTCTCCTCCCCTCCCCTCCCCTCCCCTCCCTCCCCCTCTTGATTTTCTTCGAGTCTTCGGAGCGATCTTCGTTAAGATCCGAAATCTTGTTTGGATCTTCGAAGTGTTCTTCGGGACTTTGAAGATCTTCAATCCAAGTTCTTAGTCCAATCTAGTTTTTACCAAAAATAGTGTGTTCTTTAATCCCCTCCTTTGAGTGTTCTTGAGCTTTACCAGAAATAGAAATCCCTCCCCCTTGAGGTTCTTCAGGTCTACGAAGAGATCTTTGTCAAGATCCGAAACTCTGTTCGGATCTTTAAAGTGTTCTTCGGGGCTTTGGGGATCTTCAATTCATTTTTAGGTCAATCATTTTCTTTCCAAAAATAGTAGTTCCTAGCGGAAGCCTTGTTCAAGTGCCCCTGGAATCTTTTTAGAAATAGCCATTCCCAGTGGAAGCTCTGCCGAAGTGCCACCTCAGCCTAGCCCTCCCCTAGCCTATCCCCAGCAGAAGCTCTGTTGGAGTGCCACCTTAGCCTAGCCCTCCCTAGCCTATTTCCAATGGAAGCTCTGCGGAAGTGCCACCTCATCCTAAGCTCGGAAATAGCCTTCTCTAGCCGAAGCTCTGTTCGAGTCCAAATCCGAAAGTAACTGTTCCTAGTCGGGACCTTGTCTGAATATCATCACAGTCAGCATCTCTCAAGAAAGGAAGTTAGAGGTCAAGACCATCTTCCCCTAAGCTAGGTGAACATGAAAGACAGTCTGAGCCGGTACCAATCAGGGGCCCACCCCTCTTGACCCGAAACAGGGTTTAAGTTCAGGTATAGTTTCTCAACCAAATTGTCATCATATAGACTTTATATAGACCTTGTTTTAGTGTACATAGTAGTTTAAATTCAATCAATGTATGTATGTGTGATAACTTAGCCATGCATGTGGAATAATAATAATTGTGGAAAATGTTCGTTCTTAAGCTTCTAGTAGGAAGACCGGTTGAACTGGGCAGATTGGGTGCCTAATACCTTCCCAACTCTGTAACCTGACACTTACCCTAAATCTCTGGACCAGACCAATTATTAGGCCCTTTTCTCCGGAATTGGGCCCACCCCCGAGTCCTAGGCCCATAATCCTCGGTGTCGACTCAAACCCTTTTGTATGATCCCGATCCCAGTATTGGACCATAATCAAACCCCCCGTTTAGAATGATGAACTTTACACTCTTGCGAAATAGACCTCCACGTATCTCTGAGCAGCGATACGGCGGTGCGAGGCCCGCAAGCAAAGCACACACGACACACCCCTCCTTCACTAAAAAGAGAAAGAAAGGAGAGAAGGCAGAAATGATGCAAGCCCTTTCCCTCCAAAAGGGGAAGAGAGAGCCGTCTCATCATTTCCGGCCACTACCATCACAGACGTGGCAGTTCTTGCCCTGATGACATGTGTAAGTGAAGAAAATATTAGTTCGCCGCCAATCATCGCTACTCCTAGGTTGTGAGACCATGCATCGCACAATACCAAGCTTGAGGTCACCGGCCTCCTCGGCGTCCTCATCAGATATGGTGTCATATGGTTTGTAGTCCTCATACTCATGGTCCTAAAAACCCTCTTGGTCACCTTCTTCAGGAGTCTACTCTCCCACATAAAGGTTCTTATTGGGACACTCTGGAGAAGTGACCAAACCCGCGACACTTGAAGCACTGTTGTTGCCCACTACTCTTGGGTGCTTCTCCCAAAATTCCTTTACCCCTGTTGTCAAATTGACGCTGCGGTGCAACAAGGGGTTTTGGGAATCCAATTGAGCCTTGGGGTGGTTTTCTAAATTGGGACTCCCCCAGCTTGGAAGCTCTTGCTCTGGGAATAAGTTCTTATGGAGGATTCCACCTCAAAGGCTATCTTGAAGGTCTGTGGAATGTCTCGCACTAGGTGGGGTGCCATACGAGACTAAATTTCGGAGTTGAGCCCGGTAAGGAACCTGGATAGTGTCTGCTCAACATCCTTCCGAATACGGCTTCTAATTTTCAATTCATTGAACTTACTCATGTATTCAGTCATAGTCAACTTTCCTTGCTTCAGGGAATTCATTGCATTCAACAACTGGAGCCTATAAGTGATAGGCAAAAATTCTCTCTTGAGCCTCTCTTGCATTTCTACCCAGGTGGTGATTGGCTCAAGTCCTAGGCATGGTTTTAAGTATCGATGCGTATCGTGCCGTATCGGCCGATACGTATCCGTATCGGTAGGCATCGGCACGATACATACCGATACGCTCTAGAATTTGGGCCCCTTTACGTATCATTGATCGTGAGTATCGATCGTCGATCGGTACCGAACGCGATACTCTACGATACGAACTTTTGAAAATCTGAAAATTCCCGAGAGTATCGGTACGTATCGGTACCGTATCGGTACGTATCGACTGAAAATATGAAAATTCCCGTGAATGTGCCTTTTATTGTTTGAACAAACACTTCAAACTCTCACCAATAGTTTTTTATATTTCTCTTCTTTCTTCCCCTTTGATTCACACACCTTTTTGGAGACTCAAATGGTAGATTGAAAGAAACATTGTCGAAGTGAATGGTTCAAAGAAGGAGAAAAACATAGTCCAAGAAGAACCTTGAACTTGAAAGTTGAAAAATTTGAATAGTAAGTTCTTGAATCTTTACTCACTTTTTTCAACTTTAACCTTAGATTTTCAAGTTTTTTTACAAATCTAAGGTTCATCATAGGGGTGTCAACCGGTCGGGTTGGTTCGGTTTCGATCGGACTTAATCGGGCTTAAAGACTTTCAAAGGCTACACCGTGTCCGCCCATTTAACTAATCGGGCTTAGTTATTGAGGGCATGGTACACTTTATATTCGGTCGGTCGGCCTCGGGCTATAATCGGGCCACCTTAATCGGGCTTTAGTCGGGCCTTAATTGGGCTACGGACATGTTTAATGTTAAACGGGCTTTAACCGGTTTTTAAACGGACCCTCTTTAAAATGTGCTCTTATATTCCGGCCCACTCATGCAAACCCAAAAAAATGACAATAAATTAATAAATGATACCAAATATAACCATTATTTAAAATATGAACATGTTTTTACTTTTTAGTTTTTACTTTCTAATTTGGGGGGTAAAATAGGTATTCTACAATCATTAAAGGGTCGGCTAGGCGGCACAATAGGCCGGTCTCGATCGGGTGTTAAGCGGTCGGTCTCGTCGGGTCCGATGGTCCAAGTAGTAAAACCAAGACCGACCGTTTATAAACGGGCCGGGCTCAAGCCCGACACGTTTAATAAACGGTCCGGGCTGGACCGGTCTATAAACGGTCGGTCCCGATCGGTTTAGTCGGTTCGGGCCACGAATTGACACCCCTAGTTCATCATACTTAGAATCACATTTTGTGCATCATTATTACATGAAATCATTGGATTTATAAGGATTTACAAACTTTTTTCAAGAGAAAATGAGGGTTTCAATTTATTTCAAATTTCTTAGATCTACTCATGCTCAATGATTAAAAATGTTTAGATTTTTTATATGTTATGTAAAACAAGTGTTCTACAACTTCCATGGAAAATTTTGATTTTCTCAAAAAATATATTTGTCTATCAATACCATACCCTCATCATTTTGAACATTTTCAACTCAATATATTTGTCTATCAATACGATACCTCCACTTAAGTATTTATGCATTCTACATGTTATATATAACTTTTTTTAACTGTTTTTTTATGCAAAAGTGTATAAAAATGTGTTCCCTATCCATTTATGTGCGTATCTTTAGCGTATCTTAGCGTATCTCCGATACGATACGATACCCTCCGATACGTATCTTAATTTTGACCGACCGATACAGCGACCGATACCGATACTTTAATCCTTGGTCCTAGGTGTTCCTCTTGGTACTCTAGGTCTGTCCAGAAGTCCTGGGCAGCTCCGATAAGCTTGAACTTAGCAAATTGGTAGCGGACTTTCTCTGTCATATCGTAAAAATCGAAGTACCTATCCATCTGCTTAATCCAATCCAGAAGGATCCTAGCATCAATCTGACTATCATAGGTAGGGGCATCTACCTTAATCATCCGTTTGACATTAAAGCCTCTATTATGATGCTCATAATCCTCATCATCTCCATATTGGGTATGGTGTCTTGGCGGTGGGCCTCGACCCCTACCCCGACCTCTACCACGCCTTAGGCCTTGGAAGTTATCCCTTATCTGGTCATAACCATCGGTGTGGTTATTCTCATTCACTTCCTCAGGGTTAAGGCCTTTGTCCCTAGGCTCAGTGCCAGTTGTGTTAAGGCCGTACCGTCCATCAGGGTTTTGGGCACTTGTCTCGAGGGCAGCCAACTTATCTGTAAGGGTTTGGAGATGAGCAACATGTGTCTCCTGTACAGCTTGGCTAGCTTGGAGGGTAGCTTGGATGACTTTCATAAATTCAGCCAAATGTTCAGATTGGGTGGGGGGTGTTAGGAAGGTCTGACATATTTTGGGATGCTTTACCACTACGAGTGGACATAAGGAGATGGGCAGCCAAGGTACGGTAGCCACCAAAGACTCAAGGTCTACTCAGAATCTCCAATTGAGACAGGTATAGTTAGCCCTCTCAATTTTGAGGTCAGAAATCTCCCTCTCAAGTATGTGCTTTTGGAGGAAATAGCGTCCAATGCTATTTGGTCCCGCCAACCGAAGGAAGAAAGGGTGTCCTCTAACCTATGGTAACGCTCTCTTAACTCAGACTCGATTACGGACAGATTGTGGCGGAGACTATACCTCAAAAAATAAGACATATAAATAATGGACAGTAGTACCTAATTACCCTAAACCTAAACAAAACCATCCTCTGATACCAAGATGATGTAGGGGTTCCTAGGTGACTAGGTTTCCTACAAGATTAACTAACTAGGTAGGGTAAACTCAAGGGACTTGGGTTGGATAGGATAAGGGAAACTCAGCAAACAAGATTGACATGCAAAATAAAGTGAGACTAATGAGCAATGTAACAATGAGCAATAATAGTCTAAGAAGAAAAACACATAAACTCACTCAAGCGTCAAAGGGGAATATGGGGTAGGGAACATAGCAGCAGGCAAAGTTAGGCTCTAACATTAGCCTATTAAGCACCAAAGATAGATAAGAATCCCATGTTATATGTTCCAAAACCAGTCATGCTTGTAATAAGAAAATCAGCAACGTCGAAGGAAAAATAGTGGGTAAATAAATGTCAAACAATGGGCTAAAAAGGGGGGGGGGTTTAATGGAAGAGGAGGAAGCAAATAATAAGGGAACAATGGGGGGATGGAAAGGTTCAGTTCACTACTTACTTGCTGTCCAAGTCCGAGGAGTAAAGAAGAAGATGACGTCCTCCGAGGATTAAAAAACTTGCTGTCCACGCTGTTGTTGATGAAGAAAATCCATTGGGTGTTTCAACAGTTCTTGGTTAATTGTAGGAGAGACCAGCAGCAGCCCAGTTATTGAACAGGAGATCAACAGCAGCCCAGTTATCGTAGAAGAGATCAGCAGCAGCTCAATTATTGAAGAGGAGATCAGCAGCAGCCCAGGTGGGGTCTATCCAAGGATTATGGCCTTCAGTTGTTGCGAGCAGTGGCTGCAATAGTGGAGCAGCAGTTGAGGGAGATAGAGGCGGCGAAAGAAAGGCAATGGAAGAGGAAGTCATGAGAGAGAGAGAGAGAGAGAGAGAGAGAGAGAGAGAGAGGCCGAGAGTGAGAGGAGATCGTGAGAGAGAGAAAAGCGAAAACTTTTGCATTCAAAATATTATTCATTGATTAAAAACGATGGCCAATGGCCTTACACTTGAATAGAATAAAACTTCCAAAAATAAACAAAAGATATTTAGAAACTCAATTACTTGAAATAATAAACTACCTAATTTACCAATAGAAAGAAGTCCTAGTTTCCAAATTATTTAAAACAATCAAATAATACTAGAATTAAAGCAAAGTAACGAAATAATATTTGGTGGGGTCCACAAGATCTGCCGAATGGGAGGACAAAGGGGGGTCGAACCCAGCACTGTGAAGGCTGGTTCGACTCCTCTCTGTCCTTCTTTCTTGTTTATTCTAATCCTCCAACCAGAAAGATGGATCGTGTGGTTAGGTCTTCTTCTTTCGGTTGTACACCTTGATGTCCCCATCAATCAGTGTATCAAATCTCCCTTATCCCTGTGCATCTCTCTCTCACTGTATTTTATTTTCCATAACCATTAATACATTATATATTTTACCTGTTGTGTTTAATATGGTTTTAGTTGGTGAGGGAGGGGGTGGTTATTGATGTATAGCAAAGTCCAAGGTCACCTACAGAAGATTGAGTTTTCCAAACTGGGTTAATAGGTGGTAAGGGTTGAATGCTAACAATGAAAGTACAGGGAAAAAATTCTTATTCAGTAACTATGATTAATGTATTGAGATTCTATCGCCACACCAATTTAAAAGACATCCTTATAATTAATGTAGCCTAAGTGTGAGATTATTGGATTTATGGGCTTAGTTAATTATTCGGGTTGATTAAATGGGTGAGAGTCAAGTTGCACCAACCGGTTTGGTTCACTCTCAAGTTTATGGATAAGCTGACCCAACCCATTGTGGTTTAGGATTTTGGGTGTAGGACAGTATTATAGATACTGGGTTTTGGATCCCTACAACCATCATTCACTCTTCCCCACTTTACCACTAAAGTGAGAGAACTCAGGGAGGTTTAAGGGGTTGTAGAAGATTCATAGCCAAGAGAAGGAAACCGTGAAGAACTGCATCGATCCTCTTTAGCATACTAGGTGCGAGGTACAAATCAATCACTTATGTTTTGATTCGACTTTATATTCTAGTTGTCTATATGAGAACCTATTAAGGTCTGTTGTGAAACCTTAAACAGTCTAATAGAGGATCCTTTATAGGTAGGGAGTGACCTTTCAAATCTCTTTACAGGTAGAGAGGGACCTACCACTTTTTTGAGGATAAGAGGATCTTACGCAATACCTAATTGCTTTCTAGAGTATTACGTACTTACAACTGTCCAACCTAGAGTTACCTAACTCTGGGACAAATAAGAAATAAGATGTACTGGAATAAAGTTACCTCTGTGTGGTGCAAATGATATGCAATAATGAATAGAATGATGCACCTTTCACTTGATCTCCAATGACTATGCAAATTGTAAATGATGATGAAGACCTTTGAGACAGTTCTTGGGCTTTTCTTGAGTAGAAATAGTTGACCAATAGCTCAAGGAAGGAGTGGATTGATTATTACCTCAAATGCCTTAGAACTCAGTTTTAGTTGCTTAGGAATGATTGATACTTAATTACTATCATTAGAATTATTTATATGTGAGATTAGGGAACTAAAATACGTAAAAAATCTCACCCAAATGGTCATATTTTAGGTGTACCGGTCGACCCCCAAATATAATTGTTACAAAAAGTAGCTGTTGGAAGGCGATCCAAGCAATCCAGTCACCAGCCGGTCGACCTCTTGCATCAATCTGGACCTGGTCCGATCGACATACTGGAGCCGGTTGCTACCTCCAAGTTTCGGTCAAAATCACTTCTGCAACCATTTTGGGTTGGATTTGACCGAGCAGACTTCCGATGACCATAACTTGGCCATACGGACTCCAATTGGGCTAATTCCAAGTGCGTTGGTTTCGTAACTCGAAAACCTACAAATCTTGTGAAGATACCGTATCCTGATACTAGCTCCTTAGATATCCAAAATTCCCTTGAATACAAAAATACCGTTTGTTGATTTTTAGTGCTATTCCCAAACAAGGAATAGCGCTAATATTAGCGCCTACGACAGGGACCATTTGGTCCTTGTTATGTTTGTTTGGGTCTTTTTGGACTTTTTCTTATGTAAGTGGGGGGCTTTTATTGTCTTTCCTCTTGACCTAATGTTATATATTCATAAGAGAACCTGATATTAGATTCATATTGAATTAATCTCAGGTTGCTCTCCATTCTTGAGACTTCCTTTGGTTACTTCATCTTCTCTTCTCTTTTCTCTCTCTCTTTTCATTCTTGTTTCTGATTTTCTGGTTTAGCTACAGCTTTTGAGATTGTAACGTGGTATCAGAGCTGCTGTAGTAAAATTAATCGAGTTCCGAAGACAAGAAATCTGCTGGTTACGATTTAGAGGTTCTTCTTCTTGGTGCGCAGCCACTCATTGCTGCAACTGCTATTATCTAATCCCTTATGGAGTGATTTTTTCTTTGTGAAGATCTACCTTGCCTTTACTGTTGGCGTAAGTGGCTGATTGCTTGATGATTTGAAGCCGCTGCCTCTGCTCCTTCTATTTTACTCTACTTATATGATGGCGGTCCGGTTTGAAGCTTCTGTTCTTGATTGATTGATCTAGTTTATCCTACCTATATGAGTTGGTTGATGCATATATGTGCTTGCTGCCGATAGTGCTTATTGATGCTTATGCTTGCTTATTGCCGATATATTTTATTGATGCCTACATGTTCAGATTTGAATTGTGGTATGGAATGTTGGATTGAATGCTAATTTTCAGATCTGAATTGCATTACTACCTATCTGGATACATTCATCCTATTGCTTGCAGTCACTCTAATTGATTGTCATGGCTGGGACTGTGCCTGCTACTACTTCTACTGTTTCTTCTACTATTGCTTCTTCTGCATTGGATAATATCAATGTCCAGATCACCTTTATCAAGCTCAAAGGGAGCTCGAACTATCTTCTTTGGGCTCAGTCTGTTCAGGTGTATTTGTTAGCTAAAGGCAAATTGAGCTATACCACTTCTGAGGCTCCTTTGCCTGATGATGCTAAGTATGACAATTGGATGAAGGAGAATGCTTTGATTCTGGTCTGGTTGTGGAACAGTATGGAACCAGATGTAGCTGCCAATGTTATGTTCCATTCTACAGCCAAGGGAGTATGGGATGATCTGAAGGAAACATACTCCCAAGAGAAGAACATGACATGGATCTATAACATATATGAGAAGCTTTTCCAATTTCGTCAATCTGACAAATCCCTCTCTGAGTATTACAGTGCTTTTAAGGGAATGGTGGAAGAGCTAAATGTCTTCCAGCCTTTGACTATTGATATTGAGAAGTTAAAGGCTCAGCGGAATGAGTTCTTCGCTTTCAAATTTTTGGTCGGTCTGAATAGTGATCTGAAGGCAGTAAAGGGCCATCTACTTGTTGGTGATACGGTTCCTACTCTGAATGATGCTTTTTCATAACTACAACGTATCACCTCCTCATCCAAATCTGATCAGCCTTCCAGAAATAATTCTGCATTATTTGCTAACCGTGGCAGTGGGCGCGGTCGCGGAGGAGGACGTGGTCCTATGGGTTGAGGTTCTAGTGGACAGTCCTCGGATCGCATCGATCGCCAGTGTACTTACTGTGGGAAACCTAACCATACTGTAGAGACGTGCTAGGCCAAGCATGGCAAGCCAGAGTGGGCAACTCAGTTAGCTAATCATGCAGTGTCCGATGATGGTACTGATACTGTATCTGTAGCGACTACTACACCTATACCTGCTTCAAGAGATTCTTCTACTAGTATGCGCTATGACATCAACCAGTTACTCCGGCGCTTGCACTCTCTTGAGGCTTCTTCTAGTACATCCCATGGTGCCTCCACATCCACTGCTACCCTTGCGCATGTAGGTACATCAACCCTTCTTTCCACTACATCTACCCCTTGGATCATTGATTCAGGTGCCTCCGCTCATATGACTGGTAAGTCATCACTTTTTTCAGGCCTTCTCATCTAATACCAGTTCTACATCTGTCATTCTTGCTAATGGTTCATCCACCCCTGCCCTTGGACATGGTACTATTTCTCCTACTTCTTCATTGCACTTATCGTCTGTATTACATGTACCTCAATTTCTGTTAAGTCTTCTTTCTGTGAGTCAATTGATTAGATCTCTCAATTGCTCAGTAACCTTCTTTCCCTCTTATTGTATTTTTCAGGATCTTCACTCGAGGAAGACGATTGGTGGAGGGTGTGAAAAGGATGGATTGTATTACCTCAACAGTGGCTGTCCTCCCACTTCTGTTGCCGCTACTACTGTTGGGGATGTCTCTCCATTCCAATGGCACTGCCGTCTAGGACACTTGGCCTTACCTAGATTACAACTTTTGTTTCCCAATTTTCTACATGTTTCTAGATTAGAGTGTGAGGCCTGTGAGTTGGGTAAACACCATTAGGTGTCTTTTCCATCTCGATCAGTGTCTCGTAGTCCGTCGTTGTTTTCTTTAGTTCATTTTGATATATAAGGTCCTTGCAGAGTTAGTAATAGGTTTGGTTTTCGCTATTTTGTTACATTTATAGATGATCATTCTCGCCTCACATGGCTTTACATGTTAAAGGACAGATCTGATTTTCTATCTGTGTTCCAAAAATTCTATAATGAAATAAAAACTTAGTTTGGCATTTCTATTAAGATTTTTCGATCTGATAATGCTTTAGAATATGCTCAAAATGATATTTCTGACTTTTGTGATACCTATGGCATGATTCATCAGACTAGTTGTGCATATACCCCACAGCAAAATGGGGTTGCCAAGCTCAAGAACCGGCACCTCCTAGAGGTAGCTCGGGCTATTATGATACATATGCATGTTCCTAAGCATTTTTGGAATGATGAGTTTTAACCGCATGTCATTTGATTAATCGCATGCCTTCTTCTGTTCTATCGAATAGGTCTCCCTTCTCTATCTTATACCCTAGTCTACCCAGTTTTCCTCTTCCTCCCCGGGTTTTTGGGTGTGTGTGCTTTGTTCACAATCTTCACATGCATGTGGATAAGTTGTCTCCACGAGCTACTAAATGTATTTTTTTGGGCTACTCTCGTACCCAAAAATGATACAAGTGCTATGATCTTGTTACTCACCGGAACTTTGTAAGTGCTGATGTGACCTTTTTTTAAGGTACTTTCTTTTCTTCACAGGTGTCTCAGCCTACTGAGGAGTGGTCATTTACCTCTCCTCCTATTTCATCCCTTATACCGATTCTTGATACCCCTAGTACCAGTGCACCTGTTCCACCTCCTCTATAGGTTTATCGGCTAGGGCGAGGGTTGGATAGTCCAGTGGCGAGGTTATTGATCCAGCCACCACATCCTCCATCGCTCCCTTCTTCTGGTGAAGTTCCTCCTTCTGATCCATCTAATGACTTACCAATTGCTAGTAGGAAAGGTATACGTTCTTGCACTCAGAAATCCTTGGCTGTTTACCCTATTGTTAAGTTTATGTCTATCTCTAACCTTCCACCTTCTATTCATGGCCTTGCTCTATCTCTTTCTACTAATCTTGTTCCTCGTACTCATACTGAGGCTCTCCATATCCCTGGATGGAAGGGTGCCATAGATGGAGAAATGGATGCTCTCTTGAGTCGTGGTACCTGGAGTCTAGTAGATTTACCTCCTGGTAAGGACCTGGTGAAATGTCGCTGGGTATATACTGTTAAGTATCACTCTGATGGCTCTGTTGAGCAGTTGAAGGCTCGCCTGTGTTGATTACTTTGAGACTTTCTCCTCAGTTGCTAGACTTAACTCTATTCGCGTTCTTATCTCTCTTGTTGTCAACTTTGATTGGCCTTTATTTTAGTTGGACATCAAGAATGCCTTCTTATATGGTGATCTACAGGAAGAAGTTTATATGGAGCAACCTCCCGGGTATATTGCTCAGGTGGAGAATAAAGGTTAGGTGTGTCGCTTACACAAAGCGATCTATGGTCTCAAACAATCTCCTCGGGCATGGTTTGATAAGTTCAGTGCTACCATAGTCACTTGTGGGTTTTCTCAGTGTTACTCTGATCACTTTGTGTTTGTTCACCGTAGGGGTGACAAGTTGGTTGTGTTGGTAGTATATGTTGATGATATCATTCTGACTGGTAATGATGAAACAGGAATTTCTGAAGTGAAAAGTCACCTCCATCGTCATTTTCAAACAAAGGATCTAGGCCAACTTTATTATTTCCTTGGGATTGAGGTAATCCGAAGTAAGAAAGGGATTAGTCTATCCCAAAATAAGTATGTAGTGGACCTCCTATCTGATACTGGGATGCTCGCATCCAAGCCTGTTGATTCCCTATGGATCCTCACCAAAAGTTTGGTGTTGATGATGGTGAACCTCTTCAAGATATACACCAGTACAGAAGTCTAATTTGCAAGCTAATTTACCTTACTGTGACTTGTCCTGATATCTCCTATGTTGTTGGAGTTCTCAGTCAGTTCATGCAGTCTCCTCAGAAGGCTCATTGGAACGCTGTTGTTCGTGTTCTCCACTACCTGAAGAGGGCCCCTAGCAAAGGGCTAGTGTATCGTCCTAATCGGCACATGGATCTTGTTGGCTACTCAGATGCTGATTGGGCTGGCTCTACTAGTGATCAGAGATCTACCACTGGATATTGTACCTTTGTTGGAGGTAATTTGGTCACGTGGCGTAGCAAGAAACAGACCACCATTGCCCGATCTAGTGCAGAGGCAGAATATAGAGCTATGGCTCATACTATAATTGAATTGATGTGGTTGCGTTCGTTACTCTTGGTGTTGAGATTTTCAGTAACCAAACCTATGCAGATGCGTTGTGACAACCAAGTTGCTGTGTATATTGCTAGCAATCCGGTCTTCCATGAGAGGACCAAACATATAGAGGTGGACTATCACTTTGTTCGTGATGCTGTTCTAAAGAAGCTGATTGAGACTCCGTTTGTTTCATCAAAGAATCAATTGGTTGATATGTTCACTAAGTCCTTATTTGCTGCTAGCTTCCGCAGTAGTTGTAGCAAGCTGAGCATGGGAGATTTATATGCTCTAGCTTGAGGGGGAGTGTTGATTTTTAGTGCTATTCTCAAACAGGGAATAACGCTAATATTAGCGCCTACGGCAGGGACCATTTGGTCCTTGTTATTTTTGTTTGGGTCTTTTTGGAATTTTTCTTATGTAAGTGGGGGGCTTTATTGTCTTGCCTCTTGACCTAATGTTATATATTCATAAGAGAACCTGAGATTAGATTCATATTGAATTAATCTCAGGTTGCTCTCCATTCTTGAGACTTCCTTTGGTTACTTCATCTTCTTCCTCTCTTCTTCTTCTCTTCTTCTCTTTTCTCTCTCTTTTCATTCTTGTTTCTGGTTTTCTGGTTTAGCTACAGCTTCTGAGATTGTAACACCGTTTTTCACAGTAGATGAAGGGGCTTTTTAAAGCCAATGTGTTCCGTATATCTATAGGTCTTGGTCCTTGCTAGAGTAACATGACTTAGGGTCATTCTAAGGAGTATGAATGCCTATATGGTGCATGATGAGTGCATGTGTACAATTAGACTCAAGACATCTTGTATTTGGTCTCCATCATTGCATATGGGAATACAGAAAGTATTTCATTTACCTTATTTCTTCGTCTTGACTTAAAAGACTTGAGCTTTGCTTGAACATGCAGAGCTTGATATTTACATCTTCAGTTGATCTTTCCAATCCTGACTTTAAACATGCTAAACATTGCTTAAAAGTAACTCATTAGTGTTATCATCAAAACCACTTTAGGTAGATTAGGAGTGTGGGCATATTTCCCAACAGTTTTCAACTTGGTGAAAAAGCTATGTGATATAAAGGAGTGTGTTGACCCTGAGTCAAATAACACTTATGCAAGATGGCCAGAAACATTTTAACATATTTGAAATCAATAAACTATGCTCAACATTCAGCATACAAATCTCATAGTATACAAATGTTAAAAATAAATAAATAAATTCTTATAAATCAAATGTATACCAGTCACAACAGCTGGGGATGCCTCTGCCTCCCGTTGAGTAAGTGCATAGACTCTGCCTTGAACTTGGGGCTTTTGTCCCCCTGGAATCCTTGCCCTTCTTCTTGTTGCCTGCCTTGTACATTCCACTGTGGAGTGTGGACAGTCTTTGATTTAATGCCCTTCCTTCCACACTTGAAACAAGCCACACTGCCTAATCTACATTGGCCAAAGTGAAACTTCTCATATTTGAGATAGGGTTCCGAAGCTCTTCTAGGGGCTGCCCCCTGCCCAAGATTAGTCTTTTGTTGCTTCTGAGGGGAATTACCCTTATTACCCTGAGCTGGAGAAAATCGTTTTCCCTGCTATTTATTCTCAACTTTTTGAACTCCCTTTCCTTGGCCTACAAATATTAGGGCACACTTCACCATTAAGTTCCAATACCACCCACAAATCGCTGAATTTCTGAGGTTAGACCATCTTCAAATTGCCTGGCCTTGGCCTCATCAGTAGCTACAAGATGTGGAGCATACCGGGAAATTCCTCGAACTTCCTCTGATATTCTGATACAGACATAGTCCCCTGTTACAACCGTATGAACTCAGCTGCCTTCGCACGCCTTACAATAATAGGTAAATACTTCTCTCTGAATAACTTTTGAAACTAAGTCCAAGTGGCCTGCTGGCCCACCAAAATGCGCCGTGTGGTCTCTCACCACTGATCGGCCTTTCCTTGCAACATAAGTGGCACAAGCCGCCTTATGTTCCTCAGAACATTGGAGAATCTCAAAGTTCTTCTCCAGTTCTCTCAGCCACCCATTTGCTACAATGGGGTCTGCAGATGCACCCCTAAATGCCAAAGGACATAGCTTCCTAAAATCTGCCATCACCTTTGAAGTACTGGTGTCAACAAGCCTAGGTTGACTACTGCCTGCTGCTGCTTGAGTTTATTGGATAACCCCAGCAACGATTGCAGCAATGATGCTCACCATCTCTCCTCTGTCTAATACAGTACCTTGTACAGGAATGCCCTCAACTGGTTATTGCTAGGTTGGTCCCTCTGGTAGTGGATCCTCTTCCTCAGTTGGAAACGGTCGAGGTTCATTCCTCCTATATGCCATGATATTCCTAGCAATCCAAAATATAAGATTCTGTTAAACAAAACAATTAAATTTTGTCTAAATTAATGATTCTTATAGACAAATAATCCAATTATCATTTAATCTTATTATGTTTCCTATGCCACCAGTTTCTAAGTTCTCATGACGTCAGAGCTAAACTGCTCTGATACCATTCTGTAACGCCCCAAATCCGTGAAGGGTGAGGGACCTCGTCCCCCAAGCATTGACCCTTAAGGTCACATATATTAATATGACAAACTAAAAAAATCCCGGATCACACATAAACACAGCGGAAACATTATATTACAGATCATATATATATATATACGCTGGTGGCTATAAGTCTTACTGCTTTGTACATAACAAAAAGATTTAATTCACGCAACTATTTAGTCGTATACTAGAATATACCACCAATCCATCATCCATTATATTGTTCACACAAACAAAAAATAACACAGTCTTCAAAATAGATCTCTAAGATTATAATATCCTAATCATGATTCTCAACGCTCAGCTCCTGGAGCTGTGAATACCTCCTATCCAATCTCTTCAACTGTAAAATATCAACTTACATGGTGTGAGCTTTCGCTCAATGAGTTATACATGATCTCATGCACATAAACATTCAAAAGAACGATAAATGGAATAAAGAAATAAATGCCAAATCATAAAAGTTCTTTCCTTAATTAGGTCGGGTCTTGTCCATTAAGTGAACTACCAGAGTGCACCAACTGTTGAGGGTGGTAGTCGACTTTATACATTCCTAGGTATTAAATCCCAAAATTATAGATGCGCTCTACTTCCATGTGTCCAGGCACCGTAGCCCTGGGAAATGACCTCTCATCTATATAAATATCATAAAAGACGCGCTCTACTCCTATGTGTCCAGGCATCGAAGCCCTGGGGGAGGACACCTCATCTATTCACTTTCTCTTTTAAGACCCTCATCTAGTACATAACCCCCTACTGGATAGGGGTGGTAGCCACTAAGGTATTTAACACAATTACTTTAACCATGTATACACAATTTTTTTCTTTTACATTTACTTCCTTTGTTTCTTTCTCTTTCTTTTGGTTTTCATACTTTACTCACACATAACATGATATATGAAATCATACCATTCCATTAATCATCACAAAGCTCATAACAGATTTGTTGCACAGTCATTAGTCATAATCATAACATCACTTTATACAAGCACTTCATAATACATAGCATTCATCTTTTATGTACTGTTGTGTTAAGCATTCCATTTAATAGAAACTTGATAATATATTTACTGTCATTAATAAAATCATACAACATTCGTTCATTTCCATCATATAGCATACATACTATAATTAATTACATGGTCATGATTTCCCACTTCTTCTTCTTCTTCTTCTAACTCCAGAACTCGGCAAAAACAGCCCACAAACTCAATCAATTGAGTCAAAGTTTAACTTAGGCTAAAACACTAATCCATTAGCTAACTATTAATCCATCAATTAAGCATTTTTTTTTTTCAAATTAATTCTAACTAATTGAATTACTAACCACACTTTACCTTAAGTCAAATCTAGCCCATGGCCACCACCACCTTCCAACCATGAGGCTGTCCCAACCTCACCACCATCTATTTAAGCATGCACATGGTGGCTACCTCTAAAGCCACCATTTAATCCACTTGTATGCTTAGTCAAACCAAGTCAATAGCCATCTCCTCCTTCCAACCATGTAGTCGTCCCAACCTTGCCACCACCTACTTAAGCATGCATGTCATGGTTGCCTCTAAAGCCCCCATATAAACCACTTGTATCCATATTCAAACCAAGTCAATAGCCACCTCCTCCTTCTAACCATGTGGCTGTCCCAACCTTGCCACCACCTATTTAAGCATGCACATGGTGGTTATGCCATGTTGCAGCACTTAGCCCAATAAGGTGCTGCCACCCATAACCCCATTAATTCCTAATCAGTCCATATTTTAATTAATGATAATTAGCATTAACTAATTATGATTTACCATTAATAATGCCACCTCATGCTTCATTGTTGAAGTAAATACATTAATCCAAATGAATAACATAAATTCATTTAAATTGTCATAAAATCATATAAATAATAATAGAATAGGTAATGTCTCACATTATAATAATATAATAACAATGACATAAGTGAGATATTAAGTTAGAAATAAGGAGTACCAAGGTTAAAGATGAGGGAAGTAGATGGAAGAGAAGAAGGAAGGAGAGAAGATGAGAGAAAGAGAAGCGGCTGTGGGAGCCAAAACGTGAAAGAGCTCTTGCTCATCTCACCAACATTAGATTCAAATATTGTTAGGGAATTACATATTCCTCCCTAAGGGAGGTGAAAGAGAAATAAGGGAAATAAAAGAAATTACATGTGAGGACAACTTAACATAACAGTTCCTAATGTACCCCTAATACAAATATTCTAACACTCTCCCTCAAGCTGGAGAATAAATGCCATACATTCCCAGCTTGCATAAGAGTGTACTGAGCTAGTGAGGAATGAGTCATTTGGTGAAGATATCTGCCAATTGATCACCTGTCCTCATAAAAAGTTTGCAGATATTGAATCAATCTTTTCCTTGATGAAATGCCGGTCTACTTCAATGTTTTTTGTTCTGTCATGTTGTACTGGGTTGTGAGTAATGCTTATTGCTACTTTGTTGTCACAGTAGAGTCTCATAGGTCCTTCAGTGTCATACCCCAACTTGAGAACCAGCTGACTCCTCCAAGTGAGCTCACAAACAGCATGAGCCATTGCTCTGTACTCAGCCTCTGCACTGGATCTAGCTACAACATGTTGTTTCTTGCTTCTCCATATAACTAGGTTACCACCCTCAAATGTGCAATAGCCAGATGTAGATCTCCTATCAGAAATGGATCCAGCCCAATCAGTATCGAAATAGCCTTCAATCCTCAAGTGATTGTTCCTAGCATACAAAAGTCCTTTTCCTAGAGAGGACTTCAAGTATCTGAGAATACGGTACATTACATCCAAGTGCCCACTCTTGGGTGCATGCATCAACTGGCTCACAATTCCCACTGCATAAGAAATGTCTGGGCAAGTCAGAGATAGGTAAATCAGCTTCCCCATTAGCCGCTGGTATTTCCCTCTATTAATAAGGGAAGGGCCACAATCCTCTCCTAGCTTATGATTCTGCTCAATAGGAGAACTTGCCGGTTTACAACCTAGCATTCTTGTTTCCTTCAACAGATCTAGAACAAATTTTCTCACGCATACATTGATTCCCTTCTTAAATCTTGACACTTCAATACCCAAGAAATATTTCAAGTGTTCTAGATCCTTGATCTTAAACTATTTGACTAAATACTCTTTCAGCCTAGTTATCTCCTCATTATCATCTCCAATTACCAAAATATCATCAACATACACAATCAGTGTTATGATGGTGCCATTACCTCTCCGGGTAAATAATATTTGATCTACTTGACTCTGGGAATATCGATTTTTCAGAATGGCCTGTCTGAACCAAACCAAGCCTTTAGTGATTGCTTCAGACCATAAAGTGCATTCTTTAGGAGGCACACCTTACCATTAACTGCCGAAAACTTGAAGCCAGGAGGAAGCTGCATATACACTTCCTCCTCTAAATCTCCATGGATGAAGGCATTCTTCACATCTAGCTGATATAGGGGCCAATCTCTGTTTGCTGCCATAGATAAAAGAACTCTTATGGAGTTATGCTTGGCCACAGGAGCAAAGGTCTCTTGATAATCAATTCCATACACCTGACTGTACCCTTTGGCCACCAATCTTGCCTTGTACCTTTCATGTAACACCCTAAATCTGATTTTATCCCTACTTGTGAACAGATAAGAAGGCAGACCAGAGAAGGGTAGTTCTGTCATGGTTGGTAGCTGTGGAATGCCAAGAGGGGCAGGACTGACCCCACCTGTCAATGTTCATCCTGCCAACATCACTGGAGAATTCACCAAGAAATGTGGGCAAACAGGTATTGGTTAAGCTACAAGAGATCATACACAAGGGGAGGATAGATAGGCCAAAAGACCAAAAATAACCGGCTAGCCGGTTCAGCTGATAGAATGCAGATTTTTAGGGTTTTTGTGTTGTGAGGCCCACTTCTCTGCAGTAAAATTTCTTCCCATTTGTCCACAGATGGAGGGATGTTTCGTGGTCCTAAATCACCTTTTATCCCAGAAATCAGAATTTCCTAAGTTAGATTATAAAAGGTTCACCCAAAAACTAGTTATATTAAGTAACTTAAGAAGGCCAGCCAAACAGACCCTTTGGGCTGCCCTATATAAGGGTTATTAAGTGCTGAGAACTCATCAAAAACGTTGGCTGCTGAAAACAGTAAGGACAAGAAGAAAGAAAGGAGATGAAGAAGAAGGAAAGAGAAGGAAGAAGAGGAAGAAAGAGAAGTGAGGAGGGAACTAACTCACCTCAGGCTGCTGCTGGATCAACTCTGCACCCAGGTAAGTGAACTTACTACTGCAGTAGGGTTAATTAGATAATTTCATGTAGATTGGGTGGCTAGGGTTAGGATTTTACCCAATTTTTTACTGCCAGGGAATCCCTGTGAGCAGAATAGCTGCCCAGTAAAGAAAGCCCTAATTTCTGTGGGCCACTGGTGACCCAATTGGTAGAAACTCTATCCCTGCTAAACCCTAGAACGTAGGACTCCTTTTTTAGTAGGGATTATGCAATAAGGGCTGGAATAGGGTTGATTTGGTGGAAATTCTGCCAAAACCCTAGGAACATAATTTATCAAGTTTGAATTATGCAATAAGGGCTGGAATAGGGTTGATTTGGTGAAAATTCTGCCAAAACCCTAGGAACAGAATTTTATTCCATATTGGAATTGAGATTTTTTATGAGAATATAGTTAAACTCTCTCCTAAAATTCTATTACAAGTCTAATTAGGGCTGGAACATAGATTCTGTGACTGTAAACACTTTTGCCCAACCCTAATTAAGTGACTAAATTAGGGGCAATAATCCAATTCTGCAGAAATGTCTCAATTCTTATCCATTTCTGAAATTTCTACAGAGTGAGATAAGTAAGACCTAGGGCAATTAATTCAACCTTGGAGATGGATTAGTAGACAATTAAACCTACCCACAAGACCCCTTCTGTATGTAAAGAGTAGCCAAGTTAAGAATTAAACCCAATTTCGAGGTTGCAGTTCATAGCAGCACCTTGGCGGAATCAAAATTCTGCAGAAAACAGGGAACCAACAGCTCATGACCGGCCAACCGATTGCTACCCAAGCAACCTGCCAGTTTGGGTTCCAGTGGCCAATTTTGCTGTATAACTGGTCAGCATGCCTTGAACCCTGTGTTGGGAGTTGCATACTCAAGATTTCAAATGAAATGGACCCTATGGGTAAATAGAGGACCGCTGATGCAGTTGGGCGTTGGGCTTGAGATAGCCTTTGATTTTATTCCTTTTTTTCTTTTAGAGTTAGAATTAGTATGGCACGCTATTATTTGATGAGATTTTATTTCTATCTTAGTTTAGATGTAATATTTGTTCCAGTTTCAATTAGGAAAGTAGGTTTATTTTCAAGTCTTTAAATAGTGTTTCTGTACCCAGCTGAGGGAGATTTTTTTGAATTGAATGAATTTGAACAATGATGTTTTGGTTGGAAACCATGGCTGCCGACCCTCTTTTCCTCCCTCTCTGAGATTCACTTTCTTCTCTCTTCTTTTTTTCTTCTTCCTTATTTTTGCATACTGTGTTTTTCCCCTCTGAAATCTCTTCTTTTCTCCTTCCTACCACTTATATTTTCTATAACTGTTTCGGTACCCTGTTCAGGGTGAAGGTTGCAGCCCACGGAAACTGGGTTCATCTCCTTTGCTTCTCTTCCTTTCTTCTTGAGACTTTGCGTGGTTGTTCTCTACCAAAGGACGATTGAAGCCCTTGAAACTTGGTCCCTGTTGAAGCTTCTACTGTGAGTCAAACCCAGGTTCAAATCTGGATTGGAATCTTGCGCCAGATCTGACTTGCAGAGGTCCATACCTCTTGTGCCCTTGTAGTTTGCGACTAATATTACTGGGTTCAAAGGAGCTGGCTGGTGCGATCCTTTGCCTGAAATTTCAGGTCAGCCCGATGCCAAACTAGTGAGATCTCCGTCACAGAGCTCTGCTGACTCCACCGCTGCAGCCCTACTCCAAGCTTGAAGAAGACTCCAAGTTTCTCTCCTAAATCGTGAGTCATTCTGATTCTTTCCTTTCTTTTCTAATGCCCTTCTTTTAACCATTATTTACACCCTGCTCTTGAGCTATTTGCCATTCCTAGTTTATCCCTACCAAACAAATACTAATTACTCTTGTGTTCAATCCATGTTTAGCTATCCAGACCCTTGCATATTCTGTTAATTACAAACCTGCGACTCTTTATTAGAAACCCCTAATTTCCAGAATTGAGATTTCTTTGGAGTTAATTCCAGATCTGTCCCATTCAGCTGTTTCACTTTTAAAAGGGGTTTAAAATTGTGCTAGAAGTTACAAATTTTGCCATTAATTGTTGCCACTAATTTATTGAGTATCCAAGTGGGCCCTAAGCGATCCGATTCCTATTCTTGGAACCTAGATCCGCATCAATAGCTTTTGGGTTCTATGATCTTAAATGGGCTGCCACGTACCTTTGATCAGATGTGGGACCCACTAGTGATTTCCTTCATGTGACCCAATAGTGAAGGAAACTAGAAAGCCATATTGTGCAATGAAGAATAGTTATATGCCCAATTGAATCTAGGAATTGGGATGATGTACTTAGGAAAGCTGGGGTAGAATTGTAGGATTTTATTTTGAAAATAATTATTTAAATATCTTGTGAAATAGGAAATATATTTGAATCGAGAACCCGGATTTCAAGAATTCGGACACCAAGGTGAGTGGGTGCCCCGACTAATTTTATGGAGTGTCTTTTTTTAATTTCTTCCTGTAATTTATGCATTTTGTTGTGTGCATATTAGTAATTATTGTTATTGTTCTGACACTGACTTGTGTAACGGGAAGCTAGAACAGGTAAGACAGGTAAGATGGGACACTGATAGGTGCCCAATGGTTACTGTATGCATGTTGTGAATGGATGATGATTGGATATGCATTATGTAGAAATTGTGGGTTAGGATATCACCACTCGAGTGCTACAACCCCTTGTCAGTAGGGGGATAGTACTGACTAATCCCGACCCTTGGCTTCCTGATCACCAGTACACTTCTGTGGTACAACGTCACGTACCCAGAGACGAATAGCAGTAGGGTACAACGTACTGTACACTTGACTACCTAGGGTTACTAATTTAGGGGTTAGCTGGGGGACCGAGGTTCTTTCCGGGATTGGCTGACTCCTGCCTGCAACGAGCTTGTATTCCTGAGGCCTAACGTATAAGGTAGGGAATACCACCTACGTTTCATAGCACTATACCATTGATCTCAGGCTTAATAATGAACTCGGAAGTAGTGTAATGCTAAATGAACCCATGTGCATTATATAAGGTGTGGAGCATACAGTGCATCATTTGTATTGTGTTTGCTTGCTTGCCCCCACCCCCTTACTGAGCATGTGCTCACCCCCTTTATTTACTTTTCTAGATGAGGAGACCGGTGTTTTGCTGACTACCAGCTTTGATCATAAGACAGTGGCCTTGGATTGCTTGGCCAATCTTTCAGAGGATGAAACCGACCATGGACCTGACTGTGGATGTGACGACTGCACCTATGGAGGCCAATTCTTCTGAGGAATATGATAGACTATTCTTATGTCTTTTTGTGTATATATTTCTACTGATGCAAATTCTAATGTATATAATCTACTTCTAAGATACGGTAAACTGTGTAAATATTCTTTTTGTAAGGTATATGACTTTTATCTGGATAACTGTAAATATAATGTATCACATAATGACACTGGAAATGATGTAATATATCTCACTGATGGACTATTTATATTTCTATAACCTCTAATCTTTAGTTGTGTTGTTGTGGTGTTATGATCTACCTTAGTCTAGATCATGAGGAAACAGGCTGACTGGATATGGTGAGGTGTCCAGTGCCGCATGCCTTGGCCTATTGGAGGCAGGGTGTGACATTTCAATAGCACCATCTGACCGGTACTTGATAGTATAGACCCATCTGCATCCAACTGGGATTCTCCCCCTGGGAAGGTCAACCAGTTTCCAGGTACAGTTCTTCTTAAAAGCCATCATTTCCTCTGATATGGCTTGTTTCCACTTAGGGTCTGTCATAGCCTCAGTAATAGTTTTGGGAATGACAGCAGAAGAAAGAGCAGTTGTAATGTAGGGGAGAAAGCATCATAGGAAACAAATTGGGCTATATGATTAGTACAAGCTCTCTTACCTTATGAACAACAATAGGAAGATCCAACTCCAACTGAGAAAAGATGTTATCTGACTAAGGAAGGGGAAGCTCAGGATGTGGATTCAAAGAGGACTCTTGGCAGGTCTTCTTTGTCCTTCTTGTGTACACAATAACAGGTGCCTTCTCTATACAAGGTTCATCCACAGTAGCAACATCATCCACCTCTTTATTTTTACCAATATCAAAGGAAAAAGGAGTAAGAGGCAATGAGGTAAGAAATGGAATAGCATCAGCAGCCTTTTCACTTTCATTTCCATTCTCCCCTTGAAGAGGATGCTAATGAGGTGAAAAGTAAGGGACAGACTCAAGAAAGGTGACATTTTTGGAAAGAAATCGCCTGCGAGATGAAGAGTGATAATACTTGTAGCCTTTGGTGGTGGAAGAATACCTAAGGAAGAGGCATTTTAGAGCTCTGGGATCGAGTTTGGTGCGGGAGGATTTGTTAACATGCACATAACAAATACAGCCAAACACCTTGAGAGGAAGAGTGAAAGCAGAAGACTGAGGAGATAAGAATGCAATTGGGTTTTGAGACCCAAGAATTTTGGTAGGCATGCGATTGATGAGGAAAGCTGCAGCAAGAACAACTTCAGACCAAAAGGTTTTAGGAATATGTATACCAAATAAAAGACTTCTACCAACTTATAACAAATGATGATTTTTCCTCTCAGCTACCCTATTCTGTTAGGGTGTATTAACACAAGCATGCTAATGGATAATACCATTGTTAGTAAAAAAGTCTTGTAGACCACCATACATGTACTCCCTCATTTATCAGACCGGACAATTTTGATACTGGTTTCAAAGTGAGTATGGACCATTTGACATAAGTTTTTGAAGGCATCATAAACATCACTCTTATGCTTCATAAGAATGGTCCAAGTACAACGAGAAAGATCATCCACAAAAGAAACAAGATAGCGATGGCCACACAGGGAGGTAGTGGGACAAGTTCCCCAAACATCAGTATGCACAATATGAAAAGGAACAACAAATCTATTACCATGATAGGGATAAGATGAACGACAATGTTTAACAAAAGTACATGGTTCACAATGAAATACATGAGTGGAAGAAAAAGATGTAAACAAATGGGGTAACTATTTCCTCATAACAATCAAGGATGTATGTCCCAAACGCTGATGTCAAAGCATCACAGAGTCTATAGAGCTAGCATCACTATGGCCACATGCATAGGACTGTGGTGTAGGCAAAAAAGGTAACTGTGACTCAAGACGGTATAGGCCGCCTTCCTCACGTCCACTGCCAATAATCCTCTTCGTCCCCAAATTCTGAAAAAGGCAATGAGAAGGAAAAAATGTAATACAACAATTCAAGGTTTTAGTTAAAGTGCTCACAGACAATTGGTTCAAGGTAAGGTTAGGGACATAAAGAACAGAAGAAAATGAAATGGAAGAGGTAATGGGAATACTGCCTTTACTAGAAATAGAGGAGAAAGTACCATTAGCTACTCGGACCTTATCCTTACCAGAGCAAATGGAGGAGTCATAGTAATGGGACATATCAGTCATGTGGTCAGTGGCACCAGAGTCAATGATCCACGATGAAGCTGTGGAAGGTGCAGAGGTGGTGAAATGCATAGCAAAAGCTGAGGCATCTTGTGAGGTAGACGGACTGTCAAGCTGAGACATGAACCGACAAAGCACTGCAAAGGATTAAAGTATCGGTATTGGTTGCCGTATTGGTCAGCTAAAATTAAGATACGTATCGGAGGGTATCGTATCGTATCGGAGATACACTAAGATACGCTAAAGATACACATAAATGGATAGGAAACATTTTTTTAACCACTTTTGCATAAATAATTTGTTAAAAAAAAGCTTTTGATAGCATGTATTATGCATAAACACTAAATTGAGGGTATCACACTAAGAATTCAAGGTTTGTAGTTGTCCCATAAATGTAAAATCCTTGTTCCCAACCTTGATTTCCACTTTAGTTAGAGAGAAATATGACTGGCAGCAACTTTGGAACAAAAAATGCTCAAAAATCGTGTTTTCTGAAAAATTACCCATTGTAGCCATTATATGACCGTAGCGCACTGTATTAGTACATACTGATACTCACCAATACTAACCGATCGATACATACCGATACTCACCGATCCGTACTGATACCTATAGATACATACCGATACATACTGAAATGTACATTTCACCTCGATTTTATATTTTCCATAGAGTCGTATCGGTGCATATCATATTGTATCGATGTGTATCGGTGGTGTATTGATGCATATCGGTATGTATCGTGGAATATATATTAATACGAAAGGATTTAAAAAATTTCATGTATCATATCGGTCGGCTAAATTTAAGATACATATCGAGGGTATCGTATCGGTATTGGAGATACTTTAAACCATGACTGCAATATCATCCCTAGAGAAGGAGTTAGTATCTGTCTGTGCAGGGCCTCTAGTATTAGTCTCTGTCATAGTAGCATGGGCTATAGCCCCTCCTCTGTGGCCATCATGTGTGCCAATAGATCCACCATGTGTACAAGGACTGCCATAAAGGACCCAACACCTCTCGCGAGTGTGGCCAGGTTTCCCACAATGATCACACTGTCGTCCATCTCTATCATTTCCACGGGATGGCCCTTGACCTCGGCCGCCTTCACTCCATTCTCTGTGAGTAGTAGAGGAAAGAGCAGAGCGCTCAAGTGAAGGTGTAGAATCCATGGCACCTCTCCTAGTTTCCTCACTCAGGAGGTAGCTACACACCTTATCAAGTGTAGGTAGGGGTGACTAGCCCAAAATCTGTATCCGGATCTGCTTATATTCTGAATTCAGCCCACCTAGAAGAATTAGAACATGCTTTTTTTTAAGAGATCTATAGACCTTGGCTTCATCATCAGGATTGGTCAAATGAAGATCTCGGTAGTGATCATACTCCTCCGGAGTCCTATAACAGTGTTATAGTAGTCAGAAATGGACTTTGTCCCCTGCTTCATAGAGAGTGCCTGCTGAAGAAGCTGGTAGACTTTCATAGAGTCACCTACCCTTCCATAGGTCCTAGAGACACCATCCCAAATTCCTTGGCAGCTTCCTTCCTTATAAAGCTCCTACCTATCTCAGGTTTCATGGAGAAAATTAGCTAAGTCATGACAGTGGAGTTTGCAGTTTCCCATTTCTAGTACCCTGGGTCTGTGATAGCGGGGGCTATTGTAGTTTCCTATTTCTGGTACCCTGGGTCTGTGATAGTGGGAGCCTTGATAGCCCCAATAATATACCCTAGCTTCCCTCTACTCCGCAGGGATAGCTTCATATAATGTGACGAATCCAAGTAATTGGTACTATCCAACTTCACAAGAGAAATCTGGGTGTTAAGATTATTAAAGACAATCGAATTGGGGTTGGTACTACACGACCCACCTGATGTAGTTTCTAGATATTCCGTGAGATCAGACATAATGTAAGGATGCCCCTGAAAAACAATCCAAGGGGGAATCCAAAGCAAGGGGGAACACCAGCCCCAAAAAAAGCCTTCTTGGAATTAAAAAAAGAGCAAGCTAGTAAACCATAGAGACTTGATGCAGAGCCAATAAAAAAACACTTCAACTATGGAGCTTCATCCAACAACCACAAACAAGCATCATAGGAGAGAGAACATCTGGCAAACACAACCAATACATACTCTGTAATGCTCCAAATTTTGGAACCATAGAATATATATCTTTTTATGTTATTTTCTAAGCTTGCTTAAATAATTAAAGTTAGGGTTTATTTAATTACTTAATGAGTTAGCCTAACGGTTAGTACCTTGACTATCTAGAGGTCTTAGGTTCAAGTCTTGTTAGTAGCAGGTAAAAGGGGTTCTATTTAATTGATTTCTTTTCTTTTATTTTTAAAACATTCTTTGTGGACCCCACCCCTTTTAGACAAACTGTGGGAGTGTGGGAGAGAAAAAGAGGGGGAATAGAAGAGAACCGTGGGAGTGTAGGAGAAAGGGAGAGACGTGAGAGAGGGGGGAAAAGAGAGAGACATGAGTGAGGAGAGATAAGATGAGAGATAAGATAAGGAAGAGAGAGAAACATGAGTGAGGAGAGATAAGGATAGAAGGGAAAGAGAGACGTGAGAGGAGGAAGAGAGAGAAACGTGAAAGAGGGAGAAAAGAGAGAGACAAAGAAAGGGGGTGGGCTATAAAAAGAAAGAAGGGAAGAAAGCAGAATTGTGAGAAAAAAAGGAAGAAAGAAAGAAAGGGAGAGGAAGGGGATTTTGGTGTCTACTTCTCCATTTTTCTACTCACTCCAGGTAATGAAGCTTCCTCTTATCCTTAGTTTAAATTGTTGGTTCTGCTGGTTCTGCTTTTGTGACCCAATATGGGTCTTATACTAAGATGCAGATGTTAGTTTCTTCATATGAATATTCTTTTTTGGACCCAATATGGGACCCAAATCATTTATTTTAGGGTTTTGGGACCCTAATTGTTTTTAGGGTTTTGTTTTTTTTTTCACCTAGATGGGTTTTTTTTAGGGTTAGGGTTTTATTTTAGGGTTAGGGTTTTCTTGGAAACCATTAGAGTTTCTCTTGGGACCCAAACTGCGTGACCCGAATCTAATATTATTTCCTATCAAGGCTTAGGATTCAATTCATAGGGACTACATATAATATTCTTTATGGGACCCAAATCTTGGGCGAGATAGTAATTAACATAGATTATTACTAATTTCAGATTGGAACCTCCTGGACACTTGGAACTCAAATGGGAGGTAACACTTTTGCAAACGGAGGTAAGTGGATTATAGTGGGATTACACAACAGGTGTGTGGGTTGATTGTGTGATGTGATGTTTGGTGTGCTTATATCGTTGATATGTGGTGACTTATACTTTTTGAATTGTGTTTGTGTGACATGAGCTTATGGGAGTAATTGATATTTGATGAAGGTGGCTATTAGTGTGATATATATTGATGTTGATTCTTACGTGGAGATTTTACCTATATTCTTGTTTTTAAAGAAAGTGATTTTATGAACGGTGATTTTGTGAAAGTGTAAATAGACTATTCCTTGCCAGACCAGAGAGGGTTGTCCTGTTGAGCCACGAGAGTTATACCCACTGTACACAGTGGTGTATATTTAGTCACATAGGGGGTGATGACAGTGTGATTGTGGGGGCCGTGTTTCCCTCTCGTATTATGGGCGATGGTAGCTTATTTCCCTCAGTGTCGGCTAGAGTGTGATAAAAGAGGTATTTTTAAATGATCTTATTTTCTTAAAAGTGTGGTTTGAGAAACCAAAACTGTTTGTTTTAACCATTGTTTCTGGTTGGTTATTGCCCTGTGATGTGCTCTTACTATTTTCCCTTACCGAGTTGTTGGGCTTAATCCATTATTTTAACATCACAGGTATTTGAGATGAAGGTATGCTTGGAGCGGATCTCGACGGCGACCTGTAGCTTTCAATTAGTTTGTTTTCCTTTAGTAGATGATTGTAGTAGGCTGCTGTTTCATGTAACTCTGACAAAGTGTTTTATTTAAATTTTGGGATCACACCTTAGATTGCCACCAGTAGATTTGATTTTGGGATATTTTATCTTTGAGTTGTTTTATTTTGTTGACACTTGAATTGTTATGGGTTCTCATATGCCTATTTTTGGTGAATGTTTTGGATCATTTGATCATTGCCCACGAGGGCTGTACCCTTACCTATATCTGGGTTTGGGTCATGACATACTCTACAATCCATTTCATACTATATAACCTGAAAAACCAGAACCTGGCAATTTTCATTCTTTCCTTTCTACTCTTTCTAGTCATCATGTTTCTAAGTCTGTTGTAGAGTCATTGTCTAGTCTTGGATGGAGGACAGCTATGGAGGAAGAATTATTGGCCTTTGAGGAAAATCCGACTTGGGATCTTGTCCCCTTACCTCTGGGTAAGTCTGCTATTGGTTAATGTTGGGTGTATATGGTCAAAGTCAACTCTGATGGTTCTCTTGCTCGATTGAAGGCAAGGTTTTTGCCAAGTGGTATGCCCAAGTTTATAGAGTTGATTATATGGATAATTTCTCTCTTGTTGCCAAACTTACATCAGTTCGTATTTTGATATCTCTTGCAGCTTCTCATTATTAGTCGTTATATCAACTTGGTGTGAAGAATTCGTTTCTTCATGGTGATTTACATGAAGAGGTTTATATGGAGTGACCTTCGGGGTTTATTGTTTTGGGGGAGTATGGGACGGTGTGCAAGCTCAAGAAGTTTTTGTACGGTTTGAAGCAGTCTCCTCGGGCGTAGTTTGGATAGTATAATGATGTGGTTCTTAAGTTTGGGATGTCGCATTGTGACAATGATCACTCAGTTTTCTATAAGTGATCTAATATGGGAAGAATATTCCTTATTGTTTATATTGATGATATTGTTAATACTGGAGATGATGTTGAGGGTATCCAAGGTTTGAAGGTGCACTTGCAGCAAAAAGTTCAAACTAAGGATTTGAGAAGTTAAAATAGTTTTTGGGTATTGAAGTTGCTAAGTCAAGGAAAGGTATTTCTTTCTCTCAAAGGAAGTGTTACAATCCCAGATTCCTGCAACCAAATCAGTAAAACCAGAAAAAGAGAGAAAGAAAAGAGAAAGAGGAAGAGAAGAGAGAGGAGAAACCGCAGAGAGCCTCAATGAAAGAGCAGCCTGTGATCAGTCCAGAATAAGGCTGATCGCAGGGTTTCTTAGAATATATAAGTGTAATGATAAGTGAACAAGTACAAGACTGCCCCCAATACAAAAGAAATAAACCCTAACACCATATAGGAACCCGATAGGACAGAATTGCCCCTATAGGGTCGAGAAAGCGCTAATCCCAATATCGGGATTAGCTTTTCTTAACACTCCCCCTCAAGCTGGAGCATATACATCACCCATGCTTAGCTTGGTATAACCACTGCAAAAGCTAGGAGTAAACAAAGACTTAGTAAACATGTCAGCTAACTGATCCATTAAAGGAACAAACAGAATCTCAATCAGCTTCTTCAGAACAACATCACAAACAAAATGACTGTCCACCTCTATGTGTTTGGTCCTCTCATGGAAGACCGGGTTACTAGCAATGTAAACAGCATCTTGGTTGTCACAATACTTCTTCATTGGCTTGGTCATTGGAAATCCCAACTCCAAGAGTAACGACCGCAGCGACATCAACTCAGCAGTGGTATGAGCCATAGCTCTGTACTCTGCCTCTGCCTCTGCATTGGACCGGGCAATAGTAGTCTACTTCTTGCTATGCCACGTAATAAGATTACCTCCAACAAAGGTACAGTATCAAGTGGTAGATCTTCAATCACTAGCAGAACTAGCCCAATCAGCATCAGAGTAGCCAACTAGATCCATATGCCGATTAGGACGGTAAATCAACCCTTTTCGAGGAGCACCTTTCAGATAATGAAGAACACGGACAACAGCATCCCAATATGCTTTTTGAGGAGTCTGCATGAATTGACTAAGAACTCCAACAGCATAAGAAATGTCAGGACGAGTCACAGTCAGGTAAATCAGTTTGCCAATCAAACTCTTGTACTAATGCACATCCTGAAATGGTTCCCATCATCAACACCAAACTTGTGGTGAGGGTCCATAGGAATATCAACAGGTCTGGATGCAAGCATCCCAGTATCAGATAGAAGATCCACAACATACTTTCTTTGAGATAGACTGATCCCTTTCTTGCAGCGGATCACCTCAATCCCGAGAAAATAATGGAGATAACCAAGATCCTTGGTATGAAAATGGCGTTGGAGATACACCTTTACTTCAGAAATACATGCCTCATCATTGCCAGTAAGAATAATGTCATCAACATATACGACCAAGACCACTAGCTTGTCACCTCTGCAACAAACAAAGACTGAATGATCAGAATAGCAGTGAGAAAAACCACACGTGACAATGGTGGAACTGAACTTGTCAAACCATGCTCGAGGAGACTGTTTAAGCCCATACATAGCCTTGTGCATGCGACACACACGACTTGTATTCTCCCCCTGAGCAACATAACCAGGTGGTTGCTCCATATACACCTCCTCCTGGAGATCACCATGTAGAAAAGCATTCTTGATGTCCAACTGAAATAACGGCCACTCAAAGTTGACAGCAAGAGAAATAAGAAGGCGAACCGAGTTCAGTCTGGCAACCGGAGAAAATGTCTCAAAGTAATCCACACCATAAGTCTGAGTATACCCTTTAGCAACCAGACAGGCCTTTAACCGCTCAATAGAGCCATCAAATTGATACTTAACAGTGTACACCCAGCGACACTTAACCAGATCCTTACCAGGAGGTAAATCTATCAGGCTCCAGGTACCACGACTCACGAGAACATCCATCTCTACATCCATGGCAGCCTTCCATCCAGGGATACGGAGGGCATCATGATGGGAACGGGGAATGGGGTTAGTGGAAAGGGATAGTGCAAGGCCATGGATGGGAGAGGGAAGATGAGATAATGACATAAAGTTAGCAATAGGATACACAACCATGGATTTCTGAGTGCAGGAACGTATACCTTTACGATGTGCATTGGTTAGTCATCAGGCAGAGGAGGAAGAGGAGCTTCACCAGCTGAAGATGGCAGTGGAAGGAGTGAATCTGCAAGGTTAATGCCCTCGCCACCTGGCTGTCCAGTCTTCTTCCTGCGCTGATAAACCTATAGGGGGGGTGAGTCACTGGAACTAGGATCATCAGGTAGGGGTATAAGAGAGGGTATGGGTGGAGGAGATGGAGAAGACCACTCCGGACTAGACTGGGACACCTGAGGGGAATAAAATGATGTACTTTCAAAAAAGGTCACATCAGCACTGACAAAATTCTGATGAGTAATGGGGTTATAACACTTATATCCTTTCTGGGTACGAGAGTAACCCAGAAAGATGCACTTAGTAGACCTCGGGGATAACTTGTCAACCTGCATATGCAGATTATGAATGAAACATATACACCCAAAGACACGGGGTGGAATAGTAAAACTTGGTAAATTAGGGAACAGAACAGAAATGGAGACTTATCCGCTAGGACAGAGGATGGCATACGATAAATCAAATAACAAGCAGTTAAAACACCATCACACAAGAAATGTTTAGGAACATGCATGTGAAGCATAATGGCACGGGCAACCTCAAGGAGATGCCGGTTCTTGCGCTCAACTACCCCATTTTGCTGTGGGGTATAGGCACAACTAGTTTGGTGTATCATTCCATAGGTATCACAAAACTCAGATATATCAATTTGAGCATATTCTAAAGCATTGTTAGAACGAAAATTTTTAGTAAGAATGCCAGATTGAGTCTTTATTTCATTATAAAATTTGTGAAACACATGTAAAAATTCAGATCTTTCCTTTAACATGTACAACCATGTAAGGCGAGAATGATCATCACAAATGTGACAAAATAGTGGAAACCAAATCTATTACTGACTCTGCAAGGACCCCATACATCAAAATGGACTAAAGAAAATAAAGACGGACTACGAGACACAGAGCGAGATGGGAAAGACACACGATGATGTTTACCCAACTCACAAGCCTCACAAACCTAGGGACAGACTTAAAACTAGGAAATAAAAGTTGTAACCTAGAAAGTGACAAATGACCTAAACGACAGTGCCATTAGAAAGGAGTCATGTCCCCAACAGCCGTAGCAGCAGCAGTAGAAGAAGGACAGCCGCTATTGAGGTAGTATAACCCATCCTTTTCACGCCGTCCACCAATCGTCTTCCTTGTGTGAAGATCCTGAAAGACACAGTAGGAAGGGAAGAAGGTTATTGAGCAATTTAAAGAACGGGTTAATTGACTTACAAAGAGAAGACTTAGTGGAAATTGAGAGACATGTATGACAAGATAAATTAATGGATGGGGTAGGTGAAATAGTACCATGTCCAAGGACTGGTGTGAAAGTGCCATTAGCAAGGATAACAGAATTGGAACTGGCATTAGTTGAAAAATTCTTAAAAAGTGATGACTTACCAGTCATATGGGCAGAGGCACCTGAATCAATGATCCAAGGAGTAGATGTAGTAGTAAGAAGGGCTGAAGTACCTGTGTGGGCTAGAGTAACAGCGGATGTAGGCGCACCATTAGATGTATTAGAGGATGCCTCAAGAGTGTGCAAGCACTGGAGCAACTGATTGATGTCATCGCGTAGACCGGTAGTTGAATCTCTTGAAGAAGGTGTTGGTTTAGGATCAATTGGAGCCATTGTGTTAGTACCATTGTCAGACACTGCATGATTAGCTAATTGTGTTGCCCACTCTAGTTTGCCATGCTTTGCCCAACAAGTCTCAACAATATGGTTGGGCTTTCCACAAAAAGTGCACTGGCGAGCTGAACGATCAGAGGGTTGTCCACCAGATCCTCGACCAATTGACCCACGACCTCCCCCATGACCGCGACCACGTCCATGGTTGGCATGGAAGGCAAAACTGTCTTTGGTAGACTAATCAGGTTTAGTGGAGGAAGTAATTTGCTGTAGTCGTGAGTAGGTATCATTCAGAGTAGGCACAGTATCCCCTGCAAGTAAGTGACCCTTCACTACCTTCAAGTCATTGTTCAAACCAGCCATGAATTTAGAGACGAAGAACTCATTACGCTGAGCCTTCAACTTGTTAATGTCAGTGGTCAAGGGTTGGAAGACATTGAGTTCTTCAACCACACCTCTGAAAGTACTGTAATATTCGGAAAGTGGCTTGTCCGACTGGCAAAACTAAAACAGTTTTTCATAGATATCATAGATACGGGTCATGTTCTTCTCCTGAGAGTAGGTCTCCTTCAAGTCATTCCATACTCGTTTGGCAGTAGAGTGAAACATGACATTAGCAGTCACATCTGGTTCCATACTATTCCATAACCAAATTAAGATTAATGCATTCTCTTTCTTCCATTAAGCGTAACCAGTGTCAGATTCTTTGGGAGGATCAGAGGTAGTGTAATCAAGCTTATCCTTCGCCATCAGATAAACTTTGACTGACTGAGCCCAAAGAAGGTAATTCGAGCTTCCCTTAAGCTTGATAGAAGTAATCTGGACATTCACATTGTCCGATGCAGAGGAGGTAGTAGTAGGAGTAGCAATAGTCTAGGTCTCAGCCATGAGAGCAAGAATTAATGACAAGTATGTATTGCAAAGACAACCAAATAAGGAGAACTCACCAACCAGATCTGAGAAACAGCAGCCAAAGAGCAATCGGACCCCAAGAAACCGACAAAAAATCCAGCCGATAGGTGCTGCTGGTAGGGTAATGTCGACCTTGATAGGAGCAGCAAAGGAGGCTTCAAAAGTCTAGTAGAGTATGTAGAGAGGTAGTAAAACAGCAGCACATTAAACCGTGAAGTAGTAGAGCTTCACACATAGGGCAGCAGCCAAAAACATGTCACACATAGGGGCAGCTGCCATTAAAAACCTGCAGAATTGTATATCGGCTTCAGTGATTCCAGAGAACAAGGGCTGAATCCATGTAGCAGTGGTAGGAAGGCCTGATTGTGTTTATATCATTATAATCAGGTCAAAGAATTAAGGTAGGAGCAGCAATAGGTGGCTGCACACCAAAGAGGAGTAGCGCAAGGTTGAGATAAGCAGAGAATGATGATGTCAATTCTTGATTTGATTACAGAAGCTCTAATACCATGTTACAATCCCAGATTCCTGCAACCAAATCAGTAAAACCAGAAAAAGAGAGAAAGAAAAGAGAAAGAAGAAGAGAAGAGAGAGAGGAGAAACCGCAGAGAGCCTCAATGAGAGAGCAGCCTGCGATCAGTCCAGAATGAGGCTGACCGCAGGGTTTCTTAGAATATATAAGTGTAATGATAAGTGAACAAGTACAAGACTACCCCCAATATAAAAGAAATAGATCCTAACACCATATAGGGACCCGATAGGACAGAATTGCCCCTATCGGGTCCAGAGGAAGGCGCTAATCCCGATATCGGT
Source organism: Macadamia tetraphylla (assembly GCA_022985045.1). Classification (NCBI taxonomy): domain Eukaryota; kingdom Viridiplantae; phylum Streptophyta; class Magnoliopsida; order Proteales; family Proteaceae; genus Macadamia; species Macadamia tetraphylla. Next base: position 58,980,242 of record CM040966.1, on the reverse strand, counting down.
ATTAGCTCTTCTTAACAGGAAGTATGTTCTAGATTTGCTGACATAGACTGGGATGTTGGTCTCTAAGCCTTTGGATACACCCATGGATTCCAATGTAAAACTTACAGCTCAAAATGGTGATCCTTTAGATGATCCTGAGAAGTATCAAAGGTTGGTTGGAAAGTTAATTATCTGACTGTGACTCGACCTGATATTGCATTTTCTGTAAGTGTTGTGAGTTAGTTTTTATTCTCTCCTCATACGTCCCATTGGGATGCTATTGTTCGTATTTTAAGATATCTCAAGAAAGCTCTAGGTCGTTGTCTGTTATACTCTGATCATGGACATGGATGTATTAAAAGCTTTTGTGATACTGACTGGGCTGGATCTCCTGTTGATAGGCAATCAACTATTAGGTATTGTATTTTTTTAGAGGAAACATTGTGTCTTGGAAGAGTAAGAAGCAAACTGTTATGGCTAGGTCCAACACAAAATTTGAGTATCGAGCCATGGCGCATGTCACTTGTGAGCTGATGTGGGTGAAGCAATTGTTAACTGAAATTGGGTTTGAAAGTACTTCTCCTATGCAGTCGTGGTGTGTTAACCATGCTGTTATTCATATTACATCAAATCCAATGTTCCATGAGGGAACGAATCATATTGAGGTTGATTACCATTTTGTTTGAGAAAAGTTGTAGCAAAGTATTATCTCTACAAGTTATGTTTGCACAGGAGAACAACTTGCAGATACTTTTACTAAGTCTCTTCGGAGTGGTAGAGTTGATTATATTTGTAACAAGATGGCATAATTAACATCTATGCTCCAGCTTTAGGGGAGTGTTAGAAGTTATCCATTAAGGGGTTCACAGCACTATTGGACAGTGTTGTGAACAGTGTTCACAGGTACCGTTCACGTGAACCTACTCGTGAACAGTAACTTTATATTTGTTTTATTTTTATGCCCTTAGTAGGGTTATGCACATATTATTATATATATTAAATGAAGTGGGAGTCTCAATGTGACGCCCAAGGTTACAGCCTTCTCTTTGCTCTTCTTTTCTTCTTTTTATTATTTACAAAATTCATGCGTGACAAGTTCGAGGTTCATTCACCAGACCCTCCAACTTTAGGGGGTGTATTGACCGACTATGGAATTCTCCTCAATATGGAAACTTGTATTTGGTTCCCATACGAAGACACGCTATATTGCATTGTACTCCTTCATATGGCATGTAGAAGTCTAATTGCCTTGTAACTATTTCTGATATTTTACTTTTATGTTTGCTTCGCTTACTAGGGTCTCTAGTATCTTGTATATAATATCAATTGATCTCTACAGTTGCAGAGACACAGAAATACAATCAAGATTACTATGTTCCAGCAGTTGGAACTTCAAGGCATGTTACAACGTCACTGTAAGTCTGTAACATCCTATCTCTAGAACCCCTGACTTAGGAATAGGAGGTTTATGGGGAAGAGAATACATGGAGATAAGGATACCTTATTATGGCATAAGGATAGCCAAAAGGAGGGCCATAAGGTTATAAAAGGGGTCCCACATAGGGTGGTGTCCAAGGTTGAACAACAGAGGAGTAAACAGGGCATAACCGGCTAGAGAGGTTCAGGCTAACTGGCTTGCCTATTCGGGCAACAGAATGCCCAAAATTAAGGATTTTCCCCTATGGACCCCACCAATTGAAAGGATCTTTTTTGTCCACTTTCTATTATAATTAAGGGAATGTTCAAGGATTATAATGCAACTGGTTTCCTGTTAGAATCCATTTCCTACAGAAAGTTAATTGAGTTGAAAACGGGCAAAAAAATGAGTTCTGTAAAAATGATTTTTGGCCGAACAGACCCTAAGGTTTGTTCAGCCTATAAATAGGAGAGAGAAGTCGGATTATTTCTCTCCGTTTGTTCCTGTGGACAGAAACGAAACAGAGGAGAGAAGAAAGGGGAGGAAAAGAGAAGAAAGGAAGAAGAAAAGGGGAAGAAGGGAAAAGAGAGAGAGAAGGCTCGGCAGCTCATGGTTTTCTGCTGTTCTTGCGGCTGTGGTTGCTGCTACTACTATGCATGCTCTCTTGTGCTGTTCACAATAAAAGGATACTGCTACGGTGCTGCTTAAGCTGAGAAATGAAATTCAGAACCATATAGTTGTTGCTAGAGCTCCATGCACACATCAAGAGCACAAGAAAGGTGAGAGATCTGAACTCATATTTGTGAATCAAGTTAGGGTAGCATTCAACCAGAATAGGGACAGGGTAAAGTGGGAAATTGCTTGTGGAGTCTTAAAATAGCCCTCCACAGTAGAATCCCCAAACTTCTGGACTCAATTGGTACCCGATTTGGTTGAGGATTTATCTCAGAACCCTAAAGCTTAGGATTTCTTTTAATTAATTGAAATATGATCAAATTGGTGGTGGAAAATTACCCACACATGGTGTTAATTTTTCCTGGGATAGGAGATATACAAGTGATCCCTTTCAGGGAAGCAAATTTGGTTAAAGTAAGGTTTAGAATTATAGTTGTCACGGCGCCTAGGCGAACCAAGGCGGTGGAGGATTGTCGAAGTGCTTAGGCGAGAAAGCGCCCGCCTTAAGGGGAACAAGGCGAACAAGAGTTATTTTTTATATTTCCTATTTTCTAACATTATTTAGTAAGTTATATATACCTTGTATCATAAAAAATCAAGATTAAGCCACATCAAGTCATTAAAAATCAACATTTAGCCACATCAAATCATAAAAAATTAACATTAAGTCATATTAAGTTATAAAAAATTAACATTTAGAGAAATGCTCTTATTCTATAATAAGTTTGACTGGTCAAATGATTTTATTTTTACATGAGACTTTTTGTATTAGTTATAACATAAAACCAGCTTTGGAACAAGTCTAAGATTACTTAAATCTTAGTTGTAATGACAAAGTTATGCTTCAGTCAAACTTATTGTTAAGTGCGCGAATGCTATTAAAATCGCCTGAATGAAAATAATTTTATGAATATCAAAACAAAATATTATTTTACCGGACTTTTGGTTTTTAGCAATGTTTTAACATGATAAAATTTATAAAATTTTCATAATTGAAAAAACCCCAACATTTAAAAGTTGAAAATCGTCCCTATAACCAAAATCCAGTTTTTGTTCTTGGACTGGGGGGTTGACTTATTTTTAAACTATTTTTATTAGATTCAAATAGGGGGTATTTGCTTATTTATGAATAATATCTTAAGTAAATGAAATAAAAATATTAAAAATCTAGGGAGAATCTTTTAGAAATAATTATGCCAATGAATTGATTCGTATAAAATGTTCCAACTAGGAATCCAATATTCACATCTGATGAGGATACGTGAGACCAAAAAATTAGTGAAGAGCATCAGACATGGAATTTTCAGGTGAGGGGTTTGTTGTGATTGATTGTGTTTTATACTCATGCATTGAATTTACTATTGTAAAGTATAGCTATTTTATATAAAATATCATGGAATTTGGCATGATGTATGTTATATCGATATGGATGTGATCGTGGATTTGTGGATGTTTAGTTCAGTAGCTGGTGGTGTTAGATGTAATACTGACGGTCTGTGGCACGGTGTGGCTGAGGTTCTGTTCGGTACCGTGAGCTCAGAGGTCAGTCTTACAGCTAGGACCACAGATGTATGTATGTGGAGGTGGTTGTATATTGATGGTCTGTGGCATGGTGTGGCCGAGGTTCTGTCTAGTACCGTGACCTCAGAGGTCAGTCTTACAGCTGTGGCTATAGTTGTATGGTTAGATGCATATAGATGCACAAGGTTAGGCTCACATCCTAGTGTTATAACCCCTTGCCAATCGGGAGTCAGGTATTGACTAATCCCACTAAGTGGTAAGTCATGTAGGACTACTACGCAAGAATATGACGTACTGTATCCTGAGAGGGCACAACATGGTACGACGTACTGTATCCTGAGAGGGCACAACATGGTACGACGTACTGTATGCATGGCTGTTGAACACATGGGGGTCGAGGCTCTGACCGGGACCATGGTGTCAGGGATCACTATTTAGGGTTTAGCTGGGGGACCAAGGCTCTGATCGGGACTGGCTGGCTCCTGCCTACAACTAGCTTGTGTACCTGAGGCCTAACGTACAAATTAGGGAATGCCACCTACGTTGCTTATAGCACTTAACCCATAGGATGAGACTTAGTAATTAGAATGAAATTAGATTAATAATTGAACAATATGGATGTTGCATTATGAGCTTGGGATATGGACTTGAGATGCTTTGAGGTTGTGATATATATATTATCTGTGATTCTTGTATGTTAGCTTGTATGCTCCCACCCCTTACTGAGCATGCCCATGCTCATCCCCCATAATTACTCATCCTTAGGTGTTGAAATTGAAGCAAAGGTGGTCGGGTGATTGGTTTGGATATGGAAACACATGTATGGAGTACTTGTAGAAAAAGACTTTTATAGTACGATGAGTATTCTAATATAAATAAGGGTAAGATGTATAGTACATTTATTGTAACCTGTGGAATTATTTCAATGGGCTTGTAATATTGTACAAGTACCATTGTAGCTGATCACCTAGCGTATCTTATGATTATTGAAATTTTTATGGATACTTTGATTTTGTAGTTGAGTGAGTGGTGGGTTTGGTTATCACCTGCATCCAAGATCCTGGGTAATGGTGGGCTGACTGGATTGGAAATTCTAGTGCCACATACTTGTATCATATGGAGGGTAAGGTGTGACAAGGTGGTATCAGAGCGAGATGCTCCATGGTAACCTAACCTAACCATAAGAGTCTAGGTGTGTGGTGATCAATAGGTGAAATAATAAAAGATAATAGATAAAATGCACAAATGTGTATTAAAGATAGAGATTGAGAGATAAAAGATGTGAAGTAGATGAACTTCATTGAAATTCATTACATATAGGTAAGACTTAAGGTTTTCATATGCAACTGAACCATAATAGATAAAACCCCAAAACCCCTACAAGAAGAACAGAAGTACAAAAGGAGAAAGGGATTTCGTAGGTACAAAATGGAGGAGCAACATCTAACCATAAAGGACTAAGTACAGCCCATATGTCTAAGATAACTGATTTAAGTCAGTACTGTATACAAAATATGAAGAACAAAGACAAGTCAAAGGAGAAAAGTAGTTGAGCTCTAATGCTGGGATTGTTGTTGATGATTCGAAGAAGAAGCCCGCTGAGATTTAGCTCGGAAGCAGGGAGGTCTATTGCTTGGTGGAATGCACATGCACTCTGCCCATCCCTCGAAAGCAGACTCCACGAACTCTACTCTGGAAGTCAGTGAGCCAACCTGAGATCTCAAATCATTCAAGCTAGAGGTGACCTGAGAGAAACCTTTTTCTATGTGTACTAACACTGCTTGCAAGGTTAGGGTATCTAGAGCAGAAAACAAGAAGAAATTAGTAAGGCAGAAATAAATAGAAGTTATAATAGTCACTATAAGCAAAAGAGACTAACAAATAAAAAAAAAAAAAATATATATATATATATATACTTATGGACAAACAAATAAAGAGGGAAATAGATGATTTGTAAGAATTACCTCCAAACAAAGTAATTGGCTGGGTAGGATCGAGAGCAGCCTCGAAGTGAGTCTGGAAGTGTGACCAGCTTGGTGCGTCTCCTCCATAGTAGGAATGGTGCCATGAGTACTCTCCTCAAGAATGTGTGGAGGTGGAATCTCTAAATTTGCAATATCCTTTTCCGTGAATCCAAGATTCCTATCAACACTACTAATATGTGCTCCTCCTCCTATTTAAATAGTATCCCCATATCCTGTTGTTCATCTCTCTGTTGTTTCTCTTCCTCCTCATGATGCTCATCATCCTCATGCTCTTCTGGATCATCCTCGGCTGCAGGTGCTTCATCCTAATCACTCCCTGCATACTCATGCAGCCTCATCTTCTCCAGAATAGCTCGATCAAAAGGAATGGCATGGGTGTCCATCTTCTCCTCACCCTCTAGACAGATGCCCATGTGCTTGAACACATTGGTCAGCATCTTACTATAAAAGAAGTGACTGTCAGCTGGACGACAAGCACGAGATGCCATATGCCTTAGCATTATATAAGGCAAGCTGATTTTCTCTCCAATGTAGAGGCAAAAGGCCGCGAATGCTTGCATTAGTGACACCTCACTGAAGTGACTATGGATAGGAAGGAGGTTGTACTGCATAATCCTACATAACACTCTGGGTGATGGATTCCAATTTGCAATCTTGGCCCAATTAGATTCACCACCCACAGTGACGTTTGCCTTCAAAAGTGCTAACTCAGTGCCTTTAAAGAAGCTTCAGGAAGAAGTTTGGGGAGGGCAGTAGATTTTGTTACCCTCAGAAGAAACCCCAATAATCTGTCCAAAATCAGCTGAAGTAAGAGAGATGTCATAACCACCCACTCGGCTGATAATTTTGTACACCCCAGTGCTAAGGTATTCTCCCGTGAGATTACAAAAGAAGGCACGAAGTAGCTGTGGATAGACTTCTTTTACATCCAACATAGCCTCCCACCACAAGGCTACAAATCTCTCACGCACCCGAAAAGCTCGAAGATCATGCACTCTAATGGGGCGTTCTATGATAATAGCTTTAGAATTGAAGTGTACTCAATTCTGTTGGTTTGAAGGAGATCAAAACCAGATTGCATCGTATCCTTCATTCCTTGCCATGTGACCCAATGGGATGGTGGCGACTTTACTTCGGGTATATCTTGGGGAAGCCATGAAATCTGAATTTTACAACATAAAGAGGCATAATCTTGAGCAAGAATGAAGGGTGAATGAAGATTAAGCTATGAAATCAAGAAGAGATTAAGAAAATATAGTTAGACAAAAAGGTTTCATGGAAGAGGAGAAGAAGAAAAGAAAAAATTTGTGAGAAAAGAAGAACCAAAGAACAAACCCTAAGTTGAAATCTATTTGCTGAAATCGAAAATGTTAATCTGGAATGTGGAAAAGTGAAGAAAGTGTACATTCCTGAAGTGGTTTGAGCAAAAGGAAATGGAAGAAAATGGAGAATGGAAGCTTAGACTTTCGGTTGGCGGCAGATCGGTATCACTAGAAGGTAAAATAGCGTTTTTGAAATGCTGAAGTTAGCTCTCGGGTACTGTTTAAAAGCACAGAAAAATATCAAACCGGCCGGCCCGTCAGGCAGACTCTCCCACCAGTTGTCTCCCACTGGTTTGGTCAAATGAAGTTGAGTTGGCTGGATTTTTACAAGGGTTAAGTGGTTTTGATCAAGAGTTGAGGACCCAAAATTAAGCATTTCTAGCAGAAAAGGAAGGAGATGAAGTTAAGGAATGATAAATATATATATATATATATATATATAAAAGATAAAGAACATAAGGATAAATGAAAGAAAAGATAGAGATAGAAAATGGGCTTTTTAAAGAAGACATTTTGAAATGATATTGAGGTTGCCATATTAACAAAGGTAAAGAATTCAGGAGAGAGAGAAAGAAGAAGGAATAGTAGAATAAAAAAAAAAAAAAACAAAGAAGGATAGAGGTGTAATACTAATAAGGCGACGGAGATTGATTGAACATAAAGAACTTATTGACATTGAAAGAATATGGTGTCTCATAAGAAATGGAAGGACATATGAATAATATAATTCCCAAGAGATAATCCCTAAGAGATGGAGTGAAGCATTTCTTTAACTCCTATAATAAAGAATGAGATATACATATATGGATCTAGTGAAAGAGGAAACTTGTGGGTGTAACCTAGGAACAATTAGCAAAAAAAAAAAAAAAAAAAGAGTAATGAAGGAGAGAAGGATGATGAAACAAAATGAAAATTTATTTATTGTAGAATTGCAGGTTTTGTTGATCAACCTATAAACTTATTGTGCGTAATTAATAGAAGATCAAAAGTTCCACTAAGGAAGATTCATCTTATACAGACACATTGAAACCCTAGAAAAAGAAAGATTATTAACGAGTAAGATTTACAGTCATGAGGAATAATTTAAATGGGAAGAAAAGTGGATTCGTGGAAGTTTTGAGATAGAAATGATAACACATTAATTTATGAGAGGATATTGATTTTGATATGACTATACGGATATAGATGGTTAGGATTATATGTAGTGCATTATTAAATTGTAAAGTTGATTACATGATGAAGGTGAAAATGAGGTAAGAAGGATCATTGTTCTGGTAAGACTAATTACCTCACAAATTTCGAGGACAAAATTTTTTTGAGGGGAGAAATTGTAACATCCTATCTCTAGAACCCCTGACTTAGGAATAGGAGGTTTATGGGGAAGAGAATACATGGAGATAAGGATACCTTATTGTGGTATAAGGATAGCCAAAAGGAGGGCCATAAGGTTATAAAAGGGGTCCCACATGGGGTGGTGTACCCTACTGAGAAGGTTGAACAACAGAGGAGTAAACATGGCATAACTGGCTAGAGAGGTTCAGGCTAACCGGCCTGCCTGTTCGGGCAATAGAATGCCCAAAATTAAGGATTTTCCTCTGTGGGCCCCACCAATTGAAAGGATCTTTTTGTCCACTTTCTATCATAATTAAGGGAATGTTCAAGGATTATAATGCAACTGGTTTCCTGTTAGAATCCAATTCCTATAGAAAGTTAGTTGAGTTGAAAATGGGCAAAAAAATGAGTTTTGTAAAACTGGTTTTTGGCCAAACAGACCCTAAGGTCTGTTCAGCCAATAAATAGGAGGGAGAAGTCGGATTATTTCTCTCCTTTTGTTCCTGTGGACAGAAACGAAACAGAGGAGAGAAGAAGGGGGAGGAAAAGAGAAGGAAGAAAGAAAGAAGAAAAGGAAAGAAGGGAAAAGAGAGAGAGAAGGCTCGGCAGCTCACGGTTTTCTGCTGTTCTTGCGGCTGTGGTTGCTGCTGCTACTATGCATGCTCTCTTGTGCTGTTCACAATAAAAGGATACTGCTATGGTGCTGCTTCACCTGAAATGAAGTTCAGAACCATATAGTTGTTGCTAGAGCTGCATGCACACCTCAAGAGCACAAGAAAGGTGAGAGATCTGAACTCATATTTGTGAATCAAGTTAGGGTAGCATTCGGCCAGAATAGGGATGGGGTAAAGATTGAATTTAAAGTGGGAAATTGCTTGTGGAGTCTTAAAATAGCCCTCCACAGTAGAATCGCCAAACTTTTGGACTCAATTGGTACCCGATTTGGTTAAGGATTTATCTTAGAACCCTAAAGCTTAGGATTTCTTTTAATTAATTGACATAGGATCAAATTGGTGGCGGAAAATTACCCATGCATGGTGTTAATTTTGCCTGGGATAGAAGATATGCAGGTGATCCCTTTCAGGGAAGCAAATTTGGTTATAGTAAGGTTTAGAATACTTAATACAAAGCATAGGGACCTAGTTTGGGTAAGGAAATGGTTTGATTTGGTGTGATAATGAAGTATAAATGTTTTTTCAACAGTGGAGTTTATTGGAATCAATCCTATCATCTGAGGCAGGGCTGTAAGGTAGTGGAAGCCCATTCTTCCAGGCAACCGGCTAGAGAGCCTCTGGCTAACCGGCCTGCCGGTTGGGCCTGACAGAATAGGATTTTGAAGTTTTTTTTATGGGTACTTGGGTCATGTCTGTCTAGAAGTGTTTAGAACTATTAAAGATACTCAGAATAAAGTATAACCATGATTTATGGGCTAGTAAAAGAGAAGAAAAGGTTAGGAAGAAGGTGAGAAGGTATAAGAAGGAAATGACTATATTGTCCCTAGCATGTTAATAAAAGTTTTTATTAAATTCAAGCAACACCGACACGTTTAAGGGGTTAAAGACCTGTAGGACCAGCCCAGTAAACCAGGAATGAGCTTAAGACTATATAGGTTGGATGAATGCCCTATTAGCTGAATATGAAGGATTTCAGTTGTAGATGGACTTGAACACAGAAACCCAAATGGAATCTAGGGAGAATATTTTAGAAATAATTATGCCAATGAATTGATCCATATATAATTTGCCAATTAGGAATCCAATATTCACATCTGATGAGGATACACGAGACCAGGAAATTAGTGAAGAGCATCAGACATGGAATTTCAGGTGAGGGGTTTGTTGTGATTGATTGTGTTTTATACTCATGCATTGAATTTGCTATTGTAAAGTACAACTATTTTATATAAAATATCATGGAATTTGGTCTGATGCCTGTTTTATCGATATGGATGTGATCATGGATTTGTGGATGTTTATCTCAGTAGCTAGTGGTGTTGGATGTAATATTGACAGTATGTGGCACGGTATGGCCGAGGTTCTGTCCGGTACCATGAGCTCAGAGGTCAGTCTTACAGCTAGGACCATAGATGTATATATGTGGAGGTGGTTGTAATATTGATGGTCTGTGGCACGGTGTGGCCGAGGTTCTCTCCGGGACCGTGAGCTCAGAGGTCAATCTTATAGCTATGGTTACAGTTGTATGTTTGGATGGATATAGATGCACAAGGTTAGGCTCATATCCCAGTGCTATAATGCCTTGCCCCCTTGCCAATAGGTGGTGGTAAGTCGTGTAGGACTACTATGCCCGAATACGGCGTATCATATCCTGAGAGGGCACAACATGATATGACATACTGTACGCATGGCTGTCGAACACATGGGGGACCGAGGCTCTAACCGGGACCATGGTGTTAGGGGTTATTATTTAGGGGTTAGCCGGGGGACCGAGGCTCTGACTAGGATTGGCTGACTCCTACTTGCAACGAGCTTGTATTCCTGAGGCCCAATGTACAGGGTAGGGAATGCCACCTACGTTGCTTATATCACTTAACCCATAGGATGAGACTTAGTAACTAGAATGGAATTAGATTAAAAATTGAACCATGTGGATGCTGCATTATGAGCTTGGGATATGGACTTGAGATGCTGTGAGGTTGTGACATATATATATATATATTATCTGTGATTCTTGTATGTGTGCTTGTATGCCCCCACCCCTTACTGAGCATGCCCGTGCTCACACCCCATTCTTACTCATCCCTAGGTGTTGAAGTTGAAGCAAAGATGGTCAGGTGATTGGTTTAGATATGGAGTACTTGTAGAAAAAGGCGTTTATAGTATGATGAGTATTCTAATGTAAATAAGGGTAAGATATATAGTACATTTATTGTAACCTGTGGAATTATTTTAATGGGCCTGTAATATTGTATAAGTACCATTATAGCTGATCACCACGCATATCTTATGATTAGTGAAATTTTTATGGATACTCTGATTTTGTAGTTGAGTGGTGGGTTTGGTTATCACCTGCATCCGAGATCCTGGGTAATGGTGGGCTGACTGGATTGGAAACTCCAGTGCCGCATACCTGTGCCATACGGAGAGCAGGGTGTGACAGTCACTTTCCTTAAGATGTAATTTGCCCCCCACCAAGTGGGTGCAAACAGGTTTCTGAAAAATCACCTCCCAAGAAAAAATGAAGCCCGACTCTTGTTGTTTTCCTGATTACGTCTTGCACAGACGGAATCGAAAACACCAGAACACTGTTTGAGAATTACAGGAGTGTAACAAAGCAGAAATTCTATCTCCTGCACTCAAATAGAAATTCTGCAAGATGTTCAGAAGAAAAACAGAAAAGAGAGTGCTTTTTGTGAGAAAATCAATCTGGAATCTATAGACTATCTGATTTCTTTTCAGAACATTCACAACCCTTCACATTCAAATCTGGATCGTTTGGCCACACGATCTTATGGTCCAGATGAAATGACAGTTATCAACTGTGACTTAACTGATTTTAGTAACTGTTTATAACAGTTACATTCCAGATTTAACTGATTTTAGTAACTGTTTATAACAGTTATATTCCAGATTTAAACTTGACTATCTGATTACCTTGTAATCTGATGGTTTAAATTCTATCACCTTATATAACTATCTTTCCTTTCCTTGTTAAATAGGAACCTGTTATATCTAAAATAATACAACAGAGAGTTGGACAAGGTCTTATGTTCCTGGGCAATGCACAAGTCCATGTTAAACAGTTTATCATTAGACACTGGTTCATTGTCTTAACAGACTTGGCCCTGCCTGATCTTTTGCAACTCCCGCAGAAGATTAAACTACACATTATTAATCCCAAAGCCCCTGCATGTGGATCCAAGAATGGGAAGCTCAATGGGCCACAATTGGCAATTGAGAAAATACTTCTCTTATTCTTCAAAGTGATTGAAGATTAATGACTATAGAAAAACTGAAAACTTCCTTGAAATTTCTCAGAGGATTATATTTTGGCTGAATTTCTGTGGAAATACTGATGCATGAATTTCTTCTTTTGAATGTGGGAAGAGCATTTCATAATTTCCTACTATGTTTCATCACAAGAGAACTTTCTATCAGATACCTTCAGCACAGCAGTTGCTTCTTTTCTTCCTTACTAAGGAACATACTAGTCATAGTTTTAATTGTTACAACCGCTCATCCTAAAAGCTTGAGCTGTTAAGTAAAAGCAACAACAATGTATATCAACCCCCCCCCCCCTGCGAGGACATGCTGGCCTGTATATGCACATGACACGCACTATTGCGGAAATGTCATTACGTGGCACCGAAGGGAGAAAGTGTCAGGAAACTCTGTTGCTTTACCGTCACAGTAAGACATTTATGCATCAAAAGTCTGGAAAAAGAAAAAAGAATAAAAGCTCTTTTAGAAAGTATTGATACCACATCGTAAGATATTCATTAAATGTTTAAAAGTGCCTTCGTTTGATGATAGATTTGCAATCATTTTTCATTGATGCTTCTTTCAGAGATCAAAACATGAATTTCCATCCATTTAGGTCCTTTTAACTTATTTAGCTTTTGTTAGCTTGTTATTAGCAATTAGGTCCAAATAATTTCCACATCTCCCCTTCCATTTGAGGGATAACCAGTTTTTCATTACTAGAATCTCCTTCAATATTTAGAATTCACTGGTATGTAGATTTCTGATATTGTTATCACATCCCTGGATTTTGGTGAAGGTTTCTGGATCCAATATTCTATGGAGACTATCCTCAAGCAATGCGTGAGAGACTTGGAGATCGGCTTCCCAAGTTCTCGGAGGAAGAGAAGGAATTGCTTAAGAACTCAGTTGATTTTGTGGGTCTTAATCACTATACATCAAGATATATAATTCATGTCTCGAAGAACCTTGAACATAATGATTTCTACCAAGATCAAGAGATGCAAAGAATTGGTTATTTACACTGCCTTAAAATATTTCTCTTTTATTTTCTGTTTGTTTAATTAGTTTATTTCATTTCCGTACCTTGTTTTTTATCCTCAGCTGAATGGGAAGAGGGCCAAGTAATTGGTGAGAAGGTCTGTATCATCTCTTCTCTCTCTCTCTCTCTCTCTCTCATAAGAAAAAAAGATATTAGTTTTTTTGCATTCAGTGAAATTTCTGCTACATGGTAGGCGGCATCGGAGTGGCTTTACATAGTTCCTTGGGGCCTCAAGAAACTTATTAAGTACGTGGCAGAGAGATACCAGAATCCTCCCATTTATGTCACTGAGAATGGTATGTACATACCTGTCATTAGATGAAACAGTAAGAAAAAGAATCCATTTAATGTCGGAATAGTATGTCATCTTATGCTGCCTGTGCTTGATCTCATCACACCATTGTAAACTTCCTAACAAATGATGCCACTTGCTGATTTCTTGAACCAAAGTCAGCTCAATTTGTATGATCATAATCATCTGACCTCATCCATTTCAAATAGCCATGGAAAATTGCTTGTCCTTTTTTTTTTTTTTGGTAGGAGGAAAGTTGCTTGTCATAAAACTAAGTCTGTGAGTTTTTAGTACAGTACACATGGACCGAGTTTTATAAGTGATAGGTTTTCATCATTTACATTGGCCCTATCATTTTCCTGATGGTTTTATTGTCTGCACTCTACAGGCATGGATGATGAAGATGATGCAACGTCTTCACTTCATGAAATGCTGGACGATAAAATGAGAGTTGGTTATTTTAAGGGATACCTTGCAGCTGTTGCTCAAGCAATCAGGTGCGTTGCCGTCATGAGGGCCTATTTTTCCCTGATATAGTCCCCCTTGTTAATAACAATGCATTACGTTCACCTTAAGGAGCTCGACCACCACAACCCTGGCCTATTCCTCTCCTCCCTCTCCATGCTATCTGAGAGAAAGAATCTGGGGTCCCGTGGGTTTGTTTGAGGGAATATATGATAGTAGATAACTGCTACTGACTACTGCCTACTGCCCATCCCAATCGTATACGTACTCCCATTCTAAGAAACTACAGAAACTGAATAATTGAACTTATACCATAACTGAACATGTTATTCCCTCATGAGGAAAAAACTGCACACACGCAACATTCCCACCCCTCAAGCTACCCCTTGTCCTCAAGGGAAAAATCAGAGGACCTTCCTCCATGGCTCTGCATGTGTATACCTATCAACTTCTTCTTCCCAAATGCCTTGATCAAAAATAATTTTGTACTCGTGGCTGGGCCGGAATTTCTCATCGCAGTTATAGCGAAGTCCCTTCTTTTATTTTTGGAGTTCTGTAGGGTTAAACTTAACTTTCTTATTGTCATTGTTGCCATCGGCGATAATAGGGTGGTGGAGGTGGTTGTTTGTTGTCATCGTTGCATTCCTTTTGTCTTCTTAGAGTTGAGCCAAACCCACTGCCGCTGATAACAGACCTGGTTGGAGTGCTTGTATGTCGACCCCTATAGACTCCTGAAGTCCACTAATGAAGCAAACGACCTGTTGATTGTTGTTTATCTCCACGGTTAATTTTCTGTCAAACTGACTCTGATAGTCTGATATTCTCTAACATTGCCCCTTTTTTTGAGCTTGGTCAAGTCTCTGAAGAATTCGGTTGTCCCATACCATGTGTTAGGACCTGCTGTGAACTCCCCCCACGTCACTTCTTGCTCTTGTTTAAGGAGTTCATGTTCTAACCATAATGTTAGGTCATTCATGGCCTAGCTCTACATTAACCACATAGAGTTCTAGGAAAGAGCAAGATCACTGGCGCAAGATCACTGGCAGATTGTTAGTGTTGAGACTCAACTATTCCTCTGACTGTAGCACAAATGATGGCCATTGTCAACATACTAAAAGTAACCTTCCATTCTGTGGAAGCCTTTAATGACTGCATTGAGGATACAACCATCAATGACATATGTTGGTCTGGTTCCAAATTCACCCGGCACAATCGTCGATCCGGTATGGACTGCATTGGCTACAAACTTGACAGAGCCCTTGTCATGAAGCCTGGCTTGAGGCCTTCCCCTCTTCCCATGCTTGCTTTGATCTCCAGGGCATTTCTGATCACTAGCCTATTCTTCTCAATGCCCTTCCCTTCATCTCTTTTGGTCCTAAGCCCTTCAAATTTTTTGACGTGTGGACCCTCCATCCCGATTATCTTACCATCATGCAATCTGCTTGCATCACACCGATCTAGGCTTTCTCCTCCCCCATATTGCCTTTGTTATGAAGCTCAGGAATGTTAAAGTGGCCTTTAAGCATTGGAACCTCTCCTCCTTTGGTAATATCTCCTCTAGAGTCTTATGTTGTACAGATCATCTCAAAGCCACACAGCTAAGGCTTCAAGATGATCTCCACAGCCAAGACCTTGCCGAAAAGGAGACCTTACCTCGCTTCTTACCCAAGAAGAAAGCTTCCTACGTCAAAAATTTAGAATCAAATGGCTGGGGTTTGGTGACTCTACGTTGTTGTTTTCCACAGATCTCTCAAAGCGAGAACCAATGCCAGCTACATTCCTAGCTCCTCTGAGAAATGGAGCCATTCTTTCTGACCCTGAGGACATCAAATCTGAGGCAGTTTCCTTTTATTATGTCCTTTTTAACCCCCTCCCTTCCCCTGCCCAGCACCCTCTTCCTAATCATCTCCTAAACAAGTTTATCCCTAACCATATATCCCCCTCCATCCTCTCCATCCCCTCCGATGAGGAAATTTTGTCTGTTGTTCTCGCCCACAAAGCTAACAAAGCCCTGGGCCTGATGGCTTCAGTATGGCTGTATGGGTTTCTCCTCTTGTTAGGACATTATCCAAGTGGATTAATGCCATTCAAAGCTTCTTGTTCAACCCTAATCAGGTCAGTGGGATAAATCATACCTTCCTCTGCCTCATCCCCAAAAAGGAAGGTGTCGCTTCCATGTCTAATTTTGGACCAATCTCTGCATTCTCCTCTACAAATTCATTGCCAAAATCTTAGCTAACAGGATTCAAAGAGTCATCGACTCCCTTGTTAGTCCCAATCAGTTCGCTTCATTGTTGGCAGAAGCATCACTGACAATACCATCCTCTATCACGAAATTGCTCGTGGCCTGGATAGAAAATCCCACTCTCCAGCAGCATTGACATTTGTAAAGCTTTTGACTCCATCCGTTGCAACTTCCTATCCAACTTCCTTATCTATATGTTCTTCCCCCTTGATCTTCGTCCTTTGGATCCACTCTTGCATCTCTTCTACTCGCTTCTTGGTCCTGATCAATGGCAGTCTAGCAAGTTACTTCTACTCCTCTATGGGCATTCATCAAGGATGTCCTCTTTCCCCGCTTCCTCTTCTCCCTGGCCCTTGAAGTTCTCTCCCGCTCTATCCAATCTAATACTAACCTCCATCTCATCTCCCCGCTCTCCAAATTCAAACCCATTATGCTCTCCCATCTTGCTTTTGCAGATGATATTATGATTTTCTCTAAATCTGACTCCCTTTCCTTCCCGACCATTATGTCCTCCCTCCACCTTTTTGAGAACCTCTCGGGCCTTCACATCAACCTCCTCAAATCCAACCTTTTCCTTTCAGGTGTCTCTGACTCGATGCAAGCTCACCTCCTCGGCATCACGAGCTTTCCCTTGGCTGTCTTCCTATTAAATATTTAGGTCTCCCACTCATCTCTTCCAAGCTTACCGCCCTTCATTGTTCCCCAATGCTCGATCTCTGAAGGAAAAAGCTTCAGCTTCGGAAGGGTAAGCTTTTGTCATATTTGGGCCGCCTCACCTTGATCAGATATGTGCTTTAATCCTTGTCTCTTCTTGTCTAGATTTTTTGCCCTTCCCGCCTCTTTTGCATGGCTATGGATAAGCTCTTCTGCTCCTTTCTTTGGAAAGGAAACGATTCTTCCAAATTCCTCCACCCTTTCCCGTGGGCCAAGGTCTATCTCCCCAAATCTAAGGGAGGCTTGGGGTGAGAAGAATCAAGGAAGCCACCTATGTGGGAATTCTCAAACTTATTTAGAAAATTGCTTCGATGCACAACAAAATTTGGGTCTCTTGTGTTTATTCCTCTCTTCTCAAAACTGACTCTCTCCGGTCGGCTCCCTCTCCTCTAGATGCTGCTTCTGGGTTTGGAGGAAGATCCTTGAGCTAAGACCTCTAGCTTTGACGGCCATCTCCTCTTGCATTAGTAATGGTGCCTCGACCTCCCTATGGTTTGACCCCTGGCACTCATCAGGCATCCTGCACACCTTAATCTCCCCGAGGTCAATTTACTCCTCTGGTCTCGGCCTATCTGCCACTGTCGCTTGCGTCATCTCTGATAATGGATGGTCCCCCCCTCTTTGATATGTGGTCCTTTTCCTCCCTTCCTTTGGGTTACAAGGTTAGAGAGGACAAATTATTTGGATTCCCTCTGCTACTGGATCCTTCAGTTTTGCCTCTGTTTGGGACTTTATCAGATCCAAAGGGCCTTTAGCTCCTTGAAGGAACATCATTTGGTTCAAAGTCCACATCCTCGCCACAGCTTTACTGCCTGGCACGTGATCTCCAACTACTTACCCACGCAATCTTTCCTTATTCATCGACACATTCCAGTTTCCCCCTCTTATTGTCTGCTGGAATGAAAATGAGAATGTCAATCACCTGTTCTTTTCTAGTCCCTTTTCCAACTTGTCCAGAAGAGAGTGCTCCTTAAGTGTTGGCCTTCTAGAAGAATCATCCTCCCCCTTACTAGAGAATGGATCTAGATCGACAGAACAATGCTCAACCACATGATTCCATTTCATTACACTAGTAACCCTGATTACTAAGTCTGTATTTGGGTTTTAATGCTATAACCAACATAAAAGTCGGGCTCCAGAGATATAAGCTAGTTGTAAGCAGGAGTCAGCCAATCCCAGAAAGAACCTCAGTCCCCCAGCTAACTCCTAAATAGTAACCCCGACTGTCACGCGTACAGTACGTCGTACCGCACCATCTAATAGCCATGCAGAGAGGCCGTCATACCATGATGTGCTCGCCTCGGATACAATCCCTTCATACCCCTGGCGTCTTAGTCTCATCAAACCTACCACCGATTGGGATTATCCAATATATCACCCCCTATCGGCAAGGGGTTATGGCACTGGGGTTGTGACTCTAACGCAATGCAGTTCTACATGCATACAATTCAGTCAATATCATCCATACATCTATTGACCTCTAGGCCCACGGTACCAAAACACACATCGGCCACACTGTGCCCCAGACCGTCAAAACCACAGCCACAACCACAGTGTCTACATCCACACAATCCACATCAAACCATATCCACATGTGCTATAGTATTATAATATGCAACACATAACACAAGTCATTCCATTTCACATGTGCAAGCAGAAAGAAAAAATATATAAAACACTCCGTAAAATAAGACAAATTACCCACTCAACTCAATACCCAAATCCAATGGTTATCATTGAATTCCTATCACCGCGTATCCTTGCCAAGTGAATTAGGTTAGTCATCAATAAAATTATATTTATTAGTTTTAGCCTACATCCATGGACGGTCTCTATCCATAATTTAGTTGAATTCCCCTTATCGGGATTCAACGACAGACCATACAGAGGGACACTAACATAGGTTAGGTTCCTACCCTCACACAGACCTATACAGGTCTAGACTGACCTATACCGACCCCCACATAGGCCATATTCACAGCCCACACAAACCACACACTGGCCCACCTTGCTAAGCCAAGTAGGGGTTTGCTGGAATGTGGCAGTCCCCACAGATGGGTGGTTACTGACTGCAGAACTAGAGGCTAACACACCGGCAGGTTAGATGCAAGGGCACCGACTAGCCGCAGGCACATGCAGATGGAGGTGTTCTAGCAGCTCCTTGCAGTTGCTGAATTCCTCACTGGCCCGAGAGGTTCCAGCCCTTCTGTGCACCTAACTCACTACCCCTGGGTTCCTTCAATGTGTGTGGACGTGTCCCACACCATAGGGACCATTTACAGGGGGGTTTCCCCTTTCCAACAAAGTCCTTAAACCCACACTAGGCTCATTTTGCTGAAATTCAGCACAACAGTGCTGACCTGAGGTTTCCAGCACAGGCAGCCACCACAATGGCCATGGGCAGTCCCAAAATTAGAATTAGGTAACATTCAAAGAATGGTTTTGCCCCAATTCAAGTCTTCAAATAATGAAAAACTGAGGAATTGACCAGTTCAGTAGTGCACCTATGAGAGACCTACTGACTTGAGTTCCCCAACCTGGGCAGGCTTTCATATGGGGCTGTACAACCTCAGATGTATGGTTGTATCCTCATTCAGCCCATATTAGGCTAAGTTATTAAAATTTACTAGGATTGGAGAGGGACTTCAAGCATTAAGCTCAATGTCAGCTTCAATTTCACTGACACATACACCCCCAAAATAGGTCAAATGGATAATGCATTGGGTAAAAACCCAAATCCCAATCCAATTACATCATTTTTGCCCTGACCAGTAAAATCCCCAAATTCTGAGGTTCACAGAGATGGGTCAGAGATGGATGTGTCTCTGAACCACTCTACATTTCCTATTTCAGTTATGGGATGTTGAATCCAGCTCTGAAATTGGTTTCCCTCCTCATACCAAGTTGTACCCAGACTGTGGGTAGCCATAGGGCTGATGTACAGACATATACATACTCCCGGGCACATGCTTAGCATGCCCATATCAGTCATTTTTTAAATTCAGCAACTTTGTTGCATAGGCCCTATCTTTGTAACTGGGTTCTCAGTTCTAGGATGGAATTCCCTTACATGCAAGGTCTGAAACCATTTATGGGTGATTACACGGATGGTTTACATGTCCAGGTACTACCCAAAATACAGGGACAGCAACCCAAACTCACCCATTTCCCCATACAGCTGAATTTTCCAATTCTGGGATGATGATCCCATACATGCAAACCCAAGTTCAGCTGCAGCAGGTTACAGACACCACTCCTAGGGTCTGTATACTGTTCTAATTGTATGAACAGCAAGGACATTAAACCCAATTTCATCAATTTCAGTTCTACAGTTGGGTTTCAAACACAGAGAAAAGGAATCTTCTGCGTGCAGCTCAATACCCAATTGTAGAAAGCCACAGAGACTCTAATTTTGCAATAATAGCAAGCATATGACTTGTACACAGTCTCTGTAACTGAAATCAGCCAAATCCCATGCATGCAGTCCAAGGTTCCACACTGGGTGGCCGCATGCTTTGGAATTTGTCTGCTAACACTTAAGATTATGGAAGACACTACTGTACAGTAAATAGAGGAGTATTTACTCACCAATGCAGGTACAATAGTAGGTACAGCACCAGCAGCAGTAGGAACCAGCTTGGACAGCAGCACATGCAACTAATCTCAGCTTGCATGTACAAGATTGGGCAAAGAAACTCCAAAGCTTTAAGCAGTGCAGCAGCAAGGATGCACAATATTCTCCCTGAAAACAACCCATGAACAGCAGCATGCAGCAATACCATGGCAGCCGAACTTGTTCTTGTTCTTCTTCTTTTCTCCTTTCCCTCTCCCACCGAATTTAGTTTGTGAATGAGGGAAATGGGAGTATGGAAATGCTATTTATAGTGGCTTAAAACCTCCATTAAGGCTTGTTTGGCTGTTAAGTGCCAATTCTGAGAACTGCATTAATCCTCCATACTGGCATGTTGGCCCACTTGATCATTTGCATGTTGGGTGCTACATGATCAGTATTGGATGCCCTATCAACCTGTGAGAAGGTTTGAGCCATGCCTATGGGGTAGTGGGGCCCAGGGGCACTTAATGCAATTTGCTGCAGTACAGCACCACTGGCAGGTGACATCGGCCGGCCGGTGGTCAGGCAGGTAACCTGTCGGTGACAGTAAATCTGTCCAACAGGCAGTCCCCAACATTGGCCCTAAGGTCAGCCATTTATGTGACCCTGAGACCACACTGGCCTAGTTCCTCCACCATTTGGCTCAAGTAAAGAGGCAGCTGAGGTAAACCATGCCCACTGTGTACACTTCACTAGCCAAGTAAGCAGCCCAACTGCCATCAGTGCCTGTTATGACTAAGCACCTAAGGCATGCAGCTGAATTTTGATATGGGGTTATCACAATCAAGGATATTAACTCAGCTAGCATCCTCAAGCTTGTCTAGAAGCTAGCCTCCAAGCACAACAACATCTCGGTCTCTTGGTCTACTCCTCCCTTCTTCACAAAGAATCCTTGTGGACTACCCCCATCCCTTCTGATGTGTCTTGGGTCTTGCTGAAAATCCTCTAAGCTAGGCCCCTTGCCATGGAGAACATTCACCGCAGGATCGGTAACGGTCTCTCCACCTCCCTTTGGCTTGACAACTGGCATCCCTGTGGAGTGCTTCTCTTGAAAGTGGATCCTAGATCCATCTACTCCTCAGGTCTAGCTAAAGACACTCCCATGTCCTCCACATCTCCAATGGAGCTTGGTCCCCTCTAATCGCACCCATCTCCTTATCCACCATCCCTCCGCCTCCCTTCCCTCTCTAATAGGGACAACAAAGTACCTCTAGAAATTTGTCCTCCTCGGCCTGGATCCTTGTCAGAACCCATGGCATCCCCTTCTCCCGGCACATTATTGTCTGGTTTAGATTCCACATTCCTCGCCATAGCTTCACTGTTTGGATATCCTCTCCAACTGTCTGTCCACCCAATCCTTCCGTATCAAGCACTATATCCATGTTTCCCCTGGTTGCTGTCTTTGCTGGAATGGCTCTGGAGATATCAATCATATATTTTTTGAATGCCTCTTTTCCCCCAAAGTCTGGAGAAGAGTTCTAGCCTGTTGCTGGCTTTCTAAAAGACCCCCTCCCCTTCTCTAGAGAATGGATTTGGATTTTTTTTTTTTTGGGTGAATAAAAAATTCAGTACTAATAGCAAAGAACAGCATACAACCCCAAGAGAAGAAAAGGGGGGGAAAGGAGAATAAAAAATTCAGGGAAGAGGGGCATTCCTGATGGTGGAGCTTGGCAACTCCTAGGATTTTACAATATGACAATTCCTAAGGGTAGGGTTATATGGAGTGGTAATCCTAGAGATTTTTCCTTTAATATCAAAAGAGATGGAACTCCAAATCTTATCCAAAGAGCGAGAATTGGAGGTCCATTTTCTATGGTTTCTCTCCATCCAAATTTGATTGATGGTGGAGTAGAAGGCTAGTTTTCCCACAAGATCACAAATCGTTTTTCCTTGGAAAGTCATGTCCATCCAGATCCATTCCCTATGGAAAGGAAGGATAGTTCTGATTGTTAGCTAGCATTTGGAGAGGACCCCTTTCCATATGGATTTAGAGACAGGGCAAGCGAAGAATAAGTGCTCTATGTCTTCCGGCTCATTTCCACAAAGAATACATATAGGGTCCACCTGGATGCCTCTAAGGATGAGCATAGATTTCGTGGGAAAAGAGTTGGTGAAGACTCTCCAAGTCGTGAAGCTCTGACGAGGGATGTGGTGTGAGAACTATAAAAGTCTGTACCAGGGAGAGACCGGCCTATGCATCCTGATGTAGTCCCAAGCCGCCTTGGAAGAGGAGCTTTGAGGCAGTTGGCAGCTAGAGAATGGTATCTTGCTTTTGCCTTTGAGATGGCTGAATGGGAGGCAGGGAGCTCCAAATGTCTTCATGATGGGGCATGGATTAGCTCAGAGGGACCAGTTACCCGAAGAGATGATATCTGACATTAGAGCGAACTTGGACAAACTTGAGTTGTATATGCTTCGGGCACTAATAGTATGGAAGAGAATGCCTTTGGGGTGCCAAGAGTCGAGCCAGAGAAGGGTGCTGGTTCCATCTCTAATTTGGGAAGAGATGGCAGAAGAGATAGAGGGTCTGATTCCCATGGTCTTCGTCCAAACCTAAGAGGTATCAATAACAAGTTTTTTCGTCCAAAAGGAGTCCGACTTGAGAAGGCCCGAATAGACCCAGTCGACCCAAATACTCTTCTATTTAGAAACAATTTTCCAGGCCAGCTTGATAATACCTACGAGGTTGACATCTTTGATCCTTCTCAGCCCTAAGCCACCTTCAGCTTTGGGGAGACAAATAGCAGCCCAACTGATGGGATGAAGAGAACTAGAGCACTCCTGATGAGATCGAGCATAGGAGAGCAGTAATGAGCGGTGAGCCTCGCCGGAATGAGAGGAAGTCCAAGGTACTTCCCCGGGAGCCTCCTCAAGGTAAAACCAGTTTGAAGAACCAGAGAAGCTTTGTCTACATCAGAGATCCCAGCTAAGAATAAGAGAGACTTAGCCTGATTTATGCAAAGACTAGACAAGGTAGCAAACTGGTTAAGGCAAACCATGATGCACTGAAGAGAGGAGGGGTCAGCTTTGGAGAATATCATCAGGTCATCTGCAAAAGCAAGATGGGTAAGCTTCATAGCTTTACACTTGGGAATGCCAGAAATGAGTTTCTGGTCTATGGCCACTTGCAAACTTCTGGAGAGGACTTCCATAGCTAAGCAGAAGATGTAGGGGGAGAGGGGGCATCCCTGTCTGATTCCCACTGAAGAGGGGAAAAATCTCGCTGGGCTTCCATTCACCAGAACTGAAAATTGAGAGGAGGCAATGCAGTGATAAATCCGGTTGGAGAAAGGAGGGAATCCCATGCTGTTAAGGACTGAGATAATATAATCTCATATGAGAGAGTCAAAGGCCTTGTGAATATCAATTTTCAAAAGGGCGGCTGGCGAATGCGATTTCCTCTCAAATCCTCTAACAATTTCGACACAGAATAATGTTGTCCCCAATGCTTCTCCTAGGGATAAAAGCCGATTGGTTTGAACTAACCAAAGAGTTGATCACTTGTTTAATTTTGTTTGCTAGAATCTTGGCAATGAACTTGTATAGAAGATTGCATAATGAGATAGGTTTGAAGTCTGTCATAGTGTTAGCACCCTCTTTCTTAGGAATGAGGCAGAGGAAGGTGTGGCTAATCTCTTTGATCTGACTTGGGTTGAAAAAGCAGCTCTTAACAGCCTTGATCAAGTCCTCTTTGATGAAGTCCCAGGAGGAGGAAAAAACCCCGTACTGAATCCATCCGGGCCAGGGGCTTTGCTTGCCTTAAGGGAGAGGATGGAGGCTGAGATCTCATCATCAGTAGGGATAGACATAAGCATGCTAAACATATCCCTCATGATGAATATCCAAAATGCCATTTGGAATATAAGAGCCAGATGTTGGTGCAGGGTTTAGCAAGTTCTTAAAATAGTCAACCGCCTCACTTTTGATCTCATCAACTTTGTGGATCTGAATTCCTTCAGAAGTAGTCAGCTTGGGAATAGAGTTGAAATTATTTCTGGCTTTCACCGACTTGTGAAAGTATGCAGTGTTTGTATCACCTAGCTCCATCCAGTTTATTCTA
The DNA here is from genome assembly GCA_022985045.1 of Macadamia tetraphylla. Classification (NCBI taxonomy): domain Eukaryota; kingdom Viridiplantae; phylum Streptophyta; class Magnoliopsida; order Proteales; family Proteaceae; genus Macadamia; species Macadamia tetraphylla. The sequence continues at coordinate 58,955,642 of CM040966.1, read as the reverse complement.
GATTTCTGCTTAAGGAAGCTCTCTTCTTGGGCCAAGAGGGGGGGGGGAGGGTAGCAAACTCAGTTTTCTCTTCATCAGCCAAAGAGAGGGTTGAGGGGGTCAGACTGCAACTGAATCTGATTGGAAGAGTGGTTGTTCCTACGAACATTAACTTGAGAAGAAATATTCCCGAAGGAGTTAGTATTCCAATCTTTAAGGGCATGTTTGACATTTCTCAATTTCCTGGCCAAGACTAAAAGAGGGGTGGAGAATGCATTGATCGGTTTCAGTCAAGCCTCTTTCACGATGGTGGAGTAATCTGGGTGGGAGGTCCACATGTCAAAGAATTTGAAGGGTTTTGGGCCAAAGGAAGTGTAGGGGTGGATGGAAAAATAGATGGGGCAATGATCAGAAATATTTGTGTTCTCAAAGGTTGCATGAGAGGATGGGAAGTTGGTAAGCCAGGCCTCATTGACTAGGATTCTATCAAGCTTGCAAGCAATACGGGTCTGACCCGTTCTTTTGTTGTTCCTAGTAAATTTGTTTCCAGTCCATCTGAGGTCATTAACGGAAATGTCTTCAATGCATGCATTGAAAGCATCAACACTGGCTATGTCAAGAGCCCCTCCTCCTTGCATCTCATGAGAGTACCTAACCATGTTAAAATCCCCACAGATCCCCCAAGGTTTAGAGCCCGTTTGATTAGCAATGTGCCTGATGTCATTCCAAAGGATCTCCCTGTCGGTCGCCCTATTAGAGGCATAGACTGCAGGGAGGAAGAACATGTTGTTAAGAAGGTCCGAGATGGAAAGATGGAGATATTGGGAGGTGGAAGAAAGTAGGAAGACATTGAACTTGGCTTTGTCTCACAAGAAATATATTCGCCCATTGGGGTGGGAAGAGTGGTTGGTGTGGAAAAGCCAACCAAGGGTAATGGAAGAGACAACTCTGGCCATGGAAGAATCTTTGACATGAGTTTCTAACAGACAACAAAAAGAGGTCCTCAATTCTCTTAAAGAGAGTGCACAATGGCATGCTTTGAAGGTGAGTTCAGGCCCCTGGAGTTCCAAACTAGGCCTTGGGACATTATGAACAATTGGAAGGGGGCAGCGACTGCACCACAGGGGTGTTTTTGGGTTCCTACAATGGTCTGGACTTGCTTCTCCTCTGATAGGGACGAGGAGTGGCAGAGGGATGAGCTGGCAATATAGTACAGCTAGGATTAGGAAGCAGACCATCGTTCTTGGAGATAGAGAGACAATGGGGTTTCTTCTTCAGTTTGGGATGAACTGGGTGGCAGTCGGGCGAGAGAGGAGGTCCAGGCAGGGTCACAGGATGGTTCGGGTGATCCAGGTCCAAGCCCAAGTCGGATGAGTTCAAAGGGGCAAAGGGAGAGTGCTGGGTCAGGGATTGGACTTGGACCTGGGCCAGATTCAACTGATGGCTAACCTGGTAGTGGGCCTCACCAATACGAGAGGGGGTGGGCTTTGACGAAATAGTAGAAATAGTGGGCCTGGTCGTAACAACAAGTATCACAGGAGCCTGCCCATCAAAAGGGTAGTTGTTTGCAAAGGGATGACGAGTCTCTCATTGCAGACTGACGTGTCACAATAGGACATAAAAGGGGGATAGAATCCTCCTTTCTCGCCTTAGAGCCAAGGGAGAGATTTCTCTTTAAAGGGGAAGACAGCGATGGAGACCATAACAGAGAAGACTTTGAAGAGGGAGATCCAGAGCTGGAGCTATCATTTTTTGAGTTTGAGGAGCTGCCATCGGAATCCGAGCCAGAAGAAAGATCAGGGTCCTCATTAGAAGAGAAGGATTCAGAAAAACTGGTGGTGCCTTCCAAGGCACCCCCCGACAGGGGAGGGGGCTTTCACATCAACATCGCCGACATCCATCAGGGTTGGTTCTTCGAGGCACCCAGACGCTTCGGCCAAAATGGCGAAACTGTTTTGTCCACCGAAAATCCCTTGTCTTGGGTCAGAGGGATATCGGAGCGATATTCGGCGGGAGTGATGATGGTGGCTCGAGAGGGGTTACGGTCCCTAGCTCGACCTCTTCTTCCTCTTCTTCTGGTCATAGGATGCTGGGGGGGGCTGAGATCTAGTCAGAGACATTCTGGATCGATCACGAACTCGAGCAGGCAATAGTGTCATGGCCAAATACTTTGCAACCATTGCACTGGGGGGGTTTCCAATCATAAGAGACCTACTGTTGGAAAGCAAAGTCGTCTCCATATGTGACATGACTTTCGCTGGAAGATCTGGTCAGAGACCTGCTGAGAATGGATTTGGATTGACATGACTTTCGCTGGAAAATCCATATGTGACACTACTAGGAAGCTTTCTTCTAGAGCGGCCATTAACCATATTTGGATGGAGTGAAACCTCTGTAGATGGACCTCCTACTCTCAGTCTTTTGACAAGATTTGGAATGCCATCTATTTTGAGGTCTCCTCCAAGCTCTCCCTCATCCCCGCCCTCCCTGTTGTAAGCTCCCCACAGAACAACCTCATTGTTTCCTCTTGGGGTTTACCTTCTTCTATTTTGTCTCCCTCCTCCCCCAGACCTCCTGGGCTGTAGCATCTTTTGATGGTTTTCCTTTTTATTGCCCCTAGGGTTGTATACCCCCACTCGCTCTTTTATTTTCCCCTCTTTGATATTGAATTTCTTATTGACCCAAAAAAAAAAAAAAACTTAATGGCACAGGTGAATTTATCACCATCAGAAGTTAAATTATGAACAAAGCAAGTATAATTGAACACACTAGGAGTAAAGAGAACAACTAAGATTGAAAGAAGGCAATGTGAATAGGATATTTATTCCATGTATAGTTGATACTTGCAATTAATAAGTTAACACGAATCCATTTGAAAAAAGTAAGATAGCATGTAGTAAGCACACCATTACCCTAAAAAGATCTTAGGAACATGCATATGGATTAATAATGATCGTGCAATCTCTAATAAATGACAATTTTTTATCTGCAACGCCATTCAATTGAAGGGGAATAAGAATAAATAGTTTGATGAATTATGTCATCCTTTGAACAAAAAGATGGAATTTCACACAGAGTTTACTTGAGTTCATTATCAGAATGGAAACCTTTCAATTAACATCTCAGTATAAAACTCTGTTTAAAATAAAACAAAAAAAAAAAAAAAAAAAAAAAAAAAAAAACAAAAACAAAAGCAAAAACAAAAACAAAAAAACAAAAAAAAATTCAACCAATATAACTAAGGTAACCTTAAGTGATTATCCACAAAAGTGACAAAATACTAAAAGTCAGACCTACTTTTTTTTCTTCTGTCAGTCAAACCTACTTTTGACATGACATATATAAAGAATGAACTAATGACAACAAATTTGAGCTCCTTGACTCAACACTTGCCGAGCTCATATGCTTCGCATTCAAAATATGAGAGATTGACTTGCAACTAGGAACCATTTGCTGGAGTTTTAAAAGAAACAGATGGCTTAACTGAAAATGCCATTGTAGAGGAAAGACACTATAAGAAACAACTGAGGCAACAACTGAAGAGAAAGCACCATCAAAATAGTAAAAAGTCATCCTCTTTATGTCCGCCAATTGTCCTTCTTGTCTGGATATCCTTAAAGGTATTATAAGATGGATAAAATGTTACTAAAGAATTCATTAATTTGGCAAGTATAAAAGAAGACTCATGGCTAACTAAGGAACAGAAAGTACTGAAGACAATGATAAGGAAGAACTAGGAAAAACTACTTCATAACCATATACTTGAGTAGAGGATCCATCAGCTAGAACAACTTTAGAGGTATTGATATATTTTTAAAGAGAGTTAACACACCTGGCCATAAGAGAACCTTTTATGAGGAGCAACAGGCCTACAGCTTCTTGATCTGGTTTCTATTTTGGACCATCTGTCATTACATCCCAACTTGTTTTTACGTGATAGTTTACTGTTATGCAAAGTGCATCAACGACACTAAATATTCTGTGTAGGTACTTAAATGTCCCCCTTTATGTTAACTATGTTCAAAGGCTTTTCTCTGAGATGCTTGCATGTGTATGAAATTTGTACACTAAATAAATGGGCAAAGTATCTGAACAGCCCAAATATTTTCCATGTGGCAGATCAAATGGGGCCCAAAATTTGTGGACAGGTAGAACCAAAGGTTCCCTCTGCTTACATGTCAAGCTTCAACCTATCTGAAATTTGCCAAGTGTAAAAGTATATCTAGGACTGTAGGAGGGTGCACTAGAATACCTGGATGGCTGAAAAATTACATGATGCATGCCAATAAATTGGAGGTTGTTTAATTGAATTAAGTTCAGTTCTGAAATTTGACATGTGACTGATCCAAACTTAGATCTATCAACAGTCATTATTACCACATCATCCTGCCATGTGGCTCAAAAAATAATGGACCATTGTGATATGCTTATTGAAACAGGGCGGTGAAAATGAAGTTATCCCAAATTAAATTGGCACAAAAACACATAATATAATAGGGAAAGGGAAAGATTATAGTCTGACGTGTTGTATGTTGACAGGGATGGAGCAGATGTTAGGGGTTACTTTGCATGGTCGTTCTTAGACAACTTCGAGTGGGCACAGGGTTACAGCAAGCGATTTGGTTTGGTTTTTGTGGACTACAGGAATGGGCTTTCTAGGCACCCAAAATCTTCTGCCCTTTGGTTTTCTCACTTCTTGAGAGATGGTGAAGGGAAGACCGGGAAGAAGACTACTTGATTCATTATGATCCAGTGAGTAGAATAGTCACTGCACTGCTTATTGGCGATGGATTTGGAATAGTTTATTTCTGTGTTATTCAAAGCCAGAGTGCCCTCTTATCTCCAGTGAATAGGCATCCCTAGTAATAATCTTACTTTCTGAAATTTATGAATCTTATTGCACTGAAATAGTTCAATGAACCAGGTTGGGTCCCATCCATTGATCAAGGGACTTAATGATTAAAGAAATAACGGTGCATCTTGTTCTAACCAAAGAGGTGAATTGAGAAGTAGTAATCTTCTTTTGATTGCTGCCCCTTATATCGTATTCCTAGAAGTTATTTATGGTAGGGGTAGGGAAAAATTTAATAATTTGGAAGGAATTGCCACTGTCATTCTCAACAGTTATCATTGTTTGGCATGTTTCTTGAGTACACATGGAAATGATAGAATTTTACCTTCATTTTTTTCTATGGAGAAGGGTGAAATGCATTAGAAGGAAAGGGTTAAGTCAGTGCAGACAGTTTTTAAGCCTTAATTCTAGCACTCCTACCTACTTCATCAGGAAAAACTATCATAACTCTTTTCTTTTCTTTTTTTTTTTCCTTTTTTCCTCAATACAAAGGGCGAAAAAGTAAAGTTACAACTTATATATATATATATATATAAAACACCCACCACCACCCCCCCCCAAAGAAAAAAAAAGAAAAAGAAAAAGAAAGAAAGAGAAGGGTATGTAAGATGTATTTTGCCACCTTAGCATATTCAAGGAAGCTGAGGACCTAGAAAAGTGTGAGTATGACGAGTTGGGTTCTAATAATTAATGAAAGAATATTCAGAAAACACAATTAATTAGATAAAAAAATTTAGAAACCCATATTGCTGGTTCATGTGGTCAAGGTCATTCATATCCTTCCTTTTTATTAGCTATTGTTTGAAATATTAGGGTTTTGGACAGTATTAGAACTCCATGCCCGCTAATATGTCAAGTGATATTGTTAACTGGAGAGACCAAGAGGTAAATTATTTAGCCAATATATAGGTTGTATATTACTGTTCGCTTAGGGTTGAGTGATTAGTAAATAATGTGATGATAACTTACGTAATTAAGTGATGGACTGCAACAACCCTTGCCGGATCACCTTATAGGATCTCATCACTTATCTGGTGGGCCCTACTTAGACTAGGGTTTCCTTGTTTTACAAATTTAGGATTCTCTTTTTTCCTCTCCTCTCTTGCCTAGGTTTTTGAACCTTGGCCTCTATGTTGAATATGAAAGTTCTCGTAGATGTGTTGAGATTCCTGCACAAATGTAGAGTCTTCAGAGCTGTTGCACTTGTGACACCATAGAGGTAGTATTAAACCCGCTTTGATTAATGGAAAATACCCTAACGCTTGTGAGGAGGCATTCCCAATGGCCAAAATTTGATTTGGCCTTCCCAATGGCCAAATTTTGATTTGGCATTCCATATTTCCCAACAATTGATATCAAAGCCACCCTCATAAGTGTTAGGGTTTTTCCTGCTATTGGTAGGCGGAGATTCATTCTTGAAGTTCCATGTCTAGTTGGGATTTACTGGAAACCAGGGTTTTTCCTTAGCAAGTTACTTGATATGGTAGAATCAAAAGAAATTACTTTTGTTTTAATTATATAAATAAATAATAAATAAGAATTCTAGGTTGGGCACCCACGACCTGCGTGCATCCAAGCCTACGACTGTGAGCAAGGTGTGCCCACAGCTATAGGTAGGGCTACCCACATAACCGCAGGCAAGGAGCACCTGCAAGTTGCAAGCCTCTTTCGCTCTTGGTTTAAAGAATCAGGAGTTTGATCAGTGTATCAGCCAATCCAGATTGGATTCGAAGATCACTAAGAATAGAAAGGGTTGTGATCTTGGACCTTCCAATCAAGAGTCTTGGTTCCCCCTCTTCTTGGGTTAAGCATCCCTTTCTCCTTCTCAAGGGGTATTTTCTTCTTGATGATGGAGGGCGATGGGGATGGGGAAGACATGATTCTTTGGAGTCGTTGCCTAGGATATAGGGCCTAGAACCCTGTTGAGGAGCCTGATTCTGGTTAGGATATCAAGTTCAGATTTTGACTTTATATATGGTCTCTTTCAAAGGTATGGGTTTGTGCCAAGTTACGAGAGTGTGAAGGTGTTAGGCCCCCATCCTGCTTGGGAAATCCCAATCTTTCAACCAAAGGCTCCAATTTTGAAAATTCTTCCCTAGATGTAGCATTCTTAAACTAACATGTATGATTATAATCGAAACCCCAAAGGGTAGCCGAGTTGGCAAGGGATCTTCGCCTCAAGAAATGTTTGGTTCTGAGTCTGACTCCAAGGGGAGGACCCCTCCTCTATTCTCTTTCTCTTTTAAGACCCTCATTCAATATATAACCCCCTACTGAATAGAGGTGGTAGCCACTGAGGTATTTGACACAATTTCATTAACCATGTATACACACTTTTCTTCTTTTACATTCTTTCTTTCTGTTTTCATACTTTACTCATGCATAACATGTTATATGAAATCATATCATTCCATTAATCATCGCAACGCTAATAATAGATTTGTTGCACAGTCATTAGTCATAAGCATAACATCAGTAAGTTCTCAGGTTTTAACCTAAAACTGTTCAGGAGTAGGGACAGGACTGGATATCTCTTGTAAATGGCCGTCATATTATGTGAATATAGGAATGGAGATCCTAGGGCAGAAGTGCGAGTGTACATACAACGTGTATATTGAATTGGGTCATGAGAATTTCAAGTGTGTGTTTGTGATACCCTACTTTTAAAACTTGGTTTAATTACACGGTTGACCCGGTTTAACCATGTAGGACCCGAACCAGAGAGGGTTAAGGCGGGTTCCTTATGGACCATGATGGCAATGGTGACTTTGAACACAGGTTGGCCAGACAAGTTCGAGTCAGTGCCAGAGGAGATGGGTGTACCCAAGCCGTGTACATGTACGTATCATAAGGTCATGCACAGGTAATGCTAGTACGCAGCTGTATCCTAAAGTTTATACATATTATATATCTCGTACCAAGAGTGAAATACATGCCGAGAGTCGAATTCCATCGAAATCTCAATTGTTTGGCTAAGTTTTGACCAATAGGTGGGCGGTCACAGGCGGGCGAACCCGCCCACCTGAGTGACCCACCCATGTGGTTACTAGATATTCTCTAAGTATAAATAGTATTTATTGTGTTTCTCCTTTTCTTATTTAATGCATTAAAGAGTTGGTGAGAAGAGTAAAGAGGAGAGAGAAAAGAAAGGAAGAAAAGAGAACGAAGAAGAAGAAAGGAAGAAAGAGGGGGAAGAAATGATTTTAAGCAACGCCGAGGTTTGATCTTCTCATTTCGACACCGAAAAGTGATCCCCAACACGAGATCTACGATTTGAGATGAGCGATAGCTATACTTCTTAAATTTTCACCAAACCCCAAGTGAAACCCTTGATTTGGGTAGAGTTCCTTGAGATCTTGTAAATCCCACTTGAGATGATGAATCTAAGGTTTAATAGATGGTCTATGTGTTGATTTTGAAGGTTTAAAGAAGTATTTACAAGATTTGAGAAGCATTGGTGATTTCTTGAGTTAAGAGGTGATTTTGAGGTCTTGGAAGAGTTCTTGAGCAAAGAAGGTAAGATGACTTTTCAATCCTTAAATCTAACTTAGATCTAGGTTAGAATCATCTTGGAAGACCTTAGATGTGTGGAAAATGTGATTGGAACAGCCCCATTTGGTTTCCCCAAGGTTGAGGAACGTTTCAAGGAAGAAAGCAAAATTTTGCCCCCACAGGTGGGCGAAGACACGTGGTGGCCGCTTGCTGAGGGCAGCCTCGATCCCCACGGTGGGCGGGGACCAGATGGCATGACCGCCCGCTGAGGGCAACCTCGGTCCCCACCGATGGGCCGGGACCGGCGGGTGAAGTCACCCGCTTGAGGGGACCCATCGGTTCAACCGGTGAACTATCCGCCGCTGTGAAGATCGGTGGCGATGGGGTGGGTTCTGCCCACTGTTGGCCCCATGGATTTTGAGCTGAATGGGCCCAAAACAGACAGGAAGCCCTCTTTTTATGATTTTAAACATGATTTAAACATCAAATCTCGTTAGTTTTGACCCCAAAGCGGTGAAATGCTAACTTCATTAACTTATGATATGTTTCACTAGAAACTTACGTTTCTCGCGCCGGATCTCATCTGTACCGAGCATGAGCTTTTGTACACAACAAGTAAGTGGGAAGAGGACATTTGACTTTATTTTAAGGCGTGTTGTAGCATCATTAAATTGTATCTAGACTAGCCATGTCATCATGCAAATTATGTGTAGATTAGTCATTCTCGTATGCTATTTGCACGTATTGCTTGTGCATTCTAAACATAGGAATTATGACATATGGGTGGTGATTTACATTCTCAATGTTAAATGATTGATGTGCTTATGTGATGAGTGATTGGATTACTGTGCATGATGCATTATTAGACTAGACGTCGCAGTTGGATTGAAAACGAGTGCATTGGTGGCCCGTGGTATGGGACGCGGTGATACTATGCAATCATACTTTGTCATATAGGAGCATGCGGTTTAGGATTATCATTTCCCCATACTACGACCCTTCCCAACAGGGGTTAAGGTGTTGGGTTATCACTTGGGGGGAAGCAGTGGTCGTGGTTGTCGGGTCACTGTGGCGGTTAGACATACGTTCGGTTGGTCATTAGGACAGTCAGTAACCTCAGTGGTATATTCAAGAGGGTCAATCGTACTGCTTTTAAATTGCTGGGGTCAACACCTTTACTTTTCTGTCATTTACTTTTATGTTGAGAGCCAGTAGTCGGCATGCCTTACTTTTCTGAGTACTCACAGTGGGCCTTCTCCGACAACCCTATGGGCGTATCGCGGGATGGAGTTCGCGGCTCGTACCCGGGGTATATGCGCACTGTGGTTGTAAGTAGCATATAACCAAAGACTTAGTAATGTTGTTTAGGTGGATAAGATTTAAAATGAATTGCACAGCATATAGTGCATATGGATGTGATTGTTGTGTGGTCTTTCTTTTCACTTACTGAGCTAGTGAGCTCATCCCACGTGCGCACCTCTTTTAGATGATTTTACAAGTCACCCGCCTGAAGATCAGGAGTCGGGCCCCATTGTCGAGTTTCCCGTTGAGGATTGGTGGGTCCCCGAGGCCTCGCGTGGCTTGGGTTGGCCCAAAGAACCAAACACATTTAACTTTATAAGCAATTGGGCTTAAGTCCAACCGCAATAGTTTAAAAACAGTGACTTAAAGCCCAATAGAAATTTAAAACATTCAAAAGGAAAAAATATTTGATAAAACAACCCACGATTTTAAAAATGAAAGGGAAGAAAGGTCTTTTGAAACAAATAGGGTTCACAAACCCCATCGTTTTCCATCATCTTCTTCTCTTGGCCGCCACCAACCTGCAAGTCATTGGTCTGTAATTTTTTTTTTTTAAACTACTTTGCGAAGCCCCAACCATGGTATCTAGCATCGGTCGACTATGGTGCACAAGTGGGCCAAGGAAGGGAGATTTTTTGGAATTATGGCTTAATTAATTATTCGAATTAATCAAATAGGTGAGAGTCAAGTTACATGAACCAGTTCGGTCCACTTTTCAGTTTAGGGATATGTTGGTCCAACCCATTGTGGTTTAGGGTTTTTGGTCAGGATAGCATTATATATACCATGTTTTGGATCCCTACAGTCATCATTCCCTCTTTCCCACTTTACCACAAAAGTAAGAGAGCTCAAGGAGGTCTGAGGGGCTGTAGAAGATCCACAGTCAAGTAGAAGGGAACTGTACAGAACTACATCGTATTCTTCATCCATATACTCAGGTGCAAGGTACATCTTGTTTCTCTATGATTTCGATTAGATTCATGTTCTTATTTCTCTATATGATTCGAACCCATGGGTTGTTCTAACAAATGGTATCAAAGCAACCCATATAGAACTAGAACTTTTGATAAATTATTGAATGATAAATTTATTCTTGTTAATTTTTCTCATTTTGATTTGGTAGGAGATCTGATTGACCTAGAAATTTTGATACTTAAAAAAAAAAACATGTAAAGAGTCCTGGCCATGGATGATAGCAAGGTTGCTACCCTTGATTGTAAGCGTATAAACCCACTGATTTCCTTACACTCCTCGCTCGGTAGCCTTACTGTGCTTCGACATTTCCTGCTTAGGATGAACTGGCGCGTCTTTTATCTGTGATGAAGTTAGCATAACATTCTCGTGATATGACTCGAGTAGCATTCCCAATCCCATGTTCGGCGGGGAATTTTACTTTAAGGTACTAGGTAGAAGCTATAGCTCCCAGATCGTTCAAACTAGGTCGGCCTAAGATGGAATTATAAGCCGATGCCATCTTGATGACCATAAAATTGACAAGCACTATTGTTGAGCAAGGCTTCTCCACTCAATGTACGTTTCCATTCCGATGAAGCCGACAAAGGTCCCATTGCAGACTTCAGTTTGTCATCCCCTAACCTGACCTTTTTGTATTCGTCATATGACATGATGTCCACGGAAGATCACGAGTGGACCAAGATCCGACGAAATGGGTAATTCGTAACCACTAGTTGAACTATGATGGCATCCTTGAAAATCTTCATCTGAAAAGGTGATAACGGGATTCTTATGAGCGGCTTTCATCAGATCTTCCACCATGCATACACAAACAGGCATGTGCTTTTGCTTTTCTCAAGGATTCGCTCTCAGGGCCACCCAGGATGGCATGTATGGTAGGCCTGCTGGGTATATTGGTGTACTCCGAATTTCGGTTGCTCGGCTACCTTCCCTGCTTCATCTTTCTTCTGTGATTCACCCTACTGCTGCTTCTCTATCAGTTCCTTGTGCTTTGCTCGATCGATTTCGGGGTTCTGGAGATATTCCTTGAGATACCCTGCTTTGATTAGTTCTTCCATTTCTTTCTTCAGCACCTGACAGTCATCTATATAATGTACGGTTTCTTTGTGGAAAAGGCAATACTTTTTCACGTTGCATTCTTCTAGCTCAAATATTATTAGCCAGGGCTAGCAAAGATACTTTTGGTCCTTAATTTCAAGCAGCACCTTGGAGGGTGCCCTATAGAGTTGGTCGAGCGGCGAGCTTTTGGGACTATTTACCCTTGACTTTTTGCATCTGATTCATCCTCTTTTGAGTTGCACAGTCGGGATTTTCTTCTCTTGTAGCGGTTGAATCATTACCTTTTGTGCTGTCATATTTTTCATCCATCGTTACATATTTCTGACACTTGGCTAGAAGTTTTGATAGTTCTTGGATAGCGGATCTATTAATTTTTCATAGTTAACTCCTTGGTAAAGTGCGGTGAAGGCCTGTGCCATCCTCTAGGTCTTCAAGCCCAATAGTTGCTTCGGTGAAGTGAGTGACATAGTCGTATAGTGATTCATCTCGACACGCTTGATAGCGAATAGACTGTGCGTGGTCTTCTGTTGCCGAATGCTGGTTTGGAACTTGGAAATGAAGGCAGTCCCTAACTCATCATGGTTATGTATTGATTGGGGCTTTAGGGTAGAGTACCACTTTAAGGCCCTTAAGCGAGGTAGAGAAAGCTCGGCAAAGGGCTACATCTACGCAAGTTTGGATGGACATTTACCGTGTTGTTATACCGAAGGTGATCCATTGGGTTAGTCATCCCATCATACAAAATGAAAAGGGTGTTTGAACTTTCTAGGGAGCTCAGCATCCATGAGCTTAACCGACAGATAGTTGTGCGTAAGGACAGTCGGGACTCCCGTCGCTGCCTTTTTCATATTGTTCATGTTCTAGTCTAGCTCATGAATGCGATGTCCTAAACTTGTTACCGTACGGGGACAAGTGGTCTCCATAGGCGGAGGGTCCATCCGTGTGGGTCTGTAATTTTAGGATTCTTTATGGGATCGACGTATCTTGCTACTGTTCCTCGATCTTTCGTGTTGCTAATGGCTTGACACGTGTTTTCACGGGGCCCTAAGGGTATAAAGTATTTCTGTCATATGATGTGAGATCGGTCAGGGTGGATGCTACTCAACTCCACATCCCTGTATGGAGCCTTCTGGCGACCTGTGCCCCGAACGACATATGCTCCTAGGGCTCACCTTGGGAGGTGGGTCATTTCTTCTACTGCTACTATCCATTAGGGGGTTGGTCCTACGTGTGGGGCTTTAAGCCTATGATTTGGATCTGCAAGCGGGCCCTCGTAGGTTCCTAACCTTTGCTTATTGGTCTCTCCCATTTTTTTGCTTGTGATTGCCTGCTAGTGGACCCCAGAAACACGATGGGCTAAGGCTTTTGGAGCTGATGCCCATTCTGGTGGCCCATGCAACTTCCCTTGTCTCTCTACCTTCTAGCTCGCTATGGATGCAAATGTTATCAGTTGGTGGGTCACACTCATCTGCTACATCGGTCAACAATCGGTTCTAGGCATAGAGGGTTTTCTTATGGTGCAACGTGTAAGCCTCCTTGGGGAAGATCTGGTCCGAACTAACAAGTGAACCTTCGTACTATGTCATTAATTTCCAGCAATTGTATTTGTAGGTTGTTTACTTGCGCGTTCGTCACTGGTCCTCTGAGGTCTAACTGAGTGATCGGAGGAGGGGGAGGTAAACCATCTCCAACTTGACATACTTGGCCATTAACCGGTGGGAGGTTCTCCCTCAGCTGCAAGTGAGGTAAAGCAGCATGTTTTGTTGGCGGGGAAAGGGCCTCAAAGTTCAGCTACCTCATTAGAGGGGTTTCGGCGTCAATTTTCTTTACTAACGGGTTTCAATGCCTGGTTATCCTACGGGTGGATCCCGTTGGTTCTCTTGTCCTCCCTGTGCCTCATGGGGAGGAGATAGAATGTCTGTGTGCAGATTCATGACTTTGAGCAAGTGGCTTTACTTGTCATGTGTTCTCATAGACAATGCCAATCTTTTACGTCAGGAAACGACACATAGGTTGTCCTCAGATCCTTCATAGGAGAACAAACACAAGAGATGAGCATTGGGCTGATTTATGGGGGACTCTCCAATGTCTAAGTCAGATACTTCACAAAAATAGATAGTCTAGTAAGAACGGAGAAAGATTAGTCCTTGGAAAGAGTTTTACCTTAGATTTTATAGTTGAAGATAGCGGTTGTCTATGGAGAGTCCCGCTTTGGTAGTTTTCCACCGTAGGTAGGAGTCCGGGCATAATAACAGTTGTAGTAGGAAAGCAAATATATAGATCATTTTTGTTATGGGAGTTTCCTGTATTGGACATATCTCAAAGAATATGACGAGATTCTCTTCCTTCGAGGGAAGATTCAATATTCCAATGGGAGTCCTGCTTGGATTCACTCCATATGTTATGGCATGCAAATTAGGCTTGATCAACTCCCTTTTTTAGTATAACTCTTGGAAATGGTCTGTCAAAGTCTTAGACTGAACAACAAAGGGTAAGTGATGTGACTGCCAGGTTGCTTGTTCTGAGCAGTAGATAGTCGCTGTTTAATGGATTGAATTCCTGGGAACCCGTGGTTTGGTTGAGGATCGTGCAATTATATGAACCATTTGCATGTGGTGCCTCCCTTGGTATTGACCTAACCATTCGACTCCTGAAGCTCCCCTAATGCTTTTGTTCAGTCGTCTCTTATCTTGGGTGCCTACCCCAGGTTAGGTGGATTATGGTCGGCCTCGCCAAGCCATTTGGCTATCACCACATCTTAGGATCGCTAGGTAGACGTTGGATCGTATATTTTAGCCATAAAAAGAGTATAAATTTTATTTCATCACACGATATGAGCATGACAAAGCTTCATTGCATTAAATGATTTCAAAAATTCATAACCAAAATTTCTAAATGCATAGCTACATATACATGACATGGCGCTATAAGGTATTGCATAAATGAAAATAACACAATTAGAGTGCACTAGATAGCATGATTTGAATAATAGATAAATAAATAAAATCATTTAACACAAGTTTCAAGACTTACCCCTTGATCCCAAGTGGAGTTCCATTTGTGATACTTGGTACCCTTCAAGGTGGAGCCCACATACCGCTCAGCTCAGATATCTCTGAAGCTAGGGTCTCCTAGCTTGTACAATCATCGACCCAAACTTGGTCCTTTATTTCCCATAATAAAAACTAGCATAAAAATAAAAAATCAAAATGACCAAATTACCCTTTTATTGGTCAGAGGTTGACCAAATCACCTATGGTGGTCAAAATTAACCCAAAGTCTTGCGATCTAGAAAAAAATGTTCCTTAACTCTTTTTGTTTTTGGCATCTGATAAGGATAGTTGTTTCCTACAACATTTAAGCTCATTTTAACACCATTGAGAAAATGATTATACGACAAGTCTAGGGGTCACACACTTGAGCTTATCGAGTAAACTCCCTCAAAATGCATCAACCAGGAGTATGACATATTCAATGTTCCTTTTAGTTGTTCCCTAAGGAGTGCACTCACACCCTATTGTGTTTGCAACCCCTGATTCTGGCCATATCTGAGACATTTGCATACGAGTAAATTCTGGTGGTAGACTATGTCTATACCAGTCAATTGGATATGCCCTCATATTAATTTTTTGTTTTGACTGATTTAAATGCTTAATTTCCTTCAGCCCTATCATCTATTTCCATTTGTCTTTTTCGTTCCACTTCACTACCCGGTTTATTGCGTGCTTTTCCTTTTTCTCATTGATCTCCTCGCTCGCTTTTCACATTGTACCTTTGCCATAATTGGGAAAGATGATGACATTACATGCTCTAGGTAAAAAAAGGTGGTGACAAAAGGGTGAGTATGAGGTATATCTGATGCTCCTTGCTGTAGTAAGGGAACCTTCTGTCCTATTGAAAATCAATTGCTTGCATTCATTCAAAACATCGATTGATACACGTAGGGCTTAAGAACTTACTAAATTTGGTTCAATGACTTCCCCTACCAAGAGTCTTGGAATGGTTTGTGTGGTGTTAACCTTGTTTGTGCAACATTTTTTACGCTATGAGGCTTGACATCGAGGACTTAGACTAGTCCAATCAAGGTTCAATGAGGGTACACCTTCTTCTACAGGCACCATTTCACACTCCGCGAATCAATCTACTTGGATTAGGTACGGTTTTAAACTGGTTAGGAGTCGGTTTTAAATCCTTCACCCAAGTCATCACAGACTTCACCCATGAGTACCAGCGTGAGAACTTCTAAGGAAAGTCAGCTTCGATTTAAGATGTTTGACTTGAAGAAGATTATCGAGGATTCGGCTATGGAATTCAGAAACCAACAACCCCATGTGGTTCCCGTGCATTCCTCATCATGAATAGGAAAAGCTAAAGAACCAAATGGTGGGGCATCTGGTCGAGACACACCTGCAAACATTGAATCACCACCCAATCTTGGGGAAGACATGGCCAAAGAGAAAGCAATCTGTTAGAAGGTGTAATGGGTAGAGAAGGTCGTTAGAGTAGTCAAAGCCATTGAGGAACAAATTGCCGACACTGAAGGATCCACCTTCTTCCCAAATATTAACTTACCCTTGGGATTGAAGTGGAAATCTAAGATGTTCACCAATTCAGGAGACCCCAAGGCTCATCTGAAGGCCTTCATTGGTCAGCTCAAGGTTCAACAGTTATCCGACGAACAACTCGATCAAGCCTTCCAATTCTCCTTAGCTTGGCTGACCTTACATTGGCTCATGTTTCTTTATAGTTCTTATATCCACACATGGGACGACATCAAAAAGGCCTTCAAGGACCAAAATTCCTACGACATGGAAATGGAAATGACAAAAAGAGATTTGGAAACAACCAGGCAAATGCCAAATGAGGTATTCATCACTTTCCCAGCAAAGCTTAGGGCCAAAGACGCTCTAATGTGGGACCAACCAATGGAGAAAGAACAAGTTCAAATGGTGGTAAAAAACATCTACGGGGATTACAGGAATTACATGTTTGCACAGTCATTCCTTAGGCCCTCTTTGTTATCATTTTTCTTTTTCACAAAAACAGGTTTGGTTGCATTTGGTATCATTTATGGAGCTTGTTTATATTTAAAAAAAAATTAATAAAACAGAAAAAAAAAAAAGAGATCAAGAGTCATTTATGTGTTTTGGCCAAACTTGAGCATGATTCCTGGTTTACTTTTAAATTCTGGGAATGTGTGCAGAAGGCAATCGGGACTAAGCTAACCTTTAGCACAGATTTTCATCTACTGATTGATGGTCAGTCAAAAAGGACCATCCAAATATTGGAAAATGTGTTAAGAGCTTGTGCCTTAGATATGCATTAGAGCTAGAATGAGCACGGGCCACTGATTGAATTTGCATATAACAACAGTTACCAAACAACTATTGGCATGGCACCTTTTGAAGCTTTGTATGGGAAGAAATGCATAACTCCATTATATTGGGATGAAGTTGGAGAAAGAATAATTCTAGGGCCAGAATTGATACAGACTACTTGTGAAAAATAGATATATCAGAGAAAAAATTAAGGCAGCCCAATCCAGACAAAAGAATTATGCAGAAATAGGAGAAAGTCCTTAGAGTTTGAAGTGGGAGATAAAGTATTTCCAAAAATCTCACCAATCATAGATGTAAGAAGATTTGAGAAGAAAGGGAAGCTAAGCCCCAGATATGTGGGACCATTTGAAATTCTGGATCTGATTAGTCTGACAACCTACATATTAGCATGCCCACAGTTGGAAAGATTTCACAATGTCTTTTATGTATCAATGCTGAAGAAGTATGTTCTGGATCCTTCACATGCTTTGCCTATTGTTGAATCATTAGACCTGGATAATGATCTGAGTTATGAAGAAATTGAAGGGATCTTTGACAGGAAAGAGCATCAGCTCCATAATCGTACTATCTCCTGTGTGAAGGTGAAATAGAGGAACCACCCAGAACAAGAAGCATCCTGGGAGAGAGAAGATGAAATTAAGGAAAAGTATCTAGAGTTTTTTGGATTACCAGGTATGTCTTGTAAATTTTGAGGATGAAATTTTTTGTAGGAGGGGGAAATTGTAACACCCTAATTTGATTCCACCCCTACTTTATGTACAGGAAAGGATGTAGAGTAGAGGAAGGTAGTTCTGTCATGGTTGGCGACTGTGGAATGTCAAGAAGGTAGGAATGACCCAGCTGTCAATGCTTAGATTGCCAGTACCATTAGAAGACCTACCAAGAAATGTGGGAAAATAGGTACATGTTAGTTCACCAAAAGATCAGACACTGGGGAGAATGTAGAATGGCTAGCTGGGCCAAAATTTGCTGTAACCAGCAGGTGTAAATCGGCCAGTCGGTTTCACTGTCAGAACACAGAATTTTTAGGGTTTGCTTGTGGGGCCCATAGCTCTGAGCCCAGTTACTCATATTCTTACCCTGTATGGAGGCATGTTTGGTGGTCCTAAATCACCCTTTACCTCAGAGATCATAATTTTCTAAATTGAAATATAAGATATTAACCTAAGATTAATTATATTAGGTTTATAAGAGGGCTAGCCAAACAGACTTTGTACCTAATAAAAATACATTATTAGGCCCTAATGTAATTCCATAACACCATACAATTTTGCTACTACAACAAAGGACAGAAGAAGGAAAAGAGAAGAAGAAGGAGAAAAGAGAAGGAAAGGAAGGAAGAGGAGGAAATAAGAAGATGGTCGCCCTATGGGTGCCAAGGATTACATATAGATTCTTCATCTCGAACAAAATGAGGTTTGCCGGTAAAATCTCATCCTTTACTAGAACTGGGCATGCCTCAAACACTGTGTCTACTACGATAATAGGGCCAGATGATAATAATACTTCAAGTTTCTGCTCCAGTGTCTTAGGTGTCACACTCAATCTCTGAGCAAAGGTCTTTGAGACAAAAAGAGTGTGTAGCCCTCGAATCAAATAAAACACATGCAGGGTGGAAAGAAACAGATAGAGTACCTATAGAAAGTCTCTAAGAGTGAGGTGTCTAAATCACAAGGTCAAGATCACAAGTAAAGGAAAATTTCAAGTTCTAAGATTAGATCAAGAATTATATGAAAAAAAAAAGTGACCAATAGAAAGGAAAGAATAGTACTTTCACATAGGTGTACCTATCACCACTTCACTAATCTTCTTTGCCTCCTCGGTGCCAAGGGTAAAGACCTAGCCTGAGCCCTAGGTAACTCCTTTCCATTTGTTGGCTGATTATGCGGGGGTTGGTTCCCCTGAGGTCTCTATCTCTGATATGCCTGTCGTTGAGCTTGCGCTAGTGCGGGTGGCCTTTGATAGTACTACTGCGTGGAGCTGGTCCCGTAGGCCAACCACTAGTGCTGGCAGTCTGGCCGGCTTAGGGAAGTATCTGGAAGTGTACCTGGTAGCCCCACAACTATAACAAGTGATGGAAAAATAAGGTGCACAATCCCCTATGAGATCTCCCGTAGGTGTGGCAAGTGATAGGTTGAACCTCCTAAGTTCGTGCAAACTTCTACGGTTGATTACTCATAGGACTAGGATTTCCTTTTCCCTTTCCCCCAGAAAGTCAACGTAGCCTCCTCTCCAGCTTTCTTCTAGGAGTAGGGCCTTCTCCAGGAGTTCTTCATATGATTTCAGCCCTAGAACACTAAGTGACCCTTACAAGGCAGGGTTCAGACCTCCCATAAATCTCTTCACCTTCTTATCCTCAGTATGTATCTGTTCAGGGGCGAAGATGCTGTCTTCAAATTTTCCATGATAGCTCATCATAGATTTGGTCCCCTGGGTGAGATGTAGGAACTCCTCCTTCTTGAATATCCTCACAATGGCTGGAAAATAGATCTTGTAAAAGGCCTAGTTGAAACGGGCCCAGATAATGAATGGGTCTGAAGCAGTAAGAATTTGCTTATGAGTCTTCCGCCAGGTGTAAGCCCCATCTTGAAACATAAAAGTTGCATAGTTGACCTTCTGAGAATCAGTACATCCCAGTGCATCGAAGTTCTTCTCCATCTCCTCAATCTACCTAGTGAGCCATAACACATCAGATCCCACCCCTATGAAATTAGGTGGTCCCAATTTTTTGAACCATTCCTGCATCCCGGCCTGCTCATCATCTCGATGACCATTATGTCCTCCTCTTCTGAATGCAGGGCAATTTAGGGCATTTCCTTGAGTTGCTACTGCATGAATTCCATAAACTGCATGAAGGCACCCATGAAGTCTATAGGGTTGACCCCGGGCATCACTAGAAGTGGTGGCGTTAAGGGTGTGATGTTCCCTCCAGTAGGGGCACCTTCGGTAGCGGGTGGATTATCCTCTGATACAGACAGCTCATATATGGATAGGGATGTAACACCCTAAATTTTGAAACCACTTAGTCCTAGAGAAGGAACTTGACTGGGAACAAGGGAAATGCTGAATTTTGGGATTATGGACCCCATGTATACAGCCATACAACGGTGTAGGGAAGAAATAGGTAAGAAGAGAGACAGGTAATAAGGGTGAAATGGTCTAAGGGTGTGGGAAGATCCCATAAGTGATGGACTATCCTAAGCAGATGGTTGGACAGCTGGGAAGCTAGAATAAGGGCAACCAGCCAACTGGTTGTAATGGCAGAATGCCTAGAAATGAGATTTTTCCTCTGTGGGCCCCACTACCTTGTAGGGTAATTCCACCCATCTCTACCATGAATAGGGGCATGTTTAAGGATTCTAATGCATTAAAATGCATGTCAAACTCTAAACCCTATGATTAGTTATTTAATTTTAAAGATATAGAGAAAATGAATTTTTATTTAAGTGCAAAACTAAATAGACCCTAGGGTTTGTTTTGGTCTTTAAAAGGAGGCAGAGGTCGGCTGCTACTCTTTTCTCTGCTGCCTCATATGAAGGGAAACAAAGAAGGGGAAAGAAAGAAGAAAAGAAGGAGAAAGGAAGGAAGAAGAAGAAAAGAAGAAGAAGGGAAGGAGAGAGAGTGTGATGTAGCTCCTCTTTGCTGCTGGTGCTGCTACTGCTACTGCTACTAGTACTACTACACCTGCACTCCTCATGGTGCCAGTAATTGGAAGGAGCTACCAGAGGTGCTACCATAGTTGATGAAGGAATCCACAACTGGACAGCTACATGTGGATTTACCTGTAAACCCCAAGAACCCTAGGAAGGTAAAATACCCTAATGCAACTCAGTGAATTGAGCTAGGGTAGGAATTGGTCAGGGTTAGGGTTAGTCTAAAGGTGAAATTGACTGAGGGAACTTGCTTGTGGGAACACAGTACAACCTCCCACAGTGAAAGCCCTAATTTTTGAATTGTCTTAGAAACCCTAAACCATAGGGCCTTTCTTAATTGGACTAAATTAATAACAATTGGTGGTGGGATTTGCCCCATGTAATTACAATTTTGCCTAGGGAAAGACAGAAAACTTTAGTTGGTACACCTAAGGAGCAAATTGGGTGAATTGAGACCCAATTGACCCAATGAAATACCTCAGAGACCCAAATTGAAATTGGGAATTGTTTCATTAGGTGTAGAAAATTAAAATATAATGTGTAGGATGCAAATTTGGTGTTGGCATTGCCCGACACAACTCTGCCAAAGAGGAGGCAGGGTGTTGGGCTGAAAATAGCCTATTCTACTAGGGGAATCGGCCAGCCAGTTTGGTCCTAATAGAATAGTACTGTTAGGGTTAAGTAGATGTTGGATACCCTATGGATTGTGTAAAGGTGACCCAACCTACCCGATAATGACTGTATGATACAAGGGTATGGTTCATGACCCAAAATAAGAAAAGAGAATGCTATGAGAGGATTTAGGTTGTGAAATGTCAATATTGACCCTACCTATGCTTGGAAACCTCATCCAAGTGTACTTATGAGCCAAGGGCAACACAGGCATATCTCGTTGGATAATTAGTGACTTAATACCTCTAGGTCTGTTCCAGTAGTCCAAGGATGGGCCTAATGGCTATGTAGATTGAGTAGATGACCTACACAGACATCGAAAGCTGGACTAGAATATTATCTTGGTCAGTTGGAGAGGAATACTGAACTGAGTTTAGTGTGCTCCTTATCAGTTGAGTGTGGATTCTGGTATGGGAATTTAATTGAGATTTGGAATGCAAGATTACTGAATGATTATTAAAAATAAAAATTTAACTTAATGTGAGTTGGTTACTTAGGAACCTGAAATGTACCCAGTAAGGATGCACGTGATGGGGAATTCAGCGAAAGAACACTAGATTTGGGAACCAGGTGAGTGGTGATTATTTTATTTTATAGTGTTTCATATATATACTTTTATGTTTTGCATTTTCATGTGGAGTGTGATGAATACCATGTTATGGATTTATTTTATATAAAGTAAATATTTCACATGTTGCATGATTTTACCGACTTGGATGTGATCATGGTTTTATGGATGGATAGTATGATAGCTGTAATACCCTACTTCTTAAACCCGGTCTGATTACGCGGTTGATCCGGTTTAACCATGCAGGAACCGAACCAGAGGGAGTTAGAGCGGGCTCCTTATGGACTATGATGGCAAGGGTGACCTTAAACACCGGCTGGCCCGATAAGTCCGAGCCAGTGCCAGAAGAGACAGGAGTACCCAAGCCGTGTACATGCACCTACCATAAGGCCATGTACGGATAAAGCAGGTATTGTAGCCGTATATTAAGGTATATACGTATACTACATCGTATGCCAGGGGTGGGGTTCGCGCCGAGGACCGAACTCTGTCAAAATCCCAAGTTTTGGCCCTCAGGTGGGCGGACAGGTGGGTGGGTGAGTGACCCATCCGTGTGCACTATTCACTTATTTAGGAATTATATATATAGCTTTATGATTTTCTTTTCTTTTCATTTATGACACCCGTACATTGGTGAGGATAGTAAAGAGGAGAGAGAAAAGAAAGGGAAGAAGAAAGGAAGAGAAGGAAGAGGAAGAAAAGAGGGGTTTCAGCGGCGTCGAAGCTTGATCTTCCCATTCCGGCGCCGGAAGAGTAATCTTCAACTCTAGATCTACATTTGGAGGTAAGCAAAGTCGAGTTCTTTGAACATTCACCATACCCAAGCTTAAACCCTTGATTCGAGTAGGGTTTCATGAGATCTTGTAAATCCCCTTTGAAATGATGAATCTAAGGTTTAATGGATGATTTATGTGTTGATCTTGAAGGATTTGAAGAGGTATTGACAAGGTGGAAGAAGCATTGTGGGTTTGAAGTGATTTGGAGGGTTTGAAGTTGTTCTTGAGCAAAGAAGGTAAGATGGTTTCCATCCCTTGAATCTAACCTAGATCTATGTTAGAACCATCCTATAAGACCTTGAAGGTGTGAAGAATGGGTTGGAAAAAGCCCCATTTGAATCCCCAAAGAATAGAGGAGGTTGGGAAGAAACAGTGTCTTTCCCGCCAAGACTGGTGGGTGGAACCGGTGGGCCCCTACCCGCCTGTGGGCACCCACCTGAGAGGGCAGGGGCCTTCGAGCACAACCGGAGGGCCAGACCGGTGGGCCCCTACCCGCCAGTCCAAACCGGTGGGTAGGACCGGTGGGCCAGACAGCCCACCTGTCTGACCCACCCGTGTGGCCCCGAAGGTGATTCTTATGTCCGATTGGACCCAAATCGGGCGTGTGACCTTCTTTTAACGTTATAAACATGATTTTATCATCGAATCTCATTAATTTTGACTCCAAATGGTGAAGTACTAACCCCGCTAAATTATGTTGGGTTCACCAAATCCTACCGTTCAAGACCGGATCTCACCTCATCTAACGGGAATCTTATACTCATGGTAAGTGGGGAGAGGACGTTTGGCCTTGTTTCAAGGCATTGTTTGGCATTCATTTAATTATATCTAGTCTAGTCATGCCATCATGAATATGCTATGTAGATTAGTCATTCCTCACATTGTTGTGCATGTGTGCTATGTTTACTTTCTAAATGCCAATTGAATGAGATGTTTATATGTTGAATGTGGACATCATTGTGCATGATGCATTGATAGAATAGATGCCGTAGTCGGCTTGAAAACGAGTGCATTGGTGGCCCGTGGTATGGGATGCGGTGGTACTATGCAATCGTACTGTTGTCATATAGGAGCATGCGGTATTAGGATTTTCACCATCCCGTACTACGACCCTTCCCAACAGGGGTTGAGGTGTTGGGTTATCATTTGGGGGGAAGCAGTGGTCGCGGTTGTTTGGTCACTCTGGCGGTTAGACATAACGCCCGGCGGGTCATTTAGGATAGTCGGCAACCCCGGTGATACATTCAAGAGGGCCAATCGTACTGCTTTTAAATTGCTGGAGTCAACACCTTTAATTTCAGTCATTTACATTTCTGTTGAGAGCCGGTGGATGGCATTGTCTTTACTTTTCTGAGTACTCACGGTGGGCCTTCTCCCACAGCCCTATGGGCGTATCGCGGGATGGAGTTCACGGCTCGTACCCGGAGTATACGCGCACTGTGGCTATAGTAGCACTAAACCAAAGACTTAGTAATGTTGCTTAGGTGGATGTGATTTAAAATGTATAGCATGGCATGTAGTGCATATGATGGTGTTTTGATGTGTGGACTGCTGTGTGGTCCATCTTACCACTTACTGAGCTAGTGAGCTCATCCCACGGGTACCCCCTTTTTAGATGATTTTGCAGGTCATACATCTGAGGAGCACGGGGTGGGTCCCACAATCGAGTTTCCTGAAGAGGACTGGTGGACCCCTGAGGAGTTGGAGCACGACACTGATTGCTCGTGTGAGAGTTATGCTGTGGGACCGCAGTTCTGAGGCCTTGCTGAGCTCCACTTCGGAGGCCGAGCTGAGCTCTACTATGTGATGCCGAGCTGAGCTCAAACCTTGATGTCGAGCTGAGCTCTAGCCTTTGTTGCCGAGCCGATCTGTGTACTTTGATTATTTTGATGACTTCCTTTACATACTTGATATATGAATTGTACTTTTATTGTGTAAATATCATGCCTTCGGGCCCACATGTATATAATTATTGTATCACAATTCGGGTATCAAGTATTATGGGATTATTCACAGGTAAAACTTAGTCTTCCGCTGATCTGATGAGCTTATATTAGTTGTGTGTATGCTGTGGTGGAATACAGTATCTGATGATCCTGGCAGTTTGGGTTAACCGGTGTTAACCCGGTCACTGGCCCGGTTCAGTGAGAACGGGGTGTGACAATAGCTGTGTGGTGATGGATGTAATATTGATGGTTTGAGGCACAGTGTGGCCAAGGTTCTTTCCGATACTATGGGCTCAGAGGTCAGTCTTACATTTATGGCCACAGATGTTTGATTGGATGTTATGGATGCATGTAAATGAATATGGTTGGGATCACATCCTAGTGCTATAATCCCTTGCAAATTGGGGGTAAGGTATTGGCTAATCCCACTCTGTGGTAGGTCACGGAGGACTACTATGCCCAGATATGACATATTGTATCTTGAGAGGGCACAAGATGGCATGAGATACTATACACATGACTGTCGGACAGCATGGGAGACCGATAGCAGTGTGGGATTCCGGGACCAATAACTATCAGGGGTTACTATTTAGGGGTTGGCTGGGGGACCGAAATTCTTTTCGGGATTGGCTGACTCTTGCTTGCAACTAGCTTGTATCTCTGAGGCCCAATGTACTGTACACACCCAATTTTGTCACCCTCCCCCGGCAATGATGATACTTGGATAATGGATGTGAATCTTCACTTTCAGTTGATGAGATGCAATTGACTGTGGTAGTCTCACCCTAACAGCCTCTAACTCATCTGAAAACCCTAAAAACCTAATGCGACAAGAAAGAGGGTTCAATTTTGACTTTTTATATATGAAGGAATCCGACCAAAAGTGACCATACGAATGGATAATACACGAAAATATGATTCCAATGATATATGGTGCATCAAAATCGGACTTATGGATCTCTCGTAATCATTCCTAGAAGTGGCCTCGCACGAGCTTGCACACCCCCGTGCATGCACGTGTACAACCCCGTGCACACCCGTGCACAACCCCGTGCACATATCCACATAACCCCGCCCATACGTGCACATTCTCATGCACACACATGGGCGTCACCCCTGTACACAACCCTACACTTGTACACAACCTAACCCTAATCAACCATAACCAGTCTAAACCAGCCATGTTTAAATCTTGACCAACCCCAATCAAGCCCCGATCAAACACGATTAGCCCAATCCGACATCGATCGACCTGGCCTAGCACTGTATAGAGTCTTACGGCTCTGTACAATGCCCTACAACCCTGTGCAGAGCCACATAGGTCTGCCCAGGGCCACATAGACCATTTTAGGGCTGTGCAACCTTGGACAGACCTGCCTCGATGCTTGGATTTTCCCCTGGTTTTTTCCCAAATAATGGATTTTTGGATAAAAATATATTTTCCCAAAAAAATGATTTTTGGACAAAAATATATTTTTTCGACACTTATGTGTTTTCCTAAAAAATCCCACTGACAGTCGGGTTTTCTGTTAGAATCCTGTTTTTGGAGAAAGATCCTTTTCGACACACCCGTAGACTTTTTCTAGCATTTCCATAGATTTTTTGATATTTTCATATTTTCCCAGAAAATATTCTCAATAGTCGGGTTTTCTACTAAAATCCCAGTTTTCAAAAAATATCTTTCCCGACATTCTCGAAACTCATTCCTGGCACTTCCAAAGATTTTCCGACACTTCCGTATTTTTTCCAGAAATTCCCTTGACATTCGATTTTCTACTAAAATCCTAGTTTTTGTGAAAAGATTCTGTTTGAAAGAAAATATCTTTTTCACTTTCAAAAGCAAGAAAATATCTTCACTTCCCATCACACTTTGAATTATACCATTGGACAATAGGAGAGATACCTCCTATTATCCTCTGGGTAAAGAACATGTGTCCAAAAAATATCTTCTTCACTTTCAAAAATAAGAAAATATCTTCACTTACCATCACATTTTGAATTATACCATTGGACAATAGGGAGAGCTACCTCCTATTATCCTCTGGGTAAAGAATGTGTATCCTCACCCCACTGGTTTGCAAGAAAATATCTTCACTTAAAAAAAAAAAAAAAAAAAATATCTTCACTTCCCATCACACTTTGAATTATACCATTGGATAATAGGGAGTGCTACCTCCTATTGATCCTCTGGGTAAAGAATGTGTGTCCTCACCCCATTGGTTTGCAAGAAAATATCTTCTCACCTTTTTGGGTGTGGAAGGAATCTTTTCAAACTTCGAAATATACCATTGAACAATAGGGAGAGTTCCCTTCTATTATCCTCTGGGTAAAGATGTGTGACCTCACCTCATTGATTGGAAAAAACTAAAAATACGCCCCTCTCCTTGAAAAACATACAAAAGCCTCCTTAAGAGCATTCTTGTAGAGAAGCTCTGCCCTCTCTCCTCCTCCCCTCCCCCTTTGTGTTTCTTTGGGTCTTTGGAGCGTTCTTCATCAAAATCCAAAATCTTGTCCGGATCTTCGAAGTGTTCTTCGAGACTTTGAAGATCTTCAATCCAAGTTTTTAGTTCAATCCATTTTTTGCCAAAAATAGTATGTTTTTAGCTTCCCTCCTTTGAGTGTTCTTGGTTTTTACCAAAAGTAGAAATCCCTCCCCTCTTGGGGTTCTTCTGGTCTATGAAGAGATCTTTGTCAAGATCCTGAGTACTGTTCGGATCTTCGAAGTGTTCTTCAGGACTTTGGGGATCTTCAATCCATTTTTAGGTCAATCTATTTTTTTGCCAAAAATAGCCATTCCCAGTAGAAGCTCTGTTGGAGTGCCACCAGAATCTTTTTTCGGAAGTAGCCAACCCTAGCAGAAGCTCTGTCAAAATCCTGACCCAACATTTCTAGAAGTAGCTCATCCCTATTGGAAGCTCTGCTGAAGTACCAACCTAACTTTTCTAGAAGAAGCTCATCCCTAATGGAAGCTCTACCGAAGTGTCTCCTCATCAAAACCTGTAAGTAAGTCATCCCTAGCGGAAGCTTTGCCGAAGTCAATAGCCCAAAAATAACCAATCCTAAGCTGGACCTCCATTCGCAGATTACCACAATCAGCATCTCCCAAAATCAAAAGTTGAAGTTCAAGACCATCTTCCCCCAAGCTAGGAGAATCCACGAGAAAAGTTAGTATCAATCAGGGGCCCACCCCTCTTGACCCGAAATAGGGGTCAAATTCAGGTGTTATCTCTCTCCTCATTTAAGCATAATGTAGGTATCTAATTAACCTTATGTTAGTGTACATAAATAGTTGTTTTTATTTAATGTACATATGCTTGATAATTTAGCCATGCATGCGAAATAGGAATAATTATGAAAAATGTTCGTTCTTAAGCATCTAGTAGGAAGATCGGTTGAACTGGGTAGATTAGGTGCCTAACACCTTCCTAATTCTATAACCTGACTCTTACCCTAAATCTCTGGACCAGACCAAATTCTGGGCCCTTTTCTCAAGAATCGGGCCCACTCTCGGGTCCTAGGCCCATAATCATAGGTGGCGACTCTACATCCTTTTTGTATAATCCCAATCCCCCATATTACACTATCATCAAACCCCGTCTTTATGAAGAACCTAGTACACCTGCGAAATAGGTCTCCATGTATTTTCGAGCGACGATATGGTGGCACGGGACCCGCAGAAGCACACACAACACTTTCTTTATCCACCCCAAAGGATATCAAGAGAAGAGAGAATGCCCGAATTTGAAGGAGACACCTTCCCCTGAACAGGAGATGAGAGATCTGGATCCGAGGCCCGCTAGCCTCACAGTGGTGACTCCACTAGGAAATTGTCAAGCTTCCGATACTAGATGCTACCTTTAAATACAAGAACATTTTCCACCACATCTGTTTGAAAACATATTTGGCTAACCCCATGTTTATAAATTGTATTCACTAACTGCATCATGCATCGTGCTGAAAGTGAAATCATTTGGCGAGAGACTCCCTGTCATGCCCACACCCTCGAGGAGGTCAGTGTATGATATGAAGAGTACTCTAAGAGCAAATGATAGCCACTTCTTGTATAAGAGTGGAAGGTATCGTCAAACGGTGAGGATGTTATAATTGTGCCAGCACCCTCAGGGAGGTCCGTGCACTTTATGACATTTTGAGATTGAATGCATCATCAAATGGTGAGGATGTCCGTAATTATATCAGCACCCTCAGGGAGGTCCACGCACTTTACGGCATTCTAAGATCGAATGATGGTTAGCCTACACTACACCTCACACACGTTCACTTATGGTTCCACCAATCCCGTAGTGGTCCTTAGCATCCCCTCGTGTGAAGTCATGTAGAATGGGGTAGGGACCTACACCCTTGGCCAAGTACTCTTGAGGTGCATTAAAGGATCAGTACCTAGCGTATATCGATCTTGTCAAGGTACCCTTGTTGGTCCTATTGCATCCACTGCATACTTAGCATCATGTAGAAAATAGATGGAGAAGTTAAGTGTGCCACAAGCTAACTGTAGAAATTATTTGAGGTCATGAAAAGGAATTTTCCTACATTATATTCCCGTCATAAGGAATTTCTTTCCTAAGTGGGTTTCGGATAAAAGGTGTCCCTCCTCCTTAAAAGAAATATCCAAATATGTGACTCAGGGGTAATCCTGTCAAAATCACATAAAGTCCCGAGAAGTCCTGAGAAAATCAGGAGGAAGGACACCTAGTGGAAAAAAGAGCAAGGAAAGCATGACTTTATTACATGGAATGTCTTATGGGAATATTCTCGACAAGCCATTTGCATAAGATTCTCACCAATGATATCAAGTGGACTAGGGGCACGTTCCCCTATCCACTTTCTATCATACGGTGAACTAACTTTGGTTGAAGTATTGATTGATCAAAATAAAAAAATGATTGAATATGGGATGGGTGTTGGTGTATGATGTCTTGTATTCTGTCACAGTTTAACCCAGGAAGTACTGGTGCAGCGCCTCGACAGGCAGGATCTCATCTCACTGGGGATGTAGGCAACCTTGCCAAAGTTCGTAAATCTGTGTGCATTGTTTATTCTATTTATCCATTATCTTCTGAATCATTTTAGGGTTGTGTTTTTACAAATTGGTATTAGAGCTCTAGGTTTTCATTTTTTAGGGTTTACTATCATGATGGTTGGGAAGGGATCGAATGTCAAGTATGATATCGAGCAATTCAATGGGAAGAATAATTTCATCCTCTGGCGTCAAAGGATGAAGGATCTTCTGATACAAGATGGTTGGCAAAAACGTTGTTGGGGAAGTCAAAGAAACCTGCAAAAATTAACGAAGAGTGGAAAGAGATGGAGGAAAAGGTGGCAAGTGCTATTCGATTGAATCTTTTTGATGATGCCTTATAATATGTTGTGGGTATCGAATCTGCACCGCAGTTATTGGTGAAACTTGAAAGCATCTACATGATGAAGTCCTTGACAAACAAGTTATTCTTAAAGAAGCAATTGTTTTCTCTATAGATGGAGGAAGGTACGGATCTATTAGAGCATCTTAACATGTTCAATCAGATCATAAGTAAACTTGCAAACCTAGAGGTTAAGATTGAGGATGAAGACAAGGTGTTATTGTTGTTGTCGTTGTTCCCAGAACCATATGATCACCTAGTAATGACTCTCTTGTACGGGAAGGAGGCCCTTGAGATGGATGAAGTTGCAGCTGTCCTCATGTCCAATGATACAAGGAAAAAGACCAGTAGTACAAAATCTCAAGGAGAAGGTCTTTTCGAAGGTGACAAGAAGCAGGCAAGAGGGAGATTAAATTAGAAGGGATCTGGAAAGAGTCGATTGAAATCAAAAGGGGCAAAGACAAAGGTCTCTTGTTACTATTGTAAGAAGGAAGGTCATCTGAAGAGAGTACTTGAAGAGGAAGGCAGACTTGAAGAAGAAAGATGTAGATACGGCATCTGAGGAAGCTAGCATGGCTGACAGTTTAGATGGAGATGTACTCTCTATATCATTAGGTAAGAATCAACATTTTAATTCTTAGATTTTATATTCTGGATGTTCATATCACATGTGTTCACATAAGGATTGGTTTGATACATATCAACCATATAATGGTGGGTCTATCCTAATGGGGAATGATGCTGTATGTAATACCATTGGGATAGATACTATCAAAATCAAGATGTTTGATGGGATAGTAAGAACTTAGCAGATGTCAGATATGTACTAGAATTAAGGAAAAACTTAGTATCTTTGGGGGCACTTGACTCAAATGGTTGTAAGTACATAGCAGAAAGTGGAGTTCTCAAAGTTATTAAGGGTGTCATAGTTGTCATGAAGGGACAGCTAACTAGAAACCTATACAGACTCATAGGGAGCATAGTTACAATTGGAGCATCTGTCACTACAGATACAGGATCTAATACAGATTATACCTTTCTATGGCATATGTGGTTAGGGCATATGGGAGAAGGAGGATTAATGGAGCTTCATAAAAGGAAACTATTGAAGGGAATGAAAACTTGTAAACTGAACTTTTACAAGTATTGTGTGTTCGGGAAACAATGCAAGGTTAGTTTCAAAACTGCAAAACATAAGAGTAAAGGGGTGCTTGATTATGTACATAGCGATGTATGGAGTCTTTCAACAACAAAATCTAAAGGTGGGGCAGAATACTTGGTGACCTTTGTTGATGATTACTCAAGGAAATTCTGGATCTACTTCATGAAATATAAAAGTGAGGTATTCATTAAATTTAAGGAATGGAAGGCTGAGGTAGAAAGGAAGATAGGAAAGAAAATTAAGTACTTGAGAACAGATAATGGAGGGGAGTACACGTACAAGCCATTTCTAGAATTGTGCAAAGCTAAAGGGAATACAAGTCACTTCACGGTTCCAAAGAAACCACAGTAAAATGGTGTAGCTGAAAGGATGAACAGAACACTTCTAGAAAGGGCTCGGAGAATGAGGCTGAATGCAGGGCTGAGCAAGAGATTTTGGGCAGAAACAGTGAATATGGCATGTTTTCTCATCAATAGGTCTCCATCAAAGGCGATTGATTGTAAAATTCCTGAAGAGGTGCGGATAGGAAAACTAGTAGATTATTCTATTCTAAGAATATTTGGTTGTCCAGCCTATGCACATGTTATGTCACACCCCGTTCACACAGAACCGGATCGATGATCAAGTTAACTCCAGTTAACCCAAACTTGCCAGGATCATCTGATACAGTACCCCACCCAGCGTACCCACATCTAAGATAAGTGTTCAAAAGTTCAGCGGAAGACTTAAATTACCTGTAACTATCTCCAATATACTTGATACCCAAATTATAGTATATGGCTAAGTACATGTGGATCCGCAGGCATGATATTTACACAAAAAAATAATAATTTACATACCAAGTACACAAAAGGGGAGGTCATCAAAAAATCAAAAAGTGAAATCTTGTACGATATCATTACTGCGATCCCATAGCACAGCCCTCGCACATGCAATCAGCACCAAGCTCATACTCCTCAGGGACCCACCAATCCTCAACAGGAAACTCGACTGTGGGGCCCAACTCATGATCTTCAGGCGGGTGGCCTGTAAAATCATCTAAAAGAGGTGTGCATGTGGGAGGAGCTCACTAGCTCAGCAAATGACAAGAAATACCACACAAACATTCACATCCATATGCACTATATGCTATGTAATTTCTTTTAAATCTTATCCACCTAAACAACATTACTAAGTCTTAGGTTATGTGCTACTTACAACCACAGTGCGTGTATGCCCCGGGTACGAGTTACGAACTCCATCCCGTGATACCCCCATAGGATTGTTGGAGAAGGTCCACCGTGAGTACTCATAAAAGTAAAGCATGCCGACTATCAGCTCTCAACATAAAAGTAAATGATAGAAATGTAAAGGTGCCGACCCTGAAAATTTAAAAGCATTACGATTGGTCCTCTTGAATATACCACTAAGGTTGCCGACTGTCCTAATGACCCACCGGGCATATGTCTAACCGCCACAGTGACCTGACAACCGCGACCACTGCTTCCCCCCAAGTGATAACCCAACACCTCAACCCCTATTGGGAAGGGTCGTAGCACTGGGATTGATAATCCTAAACCGCATGCTCCTATATGACAAAGTACGATTGCATAGTACCACCGCGTCCCATACCACGGGCCACCAATGCACTCGTTTCCAAATCGACTACGATGTCTAGTCTAATAATGTATTATGCATAGTAATCCAACCATTCATCACATAAGCACATCAATCATTTAACATTGAGAATGTAAAGCACAACACACATATCATAAATCATTTGTTTAGAATACACAAGCAATGCGTGCGAATGGCATACGAGGATGACTAATCAACACATAATTTGCATGATGACATGGCTAGTCTAGATACAATTTAATGATGCAAAAATAAGCTTAAAATAAAGTCAAATGTCCTCTCCCCACTTACTTGTTGGGTACAAAAACTCACGTTCGGTACGGGTGAGATTCGGCGTGAGAAATATAAATTTTAGTGGAACCTATCATAAGCGAATGAGGTTAGCATTTCACTACCTTGGGGTCAAAACTAATGAGGTTTGATGTTTAAATCATGTTTAAAATCATAAAAGAAGGTTGCCTGCCCATTTTGGACCCATTTGGACTAAAAAATCTGACTGGTGGGCCAACAGGTGGGCCAGACAGCCCACCTGTCATCGTCCGCCGGTCCAACAGGCGGGCTAGATAGCCTATCGGTTCAACAGATGGGCCCCCTTAGGGGGGTGGGTTCACCCATCGGTCTTCGTCTACCTGTTGGAATTTAGGCTCTACCCCAACAGGCGGGCCCCTACAGGCGGGCGGCTGCCGCCTGTCTTCTCCCACCTGTGGGGGCGAAAATCGGTTTTCTCCTTTGAAATGCTCCTCAACCTTGAAAAAACCAAATGGGGCTGTTCCAATAACATTTTCCATATATCTAACGTCTTATAAGATGATTCTAACCTAGATCTAAGTTAGATTTAAGGATTGAAAAGCAATCTTACCTTCTTTGCTCAAGCACTCTTCCAAAACTCCAAAATCACCTCTTAACTCAAGAAATTACCAATGCTTCACAAATCTTGTAAAAAATTCTTTAAACCTTTAAAATCAACACATAGACCATCTATTAAACCTTAGATTCATCATCTCAAGTGGGATTAACAAGATCTCAAGGAACTCTACCCAAATCAAGGGTTTCACTTAGGGTTTCGCAAAAGTTTAAGGAGTATAGCCTTTGCTCACCTCAAATCGTAGGTCTCGTGTTGGGGATCACTTTTCAGGTGCCGGAATGAGAAGACCAAACCTCGGCATTGCTTAAAATCATTTCTTCCTCCTTTTCTTTTCCTTTCTTCTTCTTCATTCTCTTTTTCTTCCTTTCTTTTCTCTCTCTTCTTTACTTTTCTCACCCACTCTCTAATTCATTAAATGAGAAAAAGGAAAAACACAATAAGTACTATTTATACTAGAGAATATCTAGTAACCACATGGGTGGGTCACACAGGTGGGCGGGTTCGCCCGCCTGTGACTGCCCAGCTGTTGGTCAAAACTTAGCCAAACAATTGAGATTTTGATGAATTTCGACTCTCGACATGTATCTTGCTCTCGGCACAAGATATATAATACGTATACAGTTTAGGATACGGCTGCATACCAACATTACCCAAACATGGCCTTATGATACATGCATGTTTATGAGCACATTTATGTGTGAAATCTAGGGTAGTAAAACATGCATTTTACATATTTAGAATGGAGCTACCTTGGGTTTTACTCTCTTTTTGCAGGTTTTATATTTTCAAGGCCTTAAGGACTATCGGGCGCTATATCTTCAATTTTACATGTAAAGAGGTCCTATTTCTTTTCATGGTTGCGAAGAGGATGAA
Organism: Macadamia tetraphylla; assembly: GCA_022985045.1. Lineage (NCBI taxonomy): Eukaryota > Viridiplantae > Streptophyta > Magnoliopsida > Proteales > Proteaceae > Macadamia > Macadamia tetraphylla. The sequence goes on along the minus strand of CM040966.1, from coordinate 58,921,134 downwards.
ATTCTGAGCAAGATGGACATGTTCAATTAAAAGTACACATTCGTTTGGTCACCCATACAAATGATTATTCTTTTCGGGCTAGAAAAAGAATAATGGATTAGAACTGAACTGAGATGCAGAACCAGCCCATTTGCAGTTGTCCTAGAGGTACAAGGAATATTCCAAATGCCAACAATGATCGATGGACCACATCCTTAAGAGATTGAAGATTCGTTTTTGGTAACAACAACTACCTAGCGTAGTTGGTGAGCTATGGTGTACAAAATTCCCTTGCTCACCAAGAGGTCTCAAGTTCGAATCTCATGGTTTTTTTTTTTAGAGAATTTTGTTGAAGATTTCCTGCTTTTCACTCACTTAAAGCACTAAGGGCATGGAGGGGATTTCCACATCAAATTAGAAGCAAGGAAAATCGTGGAAGGGTTCCTAAGAAGAGAAGAAAAAAAAAAAAAAGGAAAGAAAAAAAAAGGGAGAAATAGAGATTGTCCAAATCTTCTCTCTCCTCCACATCATCACCAAAATATTGTCCAAATCACACAAAGCAAGAAGAAAATTGTCCCTTGGAGGGAGAAAAAGAAGAGAAATAAATTAGAGAAAAAAAAGGAAAGAAAATAAGCAAAAAATTATAGGAAATTTCTTAAAGTTTATTTCTCTCTTCTCTCTCCTCCACCTTAGCACTTTTGGTCTCAAAAGATCTCACAATCAATTGTGAGTTTCTCCCTTTTAGGAAAGAGAAATTTGTTACCCTACCTCCCCATTCCTTATAAATACAACTCATGTTAGAGAAGGGGGGACAATTCATTCTTCTTCTAGTTTTTTTTAGTTGCTCTCTCTTTCTCTTGCTCTCTCTTTAGTTTTAGTTCTTCTTTATCTTTTCTTTAATCACTTTTGTAATAGATTTTTTTTTTTATTATTTCAATTTATGCAAGCACTCTTTTATTTTTATTCAGCCCTTTTATGTTTATGATTTATGCAATTGAGTTGTAATTTTTTAAGTTATAGTTCTAGGCTTAGATCTAGGTGACAAGATCACGAGCCGTGGAGCAATTTTTTTTCAAGATTTGTTTTCTCTAGTACTAAAAATTTCAGATTTGATTTATTCCAGATCTGGTTTTTAGTACTGGTAGTATCTCAAATCGATCAAGTTTTCAGTTCAAGAGTTGAAGTTCAAGTATGTAGGCTCCTTCAGTAGTCTTCTCTCCCCTCTCATTCCTCTTCGACTACCCTTTCTTTCTTAATTTAGGATTTTAATTTCAGTCGTTATATTATTGCTATCCCTTTCACCCAAGGTTCATGGCTAGTGTATGTGTTGGCTTTGCTCCTCCTAGCCATAGAACCATCAATTTATTGTTTTTATTTTAATTATCTCCCTTTCCCTAAAGCCAAGTAGAGTAACCCTTGTAAGAGTGACTCTCTGGTCAAGTAGGGAAGCTCATATTATGATGCATCTCTCGGGCTAAGTAGAGAAACCTACTTGTGAGTCTCTCTCTAGCTTTATCCCCTTTCTTTTACTTTATTTTTATTTCAGCATTTTTTTCCTTTATTATTATTTTTTTTAATTGCGTGGGTTGTTTATTTTCAGTTATTTATTTATTTAATTTTAATTGTGTGGCTTGCGTCTTTAAATTCTTAGATGACGAATGGTTAGAACGGTAATTAGAATTAGATCACAACCATTAATCGGTTCACTTTTGCATTATTAAAAGAAATAAAAAAATAAAGTGGCTGCTCTCCCGTGTTGACCAGTAGCTACAACGATCTGCGCTTGGTTACATTTTAAATCTCAAATAAGTTTTTGGCGCGTTACCGGGGAAGACAGTTCCATGTTATTTTTTGCTTTCTTTTGGTAAATCGGAGTGTTTTTTTTTATTTGTTTTATTTTTCCCTTTCTTTTATTGAATTCCTGAGAAGAACAACTTGCAATAATAGTTGTATCGGTGGAGGTCACCATGCCTCACAGTATGATAAAGATAGGTTTCACCCTGTAGTAGTACCTCAGGAATTGACCTGAGCAACCCCGGATCCCTGCCGGTAAGCTCCCAAAAAAAAAATCAAAAAATCATAAAAAAAAAAAGTTTTGCTATCCATTCTTTTGTGCTTGTCTTACTTTAGTTGTGGGTAGTTTTACATTGTATGAGTGTTAAGTGGACGTAATACTAAGAATCGAGTAGAAAGAAGAGATCCAACAAGTAGTGACCCTATATGTTTGCTCTCTTTAAAACCCTTCAATATGGGAGACCAACAGCAAAACCCTTCACCTAAATCTCTGAAAGATTGGTTCTACCCTAGAACAGCCCAACCTTCTGCATAGTTCTACCACAAGCCGGGGCAATAATTTTGAACTCAAATCTCAATACATCACTATGTTACCCCACTTCCATGGGTTGACCTCCGAGGATGCATACCTATTTCTAAGGGAATTTGAAGAGGTATGTGTTCTAATTAAGATCCAACGACTTTCGATGATCTTTGTTAAGCTTAGGTTTATCACTTTTGCATTGAAAGACCAAGCTAAGAAGTGGTTGTATGGGTTACCTACAAATTCCATAACCTCATAGGAATAGTTCACAGTTGTCTTCCTTAAGAAGTTTTTTCCAACTCACAAGACCAATAAGCTTAGAAATGATATCCTTTAGTTTAGGCAAAAGCCTAGTGAGTCATTTTCCAAACTTATGGAGAGATTCAAGGATCTACTCCAGAATGCCCTCACCATGGCCTAGACCTATGGCATTTATGTCAAATAATTTATGAGGGTATTGATTACCCAACTAAACAAATGATAGAGTCTATGTGCCTAAGGTTCACATCCTTCGGATGAAGGAAAGGCATGGAATTCTTACTTGACTTAGCTGACAAAACCCATGAGTGGGAATCAACCCAAGAGAGTGAAAGAACCATAGGAGGAAAAGGATATTTGTTGATGGGATAGTAGCCAAGGAAGCCCATTTGGATAGCCTAATCAAGAGAATTGAGGCTATTGTTCCTAGAGAGCCATCATCAGTCAATTTGGTTAAGATTTGTGCTTGGTGCCAGTCCCCTGGACATCTCCTAGAAGAATGCCCCAACATCTCTGGGGGCACTTCTAATGATAGTGTTAAAGCTTATACCAGAATAATCCATATAGTAACACCTACAATCCAGGATGGAGAAATCACCCAAATTTCTCTTGGAATCGGGCAACCAAGCGAGGACCTTCAATTTCTATAATCAAGGTCAACTTTGGACCCCAAAGGCCTCCCTTTGCACAACAATCTTTTCCCAAAATACTTTTCCTAGGTCAAATGTAGGACCTCGGAGTTTTCCTAGGGCCCTTCTCCTATCATCTTATTAACAACCCCACAGGTTTACCAACCTTTGGAGAGGCAAGTAGAATAAGTGACATGGAAAAAATATGGCCCTCCTCATGACAAGCCATCAAAATCTTACGAGAGAACTTACCCAAGTTGTCTCAATTATGCTGAGAGGAGAAGGGAACTTTACCCATCAACGAGCCTAACCTAGGCATCATCAACTGTTAGTTCACAAGGACCAACTAATGCACCTCTGAATATAGTACAAGGTCAGACCCAACAAGGGCCCTCTAACCAATGTAATGTTGTTTATGCCCTTAGGAGTGGTAGAGAGTACCAGCAGTGTTTCTAAATCTTCCCCATCTTTTACGCTGTTAACTCTTCTTGATTGAGGACACAAGTGTGCCTCTTGTTCGAGTTCATCGATGAACCTAAAGATTTTCTGAAACTAAAGATGATTTAGTTGAGAAACAAAAATGATTCTTGAACAGGGGCAAATCCCTAACAGTCCTTATGTTCATCCTATCCCATTTCCTCATCGCTTGGTACACAAAAAGAAGACTGCTTCCATGGATAAAATTTTAGAAGTCTTCAAAAAGGTAGAAGTGAACATCCCTCTTTTGGATGCCATATCCCAGATCCCCGCCTATGCAAAGGTACTAAAAGATTTGTGTACTCACAAACGTATCACTAGTGTGCCCAAAAAGGCGTTCTTGGCAGGTAACATTAGTTCCATAATTACTCAACCTATAGTAGCCAAGTATAAGGATCCAGGGAGCCCTACCATATCTTGTGTCATAGGCAACACCTATATTGAGCATGCCTTACTTGACCTTGGTGCAAGTGTGAATCTTTTACCTTACCATGTGTACAAGCAACTAGGATTAGGAGAATTGAAAGCCACTGGAACTACTCTTCAGTTGGCAGATAGGTTTGTTAAGATTCCTAAAGGGATGGTTGAGGATGTCTTACTAAAGGTGGGGGAATTTATTTTCCCTATTGATTTCATTGTGTTATATACTAAGCCCTTCTCAACCAAGGATGAGATCCCAATAATTCTAGGAAGACCATTCTTGGCTACCAGTAATGCATTAATCAATTGCCGGAATGATTTCCTAAGATTATCTTTCGGTAACCAAACTGTTGAGTTTAACATGTTTAGGATTGGCATGTAACAACATATGTAAGAAGAGATCAATATGCTTGAGGATTTTTTGGATTTTTCTGATGATTTAGTTACCAACTTTGATATTGATTTTGATTCAGAATTCCAAGAGTGTATGGATGAGTTGGATGATGATAGTGAAAATTTCTTTTACGAAGTCTTGAGTCTTCACACTGTGGAGCCCTTAGGACCCTTTCCAATTCCATTCCCAAACGTTCCATAGTTGAGCCCCTAAGTTAGATCTTAAGGGTTGCCATCTAATTTGAGGTATGCTTTCCTAGGGCTGACGGACTCTTCTGTAATAATTTCTTCAAATTTGACTTCTAGCCGGGAAGAGGAGTTACTTAAAGTGTTAAAAGATAATAAGGAAGCCCTAGGTTGGACCATGGCTGATATCAAGGGTATAAGCCCTTCCATTGTGCAACATCATATACATCTTATGGACGATTCCAAACCATCCACGGAACCCCAAAGAAGAGCTAACCCAGTGATGATGGAAGCCATTAAGAAAGAGATCCTAAAGTGCTTGGATCATGGAATAATTTATCCTATTTCTAACAGCCAATGGGTAAGCCCAGTTCACGTAGTGCCTAAGAAGTCTGGGGTGACTGTAGTTCCCAATGCCAATAGTGAACTAATTCCAACCCGTGTCCAATCGAGGTTGGAGAGTGTGCATAGACTACGGGGAAGTTAAATGCGGCAACTGGAAGGACCACTTCCATTGCCATTCATTGACGGATGTTAGAGAGGTTAGTGGACATGAATATTATTGCTTTCTTGATGGATATTCTAGCTATAACCAAATCCCAATTGCTTTAGAGGACCAACATAAGACCACTTTTACATGCCCATATGGAACATTTGCTTACAGGTATGCCCTTTGGGCTTTCAATGCCCTACGTTCCAGAAAATCATCTAAAAGAGGTGTGATGGGAGGAGCTCACTAGCTCAAAGAAATGACAAGAAATACCACACAAACATTCACATCCATATGCACTATATGCTATGTAATTTCTTTTAAATCTTATCCACCTAAACAACATTACTAAGTCTTAGGTTATGTGCTACTTACAACCACAAAGTGTATGCCCCGGCACGAAGTTACTTAACTCCATCCCGTGATACCCCATAGGATTGTTGGAGAAGGTCCACCGTGAGTACTCATAAAAGTAAAGCATGCCGACTATCGCTCTCAACATAAAAGTAAATGATAGAAATGTAAAGGTGCCAATTCAAAATTTAAAAGCATTACGATTGGTCCTCTTGAATATACCACTAAGGTTGCCGATCGTCCTAATGACCCACCGCATATGTCTAACCGCCACAAGGACTGACAACCGCGACCAACCGCTTCCCCAAGTGATAACCCAACACCTCAACCCCTATTGGGAAGGGTCGTAGCACTGGGATTGATAATCCTAAACCGCATGCTCCTATATGACAAAGTACGATTGCATAGTACCACCGCGTCCCATACCACGGGCCACCAATGCACTCGTTTCCAAATCGACTACGATGTCTAGTCTAATAATGTATTATGCATAGTAATCCAACCATTCATCACATAAGCACATCAATCATTTAACATTGAGAATGTAAAGCACAACACACATATCATAAATCATTTGTTTAGAATACACAAGCAATGCGATGAATGGCATACGAGGATGACTAATCAAACATAATTTGCATGATGACATGGCTAGTCTAGATACAATTTAATGATGCAAAAATAAGCTTAAAATAAAGTCAAATGTCCTCTCCCACTTACTTGTTGGGTACAAAACTCACGCTCGGTGAGGGTGAGATTCGCGTGAGAAATATAAATTTTAGTGGAACCTATCATGTTTAATGAGGTTAGCATTTCACTACCTTGGGGTCAAAACTAATGAGGTTTGATGTTTAAATCATGTTTAAAATCATAAAAGAAGGTTGCCTGCCCGTTTTGGACCCATTTGGACTAAAAAATCTGACTGGTGGGCCAACAGGTGGGCCAGACACCACCTCATCGTCCACGGTCCAACAAAGGCTAGATAGCCTATCGGTTCATCAGATGGGCCCCTTAGGGGGTGGGTTCACCCATCGTTTCGCTACCTGTTGGAATTTAGGTTTACCCAACAAAGGGTTTTCAAACAGGGCGGCTACTGCCTTCTCCCCAATTGAATAAAATCGGTTTTCTCCTTTGAAATGCTCCTCAACCTTGAAAAAACCAAATGGGCTGTTCCAATAACATTTTCCATATATCTAACGCCTTATAAGATGATTCTAACCTAGATCTAAGTTAGATTTAAGGATTGAAAAGCAATCTTACCTTCTTTGCTCAAGCACTCTTCCAAAACTCCAAAATCACCTCTTAACTCAAGAAATTACCAATGCTTCACAAATCTTGTAAAAATTCTTTAAACCTTTAAAATCAACACATAGACCATCTATTAAACCTTAGATTCATCATCTCAAGTGGGATTAACAAGATCTCAAGGAACTCTACCCAAATCAAGGGTTTCACTTAGGGTTTCAAAAGTTTAAGGAGTATAGCCTTTGCTCACCTCAAATCGTAGGTCTCGTGTTGGGATCACTTTTCAGTGCCTGAATGAGAAGACCAAACCTCGCATTGCTTAAAATCATTTCTTCCTCCTTTTCTTTTCCTTTCTTCTTCTTCATTCTCTTTTTCTTCCTTTCTTTTCTCTCTTTTTACTTTTCTCACCCACTCTAATTCATTAAATGAGAAAAAGGAAAACACAATAAGTACTATTTATACTAGAGAATATCTAGTAACCACATGGGTGGGTCACATAGGTGGGCGGGTTCGCCCGCCTGTGACTGCCCAGCTGTTGGTCAAAACTTAGCCAAACAATTGAGATTTTGATGAATTTCGACTCTCGGCATGTATCTTGCTCTCGGCACAAGATATATAATACGTATACGCTTTAGGATACTGATACCAACATTACCCAAACATGGCCTTATGATACATGCATGTTTATGAGCACATTTATGTGTGAAATCTAGGGTAGTAAAACATGCATTTTACATATTTAGAATGGAGCTACCTTGGGTTTTACTCTCTTTTGCGTTTTATATTTTCAAGGCCTTAAGGACTATCGGGGCTATATCTTCAATTTTACATGTAAAGAGGTCCTATTTCTTTTCATGGTTGCAAGAGGATGAAATTCGAGCAAGATGGACATGTTCAATTAAAAGTACACATTCGCTTGGTCACCCATACAAATGATTATTCTTTTCGGCTAGAAAAGAATAATGGATTAGAACGAATCGAGATGCGAACTCAGCCCATTTGCAGTTGTCCTAGAGGTACAAGGAATATTCCAAATGCCAACAATGATCGATGGACCACATCCTTAAGAGATTGAAGATTCGCTTTTGGTAACAACAACTACCTAGCTAGTTGGTGAGCTATGGTGTACAAAATTCCTTGCTCACCAAGAGGTCTCAAGTTCGAATCTCATGGTTTTTTTTTAGAGAATTTTGTTGAAGATTTCGTTTCACTCACTTAAAGCACTAAGGGCATGGAGGGGATTTCCACATCAAATTAGAAGCAAGGAAAATCGTGGAAGGGTTCCTAAGAAGAGAAGAAAAAAAAAAAAAAAAGGAAAGAAAAAAAAAGGGAGAAATAGAGATTGTCCAAATCTTCTCTCTCCTCCACATCATCACCAAAATATTGTCCAAATCACACAAAGCAAGAAGAAAATTGTCCCTTGGAGGGAGAAAAAGAAGAGAAATAAATTAGAGAAAAAAAAAAGGAAAGAAAATAAGCAAAAAAATTATAGGAAATTTCTTAAAGTTTATTTCTCTCTTCTCTCTCCTCCACCTTAGCACTTTTGGTCTCAAAAGATCTCACAATCAATTGTGAGTTTCTCCCTTTTAGGAAAGAGAAATTTGTTACCCTACCTCCCCATTCCTTATAAATACAACTCATGTTAGAGAAGGGGGGACAATTCATTCTTCTTCTAGTTTTTTTTAGTTGCTCTCTCTTTCTCTTGCTCTCTCTTTAGTTTTAGTTCTTCTTTATCTTTTCTTTAATCACTTTTGTAATAGATTTTTTTTTTTATTATTTCAATTTATGCAAGCACTCTTTTATTTTTATTCAGCCCTTTTATGTTTATGATTTATGCAATTGAGTTGTAATTTTTTAAGTTATAGTTCTAGGCTTAGATCTAGGTGACAAGATCACGAGCCGTGGAGAATTTTTTTCAAGATTTGTTTTCTAGTACTAAAAATTTCAGATTTGATTTATTCCAGATCTGGTTTTAGTAATCGTAGTATCTCAAATCGATCAAGTTTTCAGTTCAAGAGTTGAAGTTCAAGTATGTAGGCCCTTCAGAGTCTTCTCTCCCCTCTCATTCCCTCTTCGACTACCCTTTCTTTCTTAATTTAGGATTTTAATTTCATGTTATATTATTGCTATCCCTTTCACCCAAGGTTCATGGCTAGTGTATGTGTTGGCTTTGCTCCTCCTAGCCATAGAACCATCAATTTATTGTTTTTATTTTAATTATCTCCCTTTCCCTAAAGCCAAGTAGAGTAACCCTTGTAAGAGTGACTCTCTGGTCAAGTAGGGAAGCTCATATTATGATGCATCTCTCGGGCTAAGTAGAGAAACCTACTTGTGAGTCTCTCTCTAGCTTTATCCCTTTCTTTTACTTTATTTTTATTTCAGCATTTTTTCCTTTATTATTATTTTTTTAATTATGGGGTTGTTTATTTTCAGTTATTTATTTATTTAATTTTAATTGTGTGGCTTATGCCTTTAAATTCTTAGATGACGAATGGTTAGAACGGTAATTAGAATTAGATCACAACCATTAATCGGTTCACTTTTGCATTATTAAAAGAAATAAAAAATAAAGTGGTGCTCTCCTCGTGTTCAACCAGTAGCTACATCGATCCGTACGCTATGTTACATTTTAAATCTCAAATAAGTTTTTGGCCAGTACTGGGAAGACAGCCCATGTTATTTTTGCTTTCTTTTGGTAAATCGAGTGTTTTTTTATTTGTTTTATTTTTCCTTTCTTTTATTGAATTCCTGAGAAGAACAACTTGCAATAATAGTTGTATCGGTGGAGGTCACCATGCCTCACAGTATGATAAAGATAGGTTTCACCCTGTAGTAGTACCTCAGGAATTGACCTGAGCAACCCCGGATCCCTGCCGGTAAGCTCCCAAAAAAAAATCAAAAAATCATAAAAAAAAAAAGTTTTGCTATCCATTCTTTTGTGCTTGTCTTACTTTAGTTGTGGGTAGTTTTCTGTTGTATGAGTGTTAAGTGGGTACGTAATACTAAGAATCGAGTAGAAAGAAGAGATCCAACAAGTAGTGACCCTATATGTTTGCTCTCTTTAAAACCCTTCAATATGGGAGACCAACAGCAAAACCCTTCACCTAAATCTCTGAAAGATTGGTTCTACCCTGCTAGAACAGCCCAACCTTCCTGCATAGTTCTACCACAAGCCGTGGCAATAATTTTGAACTCAAATCTCAATACATCACTATGTTACCCCACTTCCATGGGTTGACCTCGAGGATGCATACCTATTTCTAAGGGAATTTGAAGAGGTATGTGTTCTAATTAAGATCCAACAATTTTCCGATGATGTCTTAGTTTAGGTTTATCACTTTGCATTGAAAGACCAAGCTAAGAAGTGGTTGTATGGGTTACCTACAAATTCCATAACCTCATAGGAATAGTTCACAGTTGTCTTCCTTAAGAAGTTTTTTCCAACTCACAAGACCAATAAGCTTAGAAATGATATCCTTTAGTTTAGGCAAAAGCCTAGTGAGTCATTTTCCAAACTTATGGAGAGATTCAAGGATCTACTCCAAGAATGCCCTCACCATGGCCTAGACCTATGGCATTTATGTCAAATAATTTATGAGGGTATTGATTACCCAACTAAACAAATGATAGAGTCTATGTGCCCTAAGGGATTCACATCCTTTGCAGATGAAGGAAAGGCATGGGAATTCTTACTTGACTTAGCTGACAAAACCCATGAGTGGGAATCAACCCAAGAGAGTGAAAGAACCATAGGAGGAAAAGGATATTTGTGGATGGGATAGTAGCCAAGGAAGCCCATTTGGATAGCCTAATCAAGAGAATTGAGGCTATTGTTCCTAGAGAGCCATCATCAGTCAATTTGGTTAAGATTTGTGCTTGGTGCCAGTCCCCTGGACATCTCCTAGAAGAATGCCCCAACATCTCTGGGGGCACTTCTAATGATAGTGTTAAAGCTTATACCAGAATAATCCATATAGTAACACCTACAATCCAGGATGGAGAAATCACCCAAATTTCTCTTGGAATCAGGGCAACCAAGCAGGACCTTCCAATTTCTATAATCAAGGTCAACCTGGACCCCAAAGGCCTCCCTTTGCACAACAATCTTTTTCCCAAAATACTTTTCCTAGGTCAAATGTAGGACCTCAGGCGAGTTTTCCTAGGGCCCTTCTCCTATCATCTTATTAACAACCCCCTGGGTTTACCAACACTGGAGAGGCAAGTAGAATAAGTGACATGGAAAAAAATATGGCCCTCCTCATGACAAGCCATCAAAATCTTACGAGAGAACTTACCCAAGTTGTCTCAATTATGCCTGAGAGGGAGAAGGGAACTTTACCACCAACCAGAGCCTAACCTAGGCATCATCAACTCGTTAGTTCACAAGGACCAACTAATGCACCACCGAATATAGTACAAGGTCGACCCAACAAGGGCCCTAACCAATGTAATGTTGTTTATGCCCTTAGGAGTGGTAGAGTACCAACAGAGTGTTTCTAAATCTTCCCATCTTTTACGCCTGTTAACTCTTCTTCAGCTTGAGGACACAAGTGTCTCTTGTTCCAGGTTCATCTGATGAACCTAAAGATTTTTCTGAAACTAAAGATGATTTATTTGAGGAAACCAAAAATGATTCTTCTGAACAGGGGCAAATCCCTAACAGTCCTTATGTTCATCCTATCCCATTTCCTCATCGCTTGGTACACAAAAAGAAGACTGCTCCATGGATAAAATTTAGAAGTCTTCAAAAGGTAGAAGTGAACATCCTCTTTGGATGCCATATCCCAGATCCCCGCCTATGCAAAGGTACTAAAAGATTTGTGTACTCACAAACGTATCACTAGTGTGCCCAAAAAGGCGTTCTTGGCAGGTAACATTAGTTCCATAATTACTCAACCTATAGTAGCCAAGTATAAGGATCCAGGGAGCCCTACCATATCTTGTGTCATAGGCAACACCTATATTGAGCATGCCTTACTTGACCTTGGTGCAAGTGTGAATCTTTTACCTTACCATGTGTACAAGCAACTAGGATTAGGAGAATTGAAAGCCACTGGAACTACTCTTCAGTTGGCAGATAGGTTTGTTAAGATTCCTAAAGGGATGGTTGAGGATGTCTTACTAAAGGTGGGGGAATTTATTTTCCCTATTGATTTCATTGTGTTAGATACTAAGCCCTTCTCAACCAAGGATGAGATCCCAATAATTTAGGAAGACCATTCTTGGCTACCAAGAATGCATTAATCAATTGCCAATGATTTCCTAAGATTATCTTTCGGTAACCAAACTGTTGAGTTTAACATGTTTAGGATTGGCATGTAACAACATATGTAAGAAGAGATCAATATGCTTGAGGATTTTTTGGATTTTTCTGATGATTTAGTTACCAACTTTGATATTGATTTTGATTCAGAATTCCAAGAGTGTATGGATGAGTTGGATGATGATAGTGAAAATTTCTTTTCTGAAGTCTTGAGTCTTCACACACCTGTGGAGCCCTTAGGACCCCTTTCCAATTCCATTCCCAAACGTTCCATAGTTGAGCCCCCTAAGTTAGATCTTAAGGAGTTGCCATCTAATTTGAGGTATGCTTTCCTAGGGCCTGACTAGACTCTTCCTGTAATAATTTCTTCAAATTTGACTTCTAGCCAGGAAGAGGAGTTACTTAAAGTGTTAAAAGATAATAAGGAAGCCCTAGGTTGGACCATGGCTGATATCAAGGGTATAAGCCCTTCCATTGTGCAACATCATATACATCTTATGGACGATTCCAAACCATCCACGGAACCCCAAAGAAGAGCTAACCCAGTGATGATGGAAGCCATTAAGAAAGAGATCCTAAAGTGCTTGGATCATGGAATAATTTATCCTATTTCTAACAGCCAATGGGTAAGCCCAGTTCACGTAGTGCCTAAGAAGTCTGGGGTGACTGTAGTTCCCAATGCCAATAGTGAACTAATTCCAACCCGTGTCCAATCAGTTGGAGATGTGCATAGACTACTGAAGTTAAATGCGGTAACTGAAGGACCACTTCCCATTGCCATTCATTGACCAGATGTTAGAGAGGTTATGGACATGAATATTATTGCTTTTGATGGATATTCTAGCTATAACCAAATCCCAATTGCTTTAGAGGACCAACATAAGACCACTTTTACATGCCCATATGGAACATTTGCTTACGGTATGCCCTTTGGGCTTTCCAATGCCCCTCCAGTCCAACGATGCATGATGAGCATTTTTCCGACATGGTCGAAAAATTCAGAGAAGTATTTATGGATGACTTTTCAATTCATGGGAATTCCTATTCAATGTCTTCATCATCTTTCCCTAGTTTTAAAAAGGTGCATATCTAAAATTTGGTTTTGAATTGGGAGAAATGCCATTTTATGGTTAAACTGTATTGTTTTAGGCCATGTAATATCCAAGGAGGGAATTAAGGTAGATAGAGCCAAAGTGGATTTAATTGATAATTTACCACCTCCTCAATCTAAGGATGTTCGGTCCTTTCTAGGGCATTGGCTTCTTGAAGGTTTATTAAGAACTTTAGTCAGTTAGCCCGACCTCTCACCTCATTACTTGCCAAAGATCAAACTTTTGAGTTTTCTAAAGAGTGCCTAGAATCTTTCAAACAACTTAAGAAGGAGTTGACCAATGCACCCACTGTTCAACCACCTGTTTGGACTGAATCTTTTGAACTGATGTGTGATGCTTCGAATTTTGCCATAGGAGCGGTTTTGGGTCAAAGGATTAATAAGTTACCCACTGTCATTTACTATGCTAGTAGGACCTTAAATGATGCACAACTCAATTACACAACCACTAAAAAAGAATTTTTAGCTGTTGTGTTTACATTAGAAAAGTTTCGGTTTTACTTAGTTGGTTCACATGTGGTGGTTATCGATCATTCGCCTCGATACCTAGTTCGTAAGAAGGATGCCAAAGCCCGCCTCATTAGGTGGGTTTTACTTTTACAAGAGTTTGATTTAGAAATTAGGATAAGAAAGGAGTTGAAAACCTAGTTGCGACCATTTATCCGTTTCCCAATTCCTTGACTGTGATTCTCCAACAACTAGAACTTTCCAGATTAACAATTATTTGTAATGTCCAAGGAACCATGGTTTGTCGACATAGTCAACTTCTTAGTTTCGTGTGACTCGGATCACGGTCCACCCAAGATAAGTATAGGTTTCATTCCCAAGTTAAGCACTTTTTCGGATGATCCTTATTTGTTTAAGATATGTCGGATCAGATTATCCGACAATGTGTTCCTGATCAGGAGCAACATTCCATTCTCTCTTTTTGTCATGATCATGCATGTGGTGGACACTTTGGACCTAAGAAGACTGCCGTAAAGGTTCTCCAATGCGGATTTTATTGGCCCACTCTTTTTAGAGATGCTTTTGATTTTTGCAAGGCTTGCCCTGCCTGCCAGTCTTTTGGCCGTATCAATAAGAGGAACATGATGCCCCTCAACCCTATTTTGGTAGTTGAGATCTTTGATGTTTGGGGCATCGATTTTATGGGACCATTCCCTAATTCCTTTGGGAATTTGTACATACTTTTGGCCGTTGATTATGTTTCTAAATGGATAGAGGCCACACCTTGTAAAACTAATGACCACAAAGTGGTGGTCCAGTTTCTCAAAGAGAACATTTTTTCCGCTTTGGTGCACCACATGCAATAATTAGTGATAGGGTACTATTTTGTAATCGGCCTTTTGAGGCCCTAATGAAAAAGTATGGGATCACCCATAAGTTGTTCACCCTTATCACCGCCAAACTAGTGGCCAAGTGGAGGTGTCTAATAGGTAGATCAAACAAATCTTGAGAAAATCTAATCCAACAGTAGGATTGGTCCCTTAGGCTCATTGATGCCTTGGGCCCATCGGATCGCATTCAAGACCTACCTTGGCCAGCCTCCTACCGCTTGGTGTATGGGAAAGCTTGTCACTTACCGTTGAGTTGGAGCATAAGGCCTTTGGGCCATCAAGAAGCTCAACTTTGATTTGGTGATGGAAATTCACGAGGCTCCAACTATCTCGAGTTGGAGGAACTTAGGAATGATGCCTATGAAAGTTCTAAGATTTACAAGGAAAAGACCAAAGCTTCCATGATAAACAATTCTATAAATTTTTACAATTGGTGATAAGGTCTTATTGTACAACTCTCGATTGCATCTTTTCCGGTAAACTTAGATCTCGATGGGATGGCCTGCTTATTGTCCATAATGTATATCCCCATGGGAGTGGAGATTTTGAATCAGAACAGTGTAATCTTCAAGGTTAATGGTCTTTGAAGCCATTCTCTAGTTTCCTCTACTTAGTAGTGAAGAGGTCATGAATCTCCATGAACCTCTTTACACCGATGACTAACTTTTAATCGGTATGACCCCTTGCATTGTCTTTGTTTTAATTCTTTCCATGCATTGAGGACATTGCATGACTTAATGTGGGGAGGAAACTATTTCTGCTTTTTTCTTCCACTTTGTTTTATTTGTTTTTCTTTTTGTTTTAGGGAAACCAGTTTCCTTTTTTTCCACTTTGTTTTATTTGTTTTTCTTTTGTTTTTTGAGCTTGCTAAGGATGAAGTCCTACTTTGGCTTTTGGCTAATGATCATACCATTCGTTGCTTGATGTATGAAAATAAAAGTTTTGACTAAGGTACCCATTTTGAACGTATAAAACCCTGTTGAGAAGAAAGAAACAAGCATGTGTCTTGAGATGGGACTTTCTTTTGAAAAATAAGAGACCCCTGTTTTATGGTGATATGTAAGTCTGTGGGTTCCTTGTACTTTTGATTTGGAGTTGAGACCTTCTTTTTAATTTGGCATGGTTTGATAAATGCACAATTTTAAATGAAATGTGAAATGTGGTATAAAGAAGAATAAGAGTTGATTCCTTGAACTAGACAGGCATTGCGCCTCGAAGCGTGGTGTCTTGATCGAAATTCCTTGGGAGGAAACTTCAAGTAACTCTAGCATCACGCTTTGTGGGCATATGTAAAAGCAAAGCTACATAGTAACTTGGTGTCGTGTTTGCTCCACCATGTCATTCAAGCCAAAAGTAGTGGAGTAGAATAGAGTTTATTATTCAAAAAAAAAAAAGAGAAAAAATGTGCAAATGTCATTATTGCTTGGTAACATGTTTGGTCAAAACACTCCAACGCTTTAGTCATTGGTTCCCTATTTCTTCACAAGTGGTTTTGCCTTAAGATAAGGATGTTTTGGAAGAGACGAGGTGAGTTCCAAATTAAGAAATATGCTAGTTCTGGAATTGATAAAGGGTAATAAAAGTTCAAGTGTGGGGTCCTTGTAAGAGAAATTATCTTTGCTCGGATCGGTATGACCTTACCGTTAGCTAAGGTTAGGATTTGTTTATTCTGAATTTTGGGTGTATATTCACTGCAAACACCCACGAGACACAACTCGTCCACTAGGGGTGACCTAGGGTTTAAAGGCTTGTTGCACATGCTAAGTGCAACCGTGATTCCTACAAGTGAGTTAGGTTTTTGTCTTTATTCTTTCTTTTTGTTTTGCTCGAGGACTAGCAAAGTCTAAGTGGGGAATTTGATGAGCACATTTATGTGTGAAATCTAGGTAGTAAAACATGCATTTTACATATTTAGAATGGAGCTACCATGGGTTTTACTCTCTTTTTGTAGGTTTTATATTTTCAAGGCCGTAAGGACTATCGGACGCTATATATTTAATTTTACACATAAAGAGGTCCTATTTCTTTTCATGGTTGCGAAGAGGATGAAATTCTGAGCAAGATGGACGTGTTCAATTAAAAGTACACATTCGTTTGGTCACCCGTACAAATGATTATTCTTTTCGGGCTAAAAGAAATAATGGATTAGAACTGAACTGAGATGCAGAACCAGCCCATTTGGAGTTGTCTCAGAGGTACAAGGAATATTCCAAATGCCAACAAGGATCGATAGAACACATCCTTAAGTGATTGAAAATTCATTTTTGGTAACAACAACTACCTAGCGTAGTTGGTGAGCTATGGTGTACAAAATTCCCTTGCTCACCAAGAGGTCTCAAGTTCGAATCTCATGGTTTTTTTTTTTTAGAGAATTTTGTTGAAGATTTCCTGCTTTTCACTCACTTAAAGTACTAAGGGCATGGAGGGGATTTCCACATCAAATTAGAAGCAAGGAAAATAGTGGAAGGGTTCCTAAGAAGAGGAAAAAAAAAAAGGAAAGAAAAAAAAGGGAGAAATAGAGATTGTCTAAATCTTCTCTCTCCTCCACATCATCACCAAAATATTATCCAAATCACACAAAGCAAGAAGAAAATCGTCCCTTGGAGGAGAAAAAGAAGAAAAAATTAGAAAAAAAGGAAAGAAAATAAGCAAAAAATTATAGGAAATTTCTCAAAGTTTATTTCTCTCTTCTCTCTCCTCCACCTTAGCACTTTTGGTCTCAAAAGATCTCACAATCAATTGTGGGTTTCTCCCTTTTAGGAAAGAGAAATTTGTTACCCTACCTCCCCATTCCCTATAAATACAACTCATGTTAGAGAAGGGGGGACAATTCATTCTTCTTCTAGTTTTTTTTAGTTGCTCTCTCTTTCTCTTGCTCTCTCTTTAGTTTTAGTTCTTCTTTATCTTTTTTTTAATCACTTTTGTAATAGATTTTTTTTTATTATTTCAATTAATGCAAGCACTCTTTTATTTTTATTCAGCCCTTTTATGTTTATGATTAATGCAATTGAGTTGTAATTTTTTAAGTTATAGTTCTAGGCTTAGATCTAGGTGACAAGATCACGAGCCGTGGAGAAATTTTTTTTCAAGATTTGTTTTCTCTAGTACTAGAAATTTCAGATTTGATTTATTCCAGATCTGGTTTTTAGCACTGGTAGTATCTCAAATCGATCAAGTTTTTAGTTCAAGGGTTGAAGTTCAAGTAAGTAGGCTCCTTCAGTAGTCTTCTCTCCCCCCTCTCATTCCCTCTTCTGACTACCCTTTCTTTCTTAATTTAGGATTTTAATTTTGGTCGTTATATTATTGCTATCCCTTTCCCCCAAGGTTCATGGCTAGTGTATGTGTTGGCTTTGCCCCTCCTAGCCATAGAACCATCAATTTATTATTTTTATTTTAATTGTCTCCCTTTCCCTAAAGCCAAGTAGAGTAACCCTTGTAAGAGTGACTTCGTCAAGTAGGAAGCTCATATTATGATGCATCCTGGCTAAGTAGAGAAACCTACTTGTGAGTCTCTCTCCAGCTTTATCCCCTTTCTTTTACTTTATTTTCATTTCAGCATTTTTTTCCCTTTATTATTATTTTTTTTAATTGCGTGGGTTGTTTATTTTCAGTTATTTATTTATTTAATTTTAATTGCGTGGCTTGCATCTTTAAATTCTTAGATGACGAATGGTTAGGACGTTATTTTAGATACTTATGTTTAGGACGGTAATTAGAATTAGATCACAACCATTAATCGGTTCACTTTCGCTTTATTAAAAGAAATAAAAAAATAAAGTGGCTGCTCTCCCTGTGTTCGACCCGTAGCTACATTAATCCGTATGCTTGCGGTTACATTTTAAATCTCAAACACATGTACACGGCTTAGGTACACCCATTTGCTTTGGAACTGAATCGGACTTGTCTGGCTAACCTGTGTTCAAAGTCACCCTTGCCATCATGGTCCATAGGGAACCCACCTTAACCCTCTCTGGTTTGGGTCCTGCATGGCAAAATCGGGTCAACCATGTAAGTAAACAAGGTTTTAAAAGTAGGGTATCACATTTACCCCCCCTTTTTAAAAATTTCGTCCTCAAAATTGCCGTACCTGGTTGTTCGAAAACATGAGGGTACTTGGCTTGGATTTCATCCTCTTTCTCCCAGGATGCTTCTTCAAGTGAATGGTTATCCCATCGCACCTTTACGAAGGAAATGGAGCAGTTGCGAAGGGTCTTCACTTTTCGGTCCAAGATTTCAATGGCGTTTTTATAGGTCATATCACTTCTAGATACTCGTTCCACAGTAACACGATGATGGATCGTGAACGACGTCAAAGATGGATACATGGAATACGTTATGAACATTTCCAAGCGAAGGTGGAAGAGCAAGAATGTAGGTGACTGAGCCAACCCGAGTCAAAATTTCAAATGGGCCAATGTATCTCGGGCTCAACTTACCCTTTTTATGGAACCGATGCAACCCTTTAGTAGGAGAAATCTTGAGAAACACCTTTTCTTCTACTTGAAACATAATGTCTTTCGTGTGGGTGAATGCATAGCTCTCTTGACGTGACTGAGCTACCTTAATCCTTTCTAGAATAACATCGACCTTGTCACATGTCATCTGTATCATTTCGGGTCCTAACATTACGTGTTCACCTACCTCATTCCAATACAGAGGAGTTCTACACTTCCTACCATATAATGCCTCATATGGAGCCATCCCAATTGTAGCTTGATAACTATTGTTATAGGAAAACTCCATAAGGGATATATATTCTTTCCAACTACCACACATTTCCATTGCACATGCCCTGAGCATGTCTTCTAATATTTGTATGGTTCGCTCTGACTGACCATCAGTCTGTAGGTGGAAAGTAGTACTCAAGTTCACTTGTGATCCCAAAGCATGCTGAAAACTTTTCCAAAATCTAGAAGTGAACCTTGGGTCCCTATCTGACACAATGCTCACAGGCACTCCATACAAGCGCACTATGTTATCCATATAAAGTTGTGCTAACTTGGCCATAGAGAATTTGGTCTTGATGGGAATGAAATGAGCAGTCTTAGTAAGCCGATCAACTATCACCCAAATCACATCCATCCCCCCGTGGTAGTCCGGTGACAAAGTCCATTGTAATCCTATCCCACTTCAAGTCTGGTACTGGGAGTGCCTGAAGAGTACCATAAGGTTAATGCCTCTCAGCTTTTACTTTTTGGCACGTAAGGCAAGTCACCACATATAGGGCTATTGTGATTTTCATGTTTGGCCACCAGTAGTTTTGTTTGAGGTCCTTATACATCTTTGTACTTCCTGGGTGGAGTGAGTACTCAGAGCTATGTGCCTCCTACACTATCTTGTCTTGTATCTCTAAATCATCGGACATACACAACCTACCTTGAAACAATAATGCCCCATCGCTGGCTAAAACGAAATCAGGGTTATTCATTGTTTGCTCTTGAATCTTAACTCTGATCCGTTGCGACTCAGGATCCAAAGGTTGTTTCATTATCGCCTCTTGCCTAATAGACGGATGCACCTGTAGAGCTACCAGGGATACAATTAACCATTTAATGTTTTCTAGTTGATGTTCAAGCTCTAAAGTTGCTCCTTCATATAAGAGGGTTTCATCCATTAGCATCGCCTCTTATACGAGTTGTGGGTTGACTGCTAAGTATGAGAGTGACACTGTCTGTGCCTTCTGACTCAATGCATCTACCTCTACATTAGCCTTGCCAGGATGATACTGAATGTCACAGTTATAATCCTTCATGAGCTCGAGCCATCTCCTCTGCCTCATATTCAAATCTCTTTGGGTGAAAAAGTACTTAAGGCTTTTGTGATCACTATATATCTCGCACTTCTCCCCATACAAATAATGTCACCAAATCTTTAGGGAAAAAATGACTGTGGCTAGTTCCAAGTCATGAGTGGAGTAGTTCTTCTCATATTCCTTTAGTTGTCGGGATGCATATGCTATCATCTTACCGTTTTGCATGAGAACACAACCCAACTCGACCTTAGAAGCATCAGTGTAGACTATCATTCCACCTGTGCCTTCAGGGATGGTCAACACAGGGGCTGACACCAACCTTTTCTTCAATTCCTGAAAGCTCTTCTCACATTCCTCTATCCATTCAAATTTTACCCCCTTTTTGGGTTAACTTAGTCATTGGTGCTGAGATCCGAGCAAAATTCTCAATGAAGCACCGGTAGTACCAAGCTAAACCCAAAATACTTCTAATTTCTGTAATGTTCTTGGGGTCTTCCCACTCTACTACTGCTTTCACCTTATCAGGATCCACCTCGATTCCATCCTTAGACACTATGTGTCCCAGGAATCTAACTTGCTTAAGCCAAAATTCACACTTACTGTATTTGGCAAACAATTGTTGTTCTCTCAGCCTCTGTAATACATCCTCAGGTGTTTAATATGCTCCTCTTCCATCTTAGAGTAGATCAAGATGTCATCAATAAAAATAATTACCCGTTTATCAAGGACATCATGAAATACTGGATTCATTAAATCCATGAATGCTGCCGGTGCATTGGTTAACCCAAAAGATAACACTAGGAACTCATAGTGACCATACCGAGTCCTGAAAGCTATCTTGGGTATGTCACCGCTCTTTATCTTCAGCTGATAATAGCCTGATCTAAGGTCTATCTTTGAAAATACATTTGCACCTTGTAATTGGTCAAACAAATCATCAATGCGTGGCAATGGATACCGGTTCTTAACGGTTAGCTTATTTAATTCCCGATAATCGATGCACATACGTAAGCTGCCATCCTTCTTCTTGACAAACATATCGGGCACCCAAGGTGAAACACTTGGGCGAATAAACCCCTTCTCCAATAATTCATGCAACTGCATCTGTAACTCCCTTAATTCGGCTGGTGCCATCCTATATGGAGCTTCTGACACTGGAGCTGCTCCAGGAATCAAGTCTATGGTAAATTCCAACTCTCTATCAGGCGGTCAATGCATCAGATCATCTGAAAAGACGTCAGAAAATTCTTTAGCCACCTCTACCTCTTCTAGAGGTGTAACCTTTGCATCCACATCAAGTACCGATGCTAAGTAACGCTGACATCCACTTTCTAACAACGTTACCGCTTGAAGAGCGGAGATGAGGACCTTTCTAGCCCATTTTATTTTATCTGCTTGGTATACCAATCCTTTCCCTTTATCATTTGTTACCCTAATTAATTTTTCGGCACACATCACATTTGCTCGATGGGCCGACAAGCAATCCGTGCCTAGTATAACGTCAAAATTCTGCATGTTGAATTTGATGAGTTGTGCATTCAATTTCTTTCTATTGATTTCAACTGGGCATGGCCCGTACACCTCCTTCAACTGTGTAACTTTGCCTGTAGGCAAACTAACAATCATCTCATGATCTAGTGTGCTGGGTGACATACCAAGTTTCTTAGCAAATCTCTTAGATATGAACGAATGTGTAGCTCCTGAATCAAACAAGACATAGGCTAGTATACCCAATATAGGTAGAACACCTATTGCAACAATGCATATAAGTATAGCAGGTTATCAAAATTCAGCATAAGGAAAATATTAAATTAAAATGTACCTGCTACCACTTCTGTGCTGGCCTCAGCTTCCTCAGCTGATAAGGCATACATTCTTCCTTGCGGTTGATTCCCCCGAGTTAAGGGAGGTCTGTACACAGAGGGATGACTTGATGGTAAGGCTGGTCTGACTCGATAGTCTTTGGCAAAATGCCCATAAGAGTGGCAATTAAAGCAACTGATTTGTGACACCAAAACTGGGCAGGGCTCCTTTGTACTTGACCTGATGTAGATGGGGGACGGGGTGGCGTTGTGACTGTAGGCACCGTACTAGTTTTAGGGCAAAAAGATGAAGAGCCTGGACCACCAGCTGGTCGAGGAAGGTAGCTAGATAGCCTATAGGGCTGTCTGTATGTAGGCCCAGAACTATACAACCCACGGTATACCTTGGATGAGTTGCCTATGTCTGGAAATGGGTTAGTCCTCTTCCATAATCCAGGTGTGAGGGATTGTTCTCCCTTCTGCTTATCTTCCATGGTTTTAGCTTTTTGCATAATCTGGCCATAGTCTGTCAAGTCTAAGACCTCGAGCACTGACCTAATAGATGCCTTTAATCCCTTAAAAAACTTACAGCCTTTTCTTCAGTTGACCTCATATGCTTAGGGGAAAAATGGAACAAGCTTTCAAACTGCTGCTGATACTCAAGGATAGTCTTATTCCCTTGAGTGAAGGCCATGAATTCCATCTCTTTACGGTCTCTGAAGCTACGAGGGTAATGGTTTGCTAAAAACAACTCCTTGAACTGCTCCCATGTGGGTTCCAGATGTGCGGCAAACAATATAGGCTTAGGGGCCTGCCACCAAGAGTTGGCTTCATTCTTGAGTTGCAGCCCTGCACAAATAAGCTTCTGTGCCTCAGTGCAATCAACTACCTCAAATATCTTTTTCAGCTCTTGGATCCTTTGGTCCGGCTCTAGAGGATCACTCCCCACCTTAGAGAAAACAGGTGGCAAGTTCCTCTTGAAAGATTCCACTACCCTTGTCGTATTATTCGTCGATGGGTAATTGGGTGCATATGCCGGATAGTAAGGGTACGGAGGGGGTACCATATATGGAGGAGTGCTGAGTGGCAGGATTGGAGGTGTACCTCTGGCTTGCTCATGTGGTGTCATATCAAGTGGTGATCCTCTAGTTTGTGGTCCCATACCAGACCCTACAGGTGGGTCTTGTGGAGTAATTATCCGAGGATGTTGACCGAGTTGAGGAAGGTCTAACTGTTTCTGTATAGCAGCCATAAATGCCTACTACTGTTGGAGCATTTGTTGATGGAAGGCTTGCTATGACTATTGGACTATGGTCGCAACATCACCCGGAGTGATGATAGGTGGAGGATCCGGACGTGTGGTCAAAGGTGGGTCCCTTTGTGCCACACCCTGGTCAAGGGTTTCTTGAGGTTGTGGAAGTGGGGTTTGCCCCACAGAGCGGGACCTTCGAGGATTTGGAGGTCAACCGATAAGACGAGGACCATGTGAGGTTCCTCGAGCATTGCTATCAGATCTAGTGCGTACCATCGTGTCCTTGCATCTGGATCGTACCATACTCAAAACAATTGTTAAGTACCTTAGAATTTACATAAGCACAAAATTATTTCCCAATCTTTCACATAGCCCACGAAATCAATATCACTCTATGGTTCACACACTCTTATATTGACCTTAACTTTCAACCTAGCCACATAATCATATGCCAAAACACGGGGTATTGTAATGTATGATGTCTTGCATCCAGCCACCGCTTAGCCCCAAGAGTACTGTGCTAGAGCTTCGACAAGTAAGGCGGCGGTCCCGCTCGATTTTTTTTTGTTAATAATGTATTATTACTATTATTATTATTATTTTATTTATAATATATATATATATATTTTTTTTTTCCCAACCGACGGGCAGCTCGGGTCGGGGCCTATCGGTCCAACCCGAGGTGGACTTAAAGGGGCTTTTAGCCTCTTCGATCTTCATTTCTCCCATCTTCTACACTTAAGATCAACTCAAGGCGATTTTAGAGGGTTACTTGGCGCATCCACTCACAATTTCATTCAACAATTCCATCGATTTTGGAAGATTCAACACCTTTCACTCTCAAGTAAGTCTCTTCTCCATTTCTCTTCTTGGAACATATATTTTAGGTGTTGAATCCATCCATACTTCCCAAAACTTGATTTTTTTGTCATGTTTCTTTCCATAAAATAGTCATTCCATGAGAATATGATGCTTCCTTTGTGACTCATTCATAGTTTTGGGCTTTACTACCAATCTATGAGAGAAAATCCCAAACCGTGCCCTAATATCTCAAATTTTGGGGGTTTTTCTTCTATTTCTTCTCTTTCTCCCCAACTAACAACTCAAATGGGATTTCATATCCTTGATTTGCACTTACATTGTTGGAAAGATCATGGAAACTTGTATGTGCTTGCAATTCCATCTCATTTCTATGAAAATCCATCTTTTTTGTGTTAGGTTTCTTGAAAAAAAATTCTGGGGTTTCTATGATTCTCTTCACTTCATTCCATACTTGTGAACAACTTTGAATCTCTCTCATTCCTTGCACCTCAATATCATAATAGAAATTTTTGCATATTCTTGGTTGTATAATGAGAGGTATTACTATCATTGACAAGTAAGTTTCAAGTTCTACACTTTTATGGGATTTTCATTCTCTTGGATTGAAATTTCACATTGAAATTGGGGGCTTTCTACCATTTGACACCAATTACCCCACTTGAGGAAATTCTTATGAGGCTTTCCATCACTTCTCACTTGCCATGCTTTATACTCCTTTGTTACTCTTCTAATTTGCAACATGCTAGTGGATGTCATGTTTGGGGATTTCCCCCTATTCATTTCTCCATGGCGTAACCACCCCTCTTTTTATAAAGATTCACATTATGTATTTAGGTGCATTTACATGTGCTAGCTCACCCTCCGGTTTACTTCCTTTGTCATGCAACATTCTTACTTATCACTATTTCTTCTCTTTCTTACTAGGATGTCTTCTGGCAAGGGCAAGGAACCCGCATCCTCTTCCAATAGACGTAGGGCCACAACTTCAAAAAGGAAGGGTGTAGGGATAAGTTCCTCAGCCCTTCGTACAAGGCAACAAGGACATACCCCCATAGATCCTCTAAACTATGATGAGGGACTCTTATGGAGTTTGAGGGCAGCAACGAATTGGCAGACCTTTCTAAAGAAGTCTGTGATGATCGAGAAAATCGTGGTAACTTGTGATTTCATTAAGATTCAACTACAAGAGAGATTTACTGCACTGTGTTGGCAGTCCAAACTTAATATTGACTGCCTAAGCTATGAACACCTTGTTCAAAGATTTTATTGTAATTTGGAGGTCTCCTACTAGTATGAGGAGTACTCAATCACCAGCATGGTGAAGGGGGTGAACATTCACTTGACTATGGACACTCTTGCTAGTATTTTAAATATGTCATCAATTCTATAGCCCCACACGGAGTAAGGCCGTGGGCCCATCCTTAAGTTCGAGAAGCAGGACAACATTTACGAGACCATTTGTGGCAGCATGGTGCGTCTGAATTCTGAGGCAACATTCAACCCAGAGGCTCGTGTATTTGCTTGCTTAGTTCAGTTTAATTTGCTCCCTAGAGGAGATCATAGGAACCAAGTGGGCTTCATGATAGCCTACATAGCCTTTTGCATCTACAAGGCCTTGGAGGGAGGTACCGAGCATTTATGGTTGCCCTACATTATACTTAAGACTATGAAGCATCATGCCACACATCCTGAGGACGGAGGTTTCCCATATGGTAGGACCCTTACTAGGGTTTTCAAGTTCTTTGGGGTGGATTTGAGTGGTGAGGAGGGAAAGACTTCAGCAGACAAATTTAGCAGGAAAAACCTACGCAGGATGCGTCTCTAAGATCTTATGGATGTACCTTAGAGGGAAGGAGCTCAAGGAGGTAGGAACAGGGGGAATGTCCATAGGGAGGATGTCCATATGGAGGAGGAGGAAAATAGTGAGGAGGATGAGGATTATGCTCCTCAATTTGAGGAGGAGGATTTTTTGGATGAGGATATTCTCGAGGAGGAGCCTCTTTGTATTTGAGAGATGTTGATCCTGACTTTGCTAGGGCTGCAGACCTCAAGCAAAGAGCCCCACCACCTGAGAGTGGCGCATTTAACTTTGAGAGCATGATGACTAGCATGAGGGCCTTAAAAGATGGGCAAGATCAACTCTTGAGAAGACTAGATGAGAGTGCTACTAGAGAGGAAAATATCTTAGAAAGGTAGGCTACATTAGAGTATTCCTTCCTAAGATTGAGCGAGGATTCGGACACAACGGTCAATACTATTTCAGTGAACTTTACCCGGCTTCGAAGGGATGTGCAACTAGTGAATGCGAGGTTTGATTACTACGATCGTCGGCTCAATGTTAAATCGAGGCCTAGGAGGGATGGAGTAGTAGAGCTAGATGATGATGAGGGTCTCTGAGGACTTAGCTTGCCTCTCCTAATCAACTTTTTACTTGTCTCCATGTTGTTTATGTGTTTATGGTGGACTATTTTTTTTTTGTACTTTTCTCTGTAATTTGGATTTGCTAGTGTGGTGTTATGATGTTGTTGGTGACTTTTAGTTAGTTTGTCAGCTTGACAAACTTATTGTAATTCGGTTGTAACAAAGTTAGTTAGCCTTTGTTGATTATGCTTATTCATATATGTATGTTGTCTATCAGGTGCTTCTATTTGAAAATTTTGGAAAATCTTGTTTTAGCGTTGTTATGCTGCTGAAATTTTGTTAAATCCGTACTCGATTGGTTATGCAATCAAATAACTAATCTTTTACTTATTCCAAGCAAACTTTCTCTAATGCATGCCATGAAATGCAATAATTAAATGCAACCATTTTTTTTTTTTGGCTTTTAATTTTTAAAGTGTTTTACATTTACCCAGCCCCATTTCCTATTATAGATTCTAAGGGGTCTAAATGGTATACTGTGAGTGGATAGAGCATCACGCTCTGATACCACCGTTGTCACATCCTATTCACATAGAACTGGATCAGTGACCGAGTTAACTCCGATTAACCCAAACCTGCCAGATCTTCGATACAATCCCCACCACAACAGTACTCCACATCTAAGATAAGTGTTCAAAAGTTTAGCGGAAGACTTAAATTACTCGTAATTATCCCCAATATACTTGATACCTAAATTGTAGTATATGGTTTAGTACATGCGGGCCCGAGCATGATATTTGTGCAAAAAGAATAACAATTTACGTATCAAGTACATAAAAGGGGAGGTCATTAAAAAAATCAAAAGGCGAAATCCTATACGATATCATTACTACGGTCCCACAGCCAGTCCAACAGGCGGGCCAGATAGCCTGTCGGTTCAACCAGTGAGCCCCCTCAGGCGGGCAAGTTTGCCCTCCGATCTTTGCCTGTTGGTCTTCACCCACTGGTCTTCGCCAGCCTATTGGAATTTAGGCTCGGCCCCAACAGACGGGCGGCTTCGCTGTCGATCTTCGTCCAACTTTGGGGGCAAAAATTGGTTTTCTCCTTTGAAATGCTCCTCAACCTTGGAAAAACCAAATGGGGCTATTCCAATCATATTTTCCAGACATCTAAGGTCTTATATGATGATTCTAGCCTAGATCTAAGTTAGATTTAAGGATTGAAAAGCAATCTTACCTTCTTTGCTCAAGAACTCTTCCAAAACCCCAAAATCACCTCTTAACTCAAGAAATCACCAATGCTTCTCAAATCTTGTAAACACTTCGTTAAACCTTTAAAATCAACACATAGACCATCTATTAAACCTTAGATTTATCATATCAAGTGGGATTAACAAGATCTCAAGGAACTCTACCCAAATCAAGGGTTTCACTAGGGGTTTCGTAAAATTTTAAGAAGTATAGCCTTCGCTCACCTCAAATCGTAGGTCTCGTGTTGGGGATCACTTTTTCGGTGCCGGAATGAGAACACCAAACCTCAACGTCGCTTAAAATCATTTCTTCCTCCTTTTTTTTTCCTTTCTTCTTCTTTGTTCTCTTTTTCTTCCTTTCTTTTCTCTTTCTTCTTTACTTTTCTTGCCCACTCTCTAATGCATTAAATGAGAAAAAGGAAAAACACAATAAGTACTATTTATACTAGTGAATATCTAGCTACCACATGGGTGGGTCACACAGGTGGGCGGGTTCGCCCGCCTGTGACCACCCAGCTGTTGGTGAAAACTTAGCCAAACAATTGAGATTTTGATGGAATTCAACTCTTGGCATGTATCTTACTCTCGGCACAAGATATATAATACATATAGATACGGCTACATACTAGCATTACCCATACAAGGCCTTATGATACGAGCATGTGCACGGCTTAGGTACACCCGTTTCCTTTGGATCTGACTGGGACTTGTTTGGCCAACCTGTGTTCAAAGTCACCTTTGCCATCATGGTCCATAGGGAACCCACCATAACCCTCTCTGGTTCGGGTCCTGCATGGTTAAACCGGGTCAACCATGTAAGTAAACCAAGTTTTAAAAGTAGGGTATCACATTTACCCCCCCTTTTTGAAAATTTTGTCCTCGAAATTGCCATACTTGGTTGTTAAAAAAGATGAGGGTACTTGGCTTGGATTTCATCTTTTTCCTAGGATGCTTCTTCAAGTGAATGGTTATCCCATCGCAACTTTACGAAGGAAATTAAGCAGTTGCGAAGGGTCTTCACTTTTCGTCCAAGATTTCATGGTCGTTTTTATAGGTCATATCAACTTCTAGATACTCTAGTTCTATGGGTAACACAAGCGATGGATCGTGAACATATCGCTTCAGCATGGATACATAGAATATGTTATGAACATTTTCAAGCGAAGGTGGAAGAGCAAGAATGTAGGTGACTGAGCCAACCCGAGTCAAAATTTCAAATGGGCCAATATATCTTGGGCTCAACTTAGCCTTTCTATGGAACCGATGCAACCCTTTAGTAGGAGAAATCTTGAGAAACACCTTTTCTTCTCCTTGAAACTTAATGTCTTTCCTGCGGGTGTCTGCATAGCTCTTTTGACATGACTGAGCTGCCTTAATCCTTTCTAGAATTACATCGACCTTGTCACATGTCATCTGTATCATTTCGGGTCCTAACATTCGGTGTTCACCTATCTAATTCCAATACAGAGGAGTTCTACACTTCCTACCATATAATGCCTCATATGGAGCCGTCCCAATTGTAGCTTGATAACTGTTGTTATAGGAAAACTCCATAAGGGATATATATTCTTTCCAACTACCACACATTTCCATTGCACAAGCCCTGAGCATGTCTTCTAATATCTCAGATGGTTCGCCTGACCACCATCACCTGGGTGGAAAGAGACTCAAGTTCACTTGTGATCCCAAAGCATACTGAAAACTTTTCCAAAATCTGGAAGTAAACCTTGGGTCCCTATCTGACACAATGCTCACTGGCACTCCATGCAAGTGCACTATGTCATCCATATAAAGTTGTGCTAACTTGGCCATAGAGAATTTGGTATTGATGGGAATGAAATGAGCAGTCTTAGTAAGCCAATCAACTATCACCCAAATCGCATCCATCCCCTTAGGTGTGCGTGGTAGTCCGGTGACAAAGTCCATCGTAATCCTATCCCACTTCCAGTCTGACACTGGGAGTGGCTAAAGAGTACCATAAGGTCGATGCCTCTCAGCTTTTACTTTTTGGCACATAAGGAAAGTCGCCACATATAGGGCTATTGTGATTTTCATGTTTGGCCACTAGTAGTTTTGTTTGAGGTCCTTATACATCTTTGTACTTCCTGGGTAGAGTGAGTACTCAGAGCTATGTGCTTCCTGCACTATCTTGTCTTGTATCTCCAAATCATCGGGCACACACAACCTACCTCAAAACAATAATGCCCCGTCGCTGGCTAAAACGAAATCCGGGTTATTCATTGTTGGCTCTTGAATCTTAACTCTGATCCGTTGCAACTTAGGATCCAAAGGTTGTTTCATTATCATCTCTTACCTAATAGACGGATGCACCTGTAGAGTTGCCAGGGATACAGTTAACCATTTAATTTTTTCTAGTTGATGTTCAAGCTCTAAGGTTGCTCCTTCATATAAGAGGGTTTCATCCAATAGCATCGCCTCTTGTACGAGTTGTGGGCTGACTGCTAAGTATGAGAGTGAGACCGCCTGTGCCTTTCGACTCAATGCATTTGCCACTACATTAGCCTTACTAGGATGATACTGAATGTCACAGTCATAATCCATCATGAGCTCGAGCCATCTCCTCTGCCTCATATTCAAATCTCTTTGGGTGAAAAAGTACTTAAGGCTTTTATGATCACTGTATATCTCGCACTTCTCCCCATACAAATAATGTCACCAAATCTTTAGGGAAAAATGACTGCAGCTAGTTCCAAGTCATGAGTGGGGTAGTTCTTCTCATATTCCTTTAGTTGTCGTGATGCATATGCTATCACCTTACTGCTGCATGAGAACACAACCCAACCCGACCTTAGAAGCATCAGTGTAGACTATCATTCCACCTGTGCCTTTAGGGATGGTCAACACAGGGGCTGACACCAACCTTTTCTTCAATTCATGAAATCTCTTCTCACATTCCTCTATCCATTCAAATTTGACCCCCTTTTTGGTTAACTTAGTCATTGGTGCTGAGATCCGAGCAAAATTCTCGATGAAGCGCCGGTAGTACTAAGCTAAACCCAAGAAAATTCTAATTTCGGTAACGTTCTTGGGATCTTCCCACTCTTCTACTGCTTTCACCTTATCAAGATCCACATCGATTCCATCCTTAGACACTATGGGTCCCAGGAATCCAACTTGCTTAAGCAAAAATTCACACTTACTGTATTTGGCAAACAATTGTTGTTCTCTCAGCCTCTGTAATACCATCCTCAGGTGTTTAGTATGCTCTCTTCCGTCTTAGAGTAGATCAAGATGTCATCAATAAAAATAATTACCCATTTATCAAGGATATCGTGAAATACTGGATTCATTAAATCCATGAATGCTGCCGGTGTATTGGTTAACCCAAAAGATAACACTAGGAACTCATAGTGACCATACCAAGCCCTGAAAGCTGTCTTGGGTATGTCACCGCTCTTTATCTTCAACTGATAATAGCCTGATCTAAGGTCAATCTTTGAAAATACATTTGCACCTTGTAATTGGTCAAACAAATCATCAATGCGTGGCAATGGATACTGGTTCTTAACGGTTAGCTTATTCAATTCTCGATAATCGATGCACATACGTAAGCTTCCATCCTTCTTCTTGACAAACAATACTGGGGCACCCCAAGGTGAAACACTTGGGCAAATAAACCCCTTCTCCAATAATTCATGCAATCGCATCCAGAATCTCCCTCAATTCGCTAGTGCCATCCTCGTATGGAGCTTTTGACACTGGAGCTGCTTCAGGAATCAAGTCTATGGAAAATTCCAACTCTCTATCAGGTGGTAGATGCATCAGATCATCTGGAAAGACGTCAAAAAATTCTTTAGCCACCTCTACCTCTTCTAGAGGTGTAACCTTTGCATCCACATCAAGTACCGATGCTAACTAACCCTGACATCCACTTTCAAACAACTTTACCGCTTGAAGAGCGGAGATGAGGACCTTTCTAGCCCATTTTATTTTATCTGCTTGGTATACCAATCCTTTCCCTTCATCATTTGTCACCCTAATTAATTTTTCGGCATACATCACATTTGCTCGATGGGTCGACAACCAATCCGTGCCTAGTATATCGTCAAAATTCTGCATGTTGAATTTGATGAGTTGTGCATTCAATTTCTTTCCACTGATTTCAGCTGGGCATGGTCCGTACACCTCCTTCAACTATGTAACTTTACCCTTTAGGCATACTAACAATCATCTCATGATCTAGTGTCCTGGGTGATATACCAAGTTTCTCAGCAAATCTTTTAGATATGAATGAATGTGTAGCTCCTGAATCAAACAAGACATAGGCTGGTATACCCGATATAGGTAGAACACTTAGTGTAACAATGCATATAAATATAGCAGGTCATCAAAATTCAGTATAAGCAAAATCTTAAATTAAAATGTACCTGCTACCACTTCTGTGCTAGCCTCAGCTTCTTGAGCTGATAAGGCATACATTCTTCCTTGCGGTTGATTCCTCCGAGTTAAGGGAGGTCTGTACACAGAGGGCTGACTGGATGGTAAGGCTGGTCTGACTCAACAGTCTTTGGCAAAATGCCCATAAGAGTGGCAATTAAAGCAACGGATTTGTGACACCAAAACTGGGCAGGGCCCCTTTGTACTTAACCTGATGTAGATGGCGGACAGGGTGGCCTTGTGACTGTAGGCACCGTACTAGTGTTCGGGCGAAAAGATGTAGAGCCCGGACCACCAGCTGGTCGAGGAAGGTAACCAGATGGCCTATAGGGCTGTCTGTAAGTAGGCCCAGAATTATACGACCCACGATATACCTTGGATGAGTTGTCCATGTCTGGAAATGGATTAGTCCTCTTCCACAATCCAGGTGTGAGGGATTGTTCTCCATTCTGCTTATCTTCTATGGTTTTAGCTTTTTACACAATCTGGCCATAATCTGTAAAATCTAAGACCTCAGCACCACTCAATAGATGCCTTTAATCCCTTCAGCAGCCTTGCAGCCTTTTCTTCAGTTGACCTCATATGCTTAGGGGAAAAATGGAACAAGCTTTCAAACTGCTGCTGATACTCAAGGATAGTCTTATTCCCTTGAGGGAAGACCATGAATTCTATCGCTTTACGGTCTCTGAAGGTACGAGGGTAATGGTTTGCCAAAAACAACTCCTTGAATTGCTTCCATGTGGGTTCCGGATGTGCGGCAAACAATATAGGCTTAGAGGCTTGCCACCAAGAGTTGGCATCATTCTTGGGTTGCAACCCTGCACAAATTAGCTTCTATGCCTCAGTGCACTCAACTACCTCAAATATCTTTTCCAGCTCTTGGATCCACTGGTCCGGCTCTAAAGGATCACTCCCCACCTTAGAGAATACAGGTGGCAAGTTCCTCTTGAATGTTTCTACTACCCTTGTCGTATTATTCATCGATGGGTAATTGGGTGCATATACCAGATAGTAAGTGTACAGAGGGGGCACCATATATGGAGGAGTGCTGAGCGACAGGATTGGAGGTGTACCTCCGGCTTGCTCATGTGGTGTCATATCAAGTGGTGCTCCTCCAGTTTGTGGTCCCATATTAGACCCTACAGGTGGTTCTTGTGGAGTAATTATCCGAGGATGTTGACCGTGTTGAGGAATGTCTAACTGTTGCTGTATAGCAGCCATAAATGCCTACTGCTGCTAGAGCATTTGTTGTTGGAAGGCTTACTGTGACTGCTGGACTATGGTCACAACATGACCCGAAGTGATGACATGTGGAGGATCCAGAAGTGTGGTCAAAGGTGGGTCCCTTTATGCCACACCCTAGTCAAGGGTTTCTTGAGGTTGTGGAAGTGGGGTTTACCCCACAGAGCGGGACCTTCGAGGATTTGGTGATCGACCGATAGGATGAGGACCACGTGAGGTTCCTTGAGCATTGCTACCGGATCTAGTGTGTACCATCGTGTCCTTGCACCTGGATCATACCGTACACAAAACATTGGTTAAGTACCTTAGAATTTACATAAGCACAAAATTATTTCCCATACTTTGAAATTGCCCACGAAATCAATTTCACTCTACGGTTCACACTCTTAGATTGACCTAAACTTTCAACCTGGTCATATAATCATATGCCAAAACATGGGGTATTGTAGTGTATGATGTCTTGCATTCAGCCACCACTTAGCCCCGAGAGTACTGTGCTAGTGCTTCGATAAGTAGGACGGCGGTCTTGCTCGATTTTTTTTTGTTAATAATGTATTATTTTATTATTATTTTTTATTATATATATATATATTTTTTTTCCCAAACGGAGGGTGGCCACCGGCAGGCGACCACTGGTGGGCAGCTTGGGTCGGGGCCCATCGGTCCAACCGGAGGCAGACTTAAAGGGGCTTTTAGCCTCTTCGATCTTCATTTCTCCCATCTTCTACACTTAGGCTCAACTCAAGGAAATTTTGAAGGGTTACTTGGCGCATCCACTCACGATTTCATTCAATGATTCCACGGATTTTGGAAGATTCAACCAGCTTTCACTCTCAAGTAAGTCTCTTCTCCATTTCTCTTATTGGAATATATATTTTGGGTGTTGAATCCATCCATACTTCTCAAAACTTGATTTGTTTTTCATGTTTCTTTCCATAGAATAGTCATTCCATGAGAATATAATGCTTCCTTTGTAACTCATTCATAGTTTTGGGCTTTACTACCAATCTATGAGAGAAAATCCCAAACCGTGCCCTAATTTCTCCAATTTGGGGTTTTCTTCTATTTCTTCTCTTTTCTCCCCAACTAACAACTCAAATGGGATTTCTTATCCTTGATTTGCACTTACATTGTTGGAAAGATCATGGAAACTTGTATATGCTTGCAATTCCATCTCATTTCTATGAAAATCCATCTCTTTTGTGTTAGGTTTCTTGAAAAAAAATTATGGGGTTTCTATGATTCTCTTCACTTCGTTCTATACTTGTGAACAACTTTGAATCTCTCTCATTCCTTGCACCTCAATGTCATAATAGAAATTTTTGCATATTCTTGGTTGTATAATGAGAGGTATTACTATCATTGACATGTAAGCTTCAAGTTCTACACTTTTATGGGATTTTCATTCTCTTGGATTGAACTTGCACATTGAAATTGGGGGCTTTCTACCATTTGACACCAATTACCCCACTTGAGGAAATTCTTATGAGGCTTTCCATCACTTCTCACTTGCCATGCTTTATACTCCTTTGTTACTCTTCTATTTTACAACATGCTAGTGGATGTCATGTTTGGGGATTTCCCCCTATTTATTTTTCCATGGCTTAACCACCCCTCTTTTTATAATGTTCCGCATTATGTATTTAGGTGCATTTACATGTGCTTGCTCACCCTCCTGTTTACTTCCTTTGTCATGCAACATTCTTACTTATCACTATTTCTTCTCTTTCTTACTAGGATGTCTTCTGGCAAGGGCAAGGAAACCGCATCCTCTTCCAATAGATGTATGGCCACAACTTCAAAAAGGAAGGGTGTAGGGATGAGTTCCTCAGCCCTTCGTACAAGGCAACAAGGACATGCCCCCATAGATCTTCTAAACTATGATGAGGGGCTCTTCTGGAGTTTGAGGGCAACAACGAATTGGCAGACCTTTCTAAAGAAGTCTGTGATGATGGAGAAAACCATGGTAACTTGTGATTTCAATAAGATTCAACTACAAGAGAGGTTTACTACACTGGGTTGGCATTCCATCCTTAATATTGACCGTGCATGCTATGAACACCTTGTTTGAAGATTTTATTGTAATTTGGAGGTCTCATACCAGTATGGGGAGTACTCAATCACCAGCAAGGTGAAGGGGGTGAATATTTGTTTGACTGTGGACGCTCTTGCTAGTATTTTAGATATGTCATCAGTTGGGCATTAATTCTATAGCCCCCCATGGAGTAAGCCCGTGGGCCCATCCTTAAGTTCGAAGATGCAAGACCACATTTACGAGATCATTAGTGGCAGCAAGGTGCGTCCGGATTCTGAGGCAACATTCAACCCGGAGGCTCGTGTATTTGCTCGCTTGGTTCAGTTTAATTTGCTCCCTAGAGGAGGTCATAAGAACCAAGTGGGCTTCATGGCAGCCTACATAGCCTTCTGCATCTACAAGGCCTTGGAGGGAGGTGCCGAGCATTTATGCTTACCCTACATTATACTTAAGACTATGAAGCATCATGCCACACATCCTGAGGATGGAGGTTTCCCATATGGTAGGACCCTCACTAGTGTGTTCGAGTTCTTTGGGGTGGATTTGAGTGGTGAGGAGGGAAAGACTCCAGTGGACAAATTTAGCTAGAAAAACCTATGCAGGATGGGTCTCCAAGCTCTTATGGATGTACCTCAGAGGGCAGGAGCTCAAGGAGGCAGGAACAGGGGGAATGTCCACAGGGAGGATTTCCACATGGAGGAGGAGGAAAATAGTGAGCAGGATGAGGATTATTTTCCTCAATTTGAGGAGGAGGACTTTCTGGATGAGGATATCCTCGAGGAGGAGCCTCTTGATTTGAGAGATGCTGATCCTAACTTTGCTAGGGCTGCTGACCTCCAGTATAGAGCCCCACCACCTGAGAGTGGCACATTTGACTTTGAGAGCATGATAACCTACATGAGGGCCTTAAAAGATGGGCAAGATCAGCTCTTGAGAAGACTAGATGGGAGTGCGACTAGAGAGGAAAATATCTTAGAAAGGCAAGCTACATTAGAGAATTCTTTCCTAAGATTGAGCGAGAATTTGGACAAAACGACCAATACTATTTCAGCGGACTTCACCCGGATTTGGAGGGATGTGCAACTAGTGAATGTGAGGTTTGATTACTATGATCGCCTGCTCAATGTTAAATCGAGGTCTAGGAGGGATGGAGTAGTAGAGCTAGATGATAATGAGGGTCTCTGAGGACTTAACTTGCCTATCCTAATCAACTTTTTACTTGTCTCCATGTTGTTTATGTGTTTATGGTGGACTATTTTTTTTTTTTACTTTTCTCTATAATTTGGACTTGCTAGTGTGGTTTTATGATGTTGTTGGTGACTTTTTGTTAGTTTTGTCTGCTTGACAAACTTATTGTAATTCGGTTGTAACAAAGTTAGTTAGCCTTTGTTGATTATGTTTATTCATAAATGTATGTTGTCTATCAGGTGCTTCTATTTGAAAATTTTGAAAAATCTTGTTTTAGTGTTGTTATGCTGCCGAAATTTTGTTAAATCCGTACTCGATGGGTTATGCAATCAAATAACTAATCTTTTATTTATTCTAAGCAAACTTTCTCTGATGCATGCCATGAAATGCAATAATTAAATGCAACCATTTTTTTTTTTTTGCTTTTAATTCTTTAAAGTGTTTTACATTTACCCATCCCCATTTCCTTTTATAGATTCTATAGAGTCTAAATGGTATGCTATGAGTGGATAGAGCATCACGCTCTGATACCACCATTGTCACATCCCGTTCACAGTTCACACAGAACTGGACCAATGACCGAGTTAACTCCGGTTAACCCAAACCTGCCAGGATCATCTAATACAGTACCCCACCACAGCGTACCCACATCTAAGATAAGTGTTCAAAAGTTCAGCGGAAGACTTAAATTACCGGTAATTATCCCTAATATACTTGATACCTAAATTGTAGTATATGACTAAGTACATGTGGGCCCGCAAGCATGATATTTACACAAAAAGAATAACAAATTACGTATCAAGTACACAAAAGGGGAGGTCATCAAAAAAATCAAAAAGCAAAATCCTGTACGGTATCATTACTACGGTCCCGCAGCACAACCCTCGCACATGTAATCAGCACCATGCTCATACTCCTCAAGTACCCACTAATCCTCAACAGAAAAATCGACTGTGGGGCCCGACTCTTGATCTTCAGACGGGTGACCTACAAAATCATCTAAAAGAGGTGTGCACGTGGGATGAGCTCACTAGCTCAGTAAGTGAAAAGAAAGACAACACAAATATTCACATCCATATGCACTATATGCTATGTAATTCATTTTAAATCTTATCCACCTAAACAACATTACTAAGTCTTAGGTTATGTGCTACTCACAACCACTGTGCACGTATGCCTCGGGTATGAGTCACGAACTTCATCCTGCGATACGCCCATAGGGTTGTCAGAGAAGGCCCTTTGTGAGTACTCAAAAAAGTAAAGCATGCCGACTATCGGCTCTCAACATAAAAGTAAATGACAAAAATATAAAGGTGCTGACCCTGGCAATTTAAAAGTAGTACGATTGGCCCTCTTGAATATACCACTGAGGTTGCTGACTGTCCTAATGACCCACCGGGCATATGTCTAACCGCCATAGTGACCCGACAACCACGACCACTGCTTCACCCCAAATGATAACCCAACACCTCAACCCCTATTAGAAGGATTGTAGCACAGAGAGTGATAATCCTAAACCGCATGCTCCTATATGACAAAGTATGATTGTATAGTGCCACCGCGTCCCATACCACGGGCCACCAATGCACTCGTTTCCAAACCGACTACGGTGTCTAGTGTAATAATGCATCATGCACAGTAATCCAACTATTCATCACATAAGCACATCAATCATTTAGAATTGAAAATGTAAAGCACGACACATATATCATAAATCATTTGTTTAGAATGCACAAGCAATGCGTGCGAATGGCATACACGGATGACTAATCAACACATAATTTGTATGATGACATGGCTAGTCTAGATACAGTTTAATGATGGAAAAACAAGCTTAAAATAAAGTCAAATGTCCTCTCCCCACTTACTTGTTGGGTACAAAAGCTCACGTTCGGTACGGGTGAGATCTGGCATGAGAAATGTAAATTCTAGTGGAACCTATCATAAGCGAATGAGGTTAGCATTTCACCACCTTGTGATAAAAAATAATGAGGTTTGATATTTAAATCATGTTTAAAATCATAAAAGAAGGTAGCCCGCCTGTTTTGGGCCCATTCGGGCTCAAAAATCCGACTGGTGGGCCAATAGGTGGGCCAGACAGCCCACCTGTCATCGTCCATCGGTCCATCTGGCCCGCCAGTTCAACCGGTGGGCCCCTCAGGTGGGTGGGTTCACCCGTCGGTCTTTGCCCGCCTATTGGAATTTAGGCTCTGCCCCAATAGGTGGGCTCTACAGTGAGCTCACCACCTTCGCCCACACGTGGGGCAAAATCGTTTTCTCCTTTGAAATGCTCCTCAACCTTACAAAAACCAAATGGGGTGGTTCCAATCACATTTTCCACATATCTAAGGTCTTACAATATGATTCTAACCTAGATCTAAGTTAGATTTAAGGATTGAAAAGCAATCTTACCTTCTTTGCTCAAGAACTCTTCTAAAACCCCAAAATCACCTATTAACTCAAGAAATCACCAGTGCTTCTCAAATCTTGTAAACACTTCTTTAAACCTTTAAAATCAACACATAGACCATCTATTAAACTTAGATTCATCATCTTAAGTGGGATTAACAAGATCTCAAGGAACTCTACCCAAATCAAGGGTTTCACTTGGGGTTTCGTAAAAGTTTAAGAAGTATAGCCTTTGCTCACCTCAAATCGTAGGTCTCGTGTTGGAGATCACTTTTTCAGTGCCGTAATGAGAAGGCCAAACCTCGGCGTCGCTTAAAATCATTTCTTCCTCCTTTTCTTTTCCTTTCTTCTTCTTCGTTCTCTTTTTCTTCCTTTCTTTTCTTTCTCTTATTTACTTTTCTCACCCACTCTCTATTGCATTAAATGAGAAAAATGGAAAAACATAATAAGTACTATTTATACTAGAGAATATCTAGTAACCATATGGGTGGGTCACACTGGTGGGCGAGTTCGCCCTCCTGTGACCGCCCACCTATTGGTCAAAACTTAGCTAAAAAATTGAGATTTCAATGGAATTTGACTCTTGGCATGTATCTTACTCTCGGCACAAGATATATAATACGTATACACTTTAGGATACGGCTACATACCAGCATTACCTGTATATGGCCTCATGATGCGTTAATGTACACAGATTAGGTACACCCGTCTCCTTTGGAACTGACTCGGACTTGTCTGGCCAACTTGTGTTCAAAGTCACCCTTGCCATCATGGTCCATAGGGAACCCACCTTAACCCTCTCTGGTTCGGGTCCTGCATGGTTAAACTGGGTCAACCATGTAAGTAAACCAGGTTTTGAAACTAGGGTATCACATGTTAAGAGTGAGCAACGTTCCAAGCTAGATTCAAAGTCTAAGCAGTGTATCTTTCTTGGTTTTATGAAAGGCATAAAGAGATTTAAGTTGTGGGATCCAAGTTCACAGAAAGTTATGGTTAGCAGGAACATTGTGTTTGATGAGTCTCATATGGTGAAGTCAAATTGCAATTCACAAGTAGTTAATGAAAATAAAGGTCTATTGTGCAGGTGGAGTTAGGTGAGTTAGAAACAACAAGAGAGAATGAGTCATCAAGTGACTTACCAGGACAACAGGAAGCAGTAGAAGTTCTCTATATTGTGGTAAAGGGTAAAAGAAAGTATAATCACAAAGCACCTATGAGATACGAGTTTGAGGACATGGTTGCCTATGCCCTCACTATAGGTACAGGTGATCCATCTTCTTACCATGATGCTTTGAGTGATGAACAACATGATAAATGGATGATAGCTTTGATGGAGGAAATTGAGTCACTACAGAAGAATAAGACTTGGGAGATTGTGGAAAAACCCAAGGGAAGAAAAATTATTGGGTGTAAATGTGTCTTTCGTAAGAAAGAGGCAGCATCTGAGAAGGAGCGTGAAAGGTATAAGGCTAGACTTATTGCCAAGGGCTATGCACAGAAGGAGGGGATAGACTGCAATGAAATATTCTCTCCAGTGCTGAAACACACTTCCATCAGGGTATTACTTGCTTTGGTGGCCATTTATGATTTAGAGCTTGAACAGCTTGATGTGATGACTGCATTTCTTCATGGTGACTTGGAGGAACAGATTTACATGGAATAGCTTAAAGGTTTCAAGGTGTAGGGAAAGAAAGATCATGTTTGTCTGCTTAAGAGGTCGCTTTATGTTCTAAAGCAATCTCCTAAGCAGTGGTACAAGCGCTTTGATTCCCACATGATGAAGACTGGCTACACAAGAAGTGAGTATAATAGTTGTGTTTATTATAAAGTGTCAAGTGATAATTCCATTATTTTGTTGATGACATGCTCATTGCTGTAAAGAACAAACATAATATAGTTCTTTGAAGTCTTTGTTGAGTGCTGAATTTGAGATGAAAGATCTTAGTGCTGCTAAGAAGATCCTTGGCATGAAAATCCTTAGGGATAGAAATGCAGGTAAACTTTGGGTAACTCAAAAGAAGTATATTGAAAAGGTGCTAGAGCGTTTCAATATAGAAAAGGCCAAGCCGGTTAGCACTTCATTAGCCAGTCACTTCAAGTTATCTGAAAGAGAATGCCCTACAACACATGAGGAGGTGGAGCATATGTCTCAGGTCCCCTATGCTAGCGCAATTAGGAGTCTCATGTATGCTATGGTTTGTAGCAGGCCGGATTTGTCTCAGGCAGTCAATGTTATTAGAAAATACATGAGTAATCCAGGGAAGGAGCATTGAAATGCAATTAAGTGGATATTTAGATATTTGAGCAAGACTAAAGATATAAGTATTATGTTCAGTGGTAAGGGAAGTTATGTTGATTCTGACTATGCCAGTGATTTAGACCAAAGGAGGTCTACTACAGGGTATGTATTTACATTGGCTGGTGGACCTATATCATAGAGGGCGATGCTT
This sequence comes from Macadamia tetraphylla, assembly GCA_022985045.1. NCBI lineage: Eukaryota > Viridiplantae > Streptophyta > Magnoliopsida > Proteales > Proteaceae > Macadamia > Macadamia tetraphylla. The sequence goes on along the minus strand of CM040966.1, from coordinate 58,879,715 downwards.
TAGTCTACAGTTGCATTGTCCACTACAGAGGCAGAGTACATGGTGGCAGTTGAGGCTGCCAAGGAAGGTGTCTAGTTGGCTGGATTGGTTCGTGAGTTGGGGTTGGAGGAAGGAGGTATAGTATTACATTGTGACGGTCAAAATTCCATACATCTTGCAAAGAATCAGGTGTTTCATGCAAGGACAAAGCATATTGATGTGAGATTTCACAAGATCAGGGAGTTTGTGTCAGAAGGCAGTATTCACTTGAGAAAAATTCAAACAGATCTCAATCTTGCAGATATGTTCGAGTCCTATTTGGACTTGATTAATGTTACTCATTGTTGAAGATGAGGGGCGCACCAAATCGGTGCGGGTTTGTACCTCTGATGAGGTACAAGGATGAAGACATCTACTGGATATCTTTACAGGAGATTCGATAGAATTCAAGCCAAGGTGGAGATTGTTGGTGTATGATGTCAGGTATTCTGTCATAGTTTAACCCAGGGAGTACTAGTGCAACGCCTCGACAGGTAATACGACAATCCTATTAGTCAATTAGTGGGCTGTGTAGGGAGGTACAGCCCCCCGCTTGATTTTTTTATTTGAGGGCAATTGTGTACTTTTCGGATTAGGGTTTTTCGCTATATATTTGTAACGATGGTTTTTTTCTTTGTAATGCAAGGAATTCTGAGAGGTGTGAGGGACGAGCACTATAACCCTATTTTTCATTAATAGTGAAGCAGGATCTCATCACACCGGGGACGTAGGCAACCTTGCCGAACCTCGTAAATCTGTGTGCATTGTTTGTTCTATTTTTTCATTATCTTCTGCATCGTTTTAGGGTTACGTTTCTACAATGGGAATATCAGAATCCTAAAATAAACTACTTTTTGGTTCAAGCACAATTCCACATCTCAAGTATTCACCGCAGTCCATTTAGACACACTAGGGTAGTTGGTTGACTGGTTTAAGTCTAGTGTCACCTACGTTGTCTCTCCAAGATTGTCTACCACCAAGTGAGTGCACTTTGGAAGATATGGATCCAACAGACAATGAAAATCCAGTTCAAGCATGGGTAAAACCCATTAAGGCATTACAAGAAGAAATGATTGAGGTTAAGAAAGGGTTAGCACAAGTACTCCACCTACTTCGGAACCCTCTCAAGGTCGATCCCACTCCAACTCCAAGAGAGCAAGAGTAGAATAGACCTACGGGGCATCAGGGAGCTTCCCCCACCTGTCAGAATGGTCAAAGAGGAGTCTACTCTCGAGTCCCCCATCCGAGGGTGGTGACGAGGATGAAGAAGAAGAATTTGTAGAACATGTTAGAATGGAACCTCCTGAGACAGAGATAGAAAGAAAGCTCCGAGAGCAGTTGGAAAAGCTGAAGCAAGAAATCATATGGCAGACTTTGATGAAATGAGTTTCTTCTCTAGAGCAAGAATCCCTGAGAAATTCAAGTGGCAAACTGATAGATTTGATGGATTAGGGGATCCTAAGGCTCACTTGAAAGTCTTCCTTAACATTGCCAAGTCATGGTAACTAGCAGACAACCAGATGGGTCAAGCATTTATGTTGACATTGTCAATAACAACTTTGAGATGGCTCACACAGTTGGAGCCAACACAGACACAGAATTGGGCAGCATTGGTGAAATCCTTCACGAAACAATACTCTTACAATACTGAGGTAGATGTGAAGCATCGAGAGCTAGAAACCTTGAGGCAGAAGCCAAAAGAAGGATTCACTGCCTTCCTTATGCCGCCAAGATGGCAGAGCAACCTTCAGAAGCCGACCAAGTGGAGATGCTAATTGAAAACATGTCCAAGCCCTATTATGATGTACTTTACTATCAACATCTGCAGACCTTTGAGGCGTTGATAGCCACAGGGACACACATTGAGAATAGGATCCTACGAGAAGCACAATACCTTGGAACTTCTCAGGATACAGGAAAAGGTAAAAAGGTTGGCTACAAGAATCACAATACCTTAGAACTTCTCAGGATACAGGAAAAGGTACAAAGGTTGGACAAGGGAAAGGTTCTAAAGCTAATGTTTGCAGTTCAACCCAACAATCAGTGGCGGCCATCTCTCCATCACAACCATTTGTGATACAAGCGGATGCTTCGGCTCATAAGCCCCCTCGTCAAAGAAGATAATTTTTAGTGGGAACAGTGGCTCTAAGAGTAATTCCCACTCCTCTCCCAACTTGGTATCGAGATCATGAGTATTGTGCTTATCATACCGAGAAGGGGCATGCCACAGAAAGGTGCCTAGGGTTACAGCATGCAGTTCAAGATCTGGTGGATAACAGGATGATTGAAGTCAAGGTCTAACAATCTCCTAATGTTACCACCAATCCACTCCCAGATCATGGTACAATCAACAAGTTGGATGATGATGAGTCGAAAGAGAGTGACCCCACTTAGTTCATTCAGCCAAAGAAGCAAAAGGGTCATCTAATCGCCCATGCCTATCAAAAGATCTTGGTGCAAAGAACAAAGGCCATGAAACTTCCTCAAGAAGAAGAATCATCAGAGTCATCAGAAGAAGAAAAGGGAGAGCAGATGTCCACCTTCCCTCCTTCATCCAACCAACCATTCCCTCCCTATTATCCAGGATAAAACCTTCCATCATCATCCAATCAACCTTTACCTCCATCCAACTATCCCCAATATCCTCTATATAACCCTCATCCTCTACCTCTATAATATTATCACCTCCTACTACACCAACAACCTTTATTCCCCCCTCAAAGGGAAGGGACCCCATCTTCATCCTACCATGTGCAGTCTTACCATTCACCATCTCCATCAGGACCTCCCACCTCCCATATAACATCATCATCATATCACTCTGCTTCATACCCATCATCAACCTGATATGACTCCCATTCCCAGTCAGTCTATAACCTAAGAGAAGGGTGGATTGGTGGATATGATTGGAACAGCATGCAAGGATTGCCCGACTCCCCAAAAATGACTTCATCATCAGGTTTAGTCAATGCTATTAAAGAAGATCAAGTCATAGATCCCATGCCTTTGATTCAACCGAGGGTATCACAAGAGGATAGATTAGAGACCATTGAGGAACTTATAGATGATCTCCTGAGGGCAACAATAGCACTATCAGTAGGAAAACAAATCAAGGAACATACCTCCCTAATCCACATAGGGAGTGATACAAAGGAGGATAAGTCTGATTTGACCCAACTTCGAGCTAATGACAATGGGTCAAACCCCACAGAAATCTTTTGGTCCATACGTTCGAAGTATTATGAACATTTGGACGCAGGAGAATTCAGGGGGCCTGATGAAGAGCCTAATCAAGAACCTGATGAAGAGTTGAGTGAAGGGGAAATTAGTGATGATGATGATGACAATGACGATGATGATGAGGAAGAGGATGAAGATTCAAATAATGATGAGGAAGATGAAAGTGATGATAATTATCCAGACTGGGATGATTACCTTGGGCCCAGAAATCAGGATGTGGATGATGAGTTAGAATATTACTCACTAGATCACCAAACATGTTTCTTTGTTTATGCTATCAGTGGTGATGACCTCATAGCTAATCCGATATATGGCATTCAACCTTCCCTCTGTATGGTAAGAGATGATTCTACATCAGATTCAGAAAATGATGAGGAATCTAGAGAGTTGATGCTAGTTTACATGGACGAACTGGAACCCGCATTAGACATGGAAGAAAAGTTGTGTGAAGTGTACTCAAACACATTGAGGATGCAGGAAAGAGTAGAAGAAATTGAAAACATGTTGGGTGAAGTAACGATCGATGATCGTTACTACCGTGAGCAACTGAATGATCTAGAGGAAATAGGGCAGACAACACACTCACAGGGGCAGTAGATGCTACATTCCAACAACTTTCTAATGCAGTAAAAAATTTGTGAGCCAAGGCTCTTGACATTTGTGGAGGACCTCGGCTTCCCACTCCAAGTCGAGAAGGAGATATGAAGAAGATGATCAGATGGTTAGAATTATCACCATTATAGATAGCGATGATGTGGATCGGTACCCCACTGAGATTATTATAAAGAAGCCCGCCGGAGCGATGGAAACCCAAAGTGGGAAAGGCTACAAAGGCAAGGCTCTAGCAGTGGAACAACCCAGCAAGTATGAGGCAGGGTCCAGTAGCTTGAAGAAAGAACCAGAAAATCCTGTGTTGGCTTAACTGAAGAAGGCTCAAGCCAACATTTCCATCTAGGGATTGTTGATGGCCTCTCCCTCTCACCGTGAGGCAATATTGAAATCCCTCACTTATGTGCAAGTACCGATTGAGATAGACCTAGTGCAGCTCTCCCATATAGTAGGGGTAACATATGCAGTGTAGTCTCTCATATTCTCAGACTCTGAAATTCCCAAAGGGGGTTCTTACAACAAAGCTATGTACATCATAGTGGATTTTCTGGACAAGACTGTTCCTCATGTGCTCATTGACAATAGGTATACCTTGAACGTCCTACCATTGAGGTCGGCCAGTAGCATCGGCATCAATGTTGAGAAGATGAAGGCATCAGGTCAAACCATCAGAGCCTATGATAACACAAAGAGGGAAATTCTTGGAGTAATCACCTTGGCTGTGGTAGTTGGCCCAGTGAAGTTTGATGTAGACTTCCAAGTGATTGATAAATCGGCTTCCTTCAATATACTTCTAGGGAGGCCATGGCTATATTATGCCAAAGTAGTATCATCTAGTCTCCATCAAAAGGTCAAATTCCTATATGAAGGGAAAGTGATCGTTGTCTCAGGAGACCCTGAAGTGGTCAATACATTGGCTAACATAGAGAAAGGGGAAGAGCAAACAGTTAAAGTCCGCCTCGATGGATTTGAAATAGAGGGGACTTATGCGGTGCTCACAAAAGGGGCAGTCGAAGAAAGCATCCCAGTTGAATATGAAGCAACTTTGAGCCCTCCAGTGGGTTGGATGATGAAAAACATGCAACACTTCCCAGGCATGGGATTAGGAAAATATGCACAAGGTGTATCCAAGTTTACCATTCCCATTGTCAACAAGGGTAAGAATGGACTGGGGTATATTCCTCCAAGAAAGGGCAAGAACAAAATATTGAAGATGACAAAAAAAATATCTGCCATGTACTACTCTACTCTTAATGGGTATTTTGTGAAGGAAGGAGAGGATTTCCCATTCTGTGGGAATGTTGAGCCGTGGTTCGATGAAACCACCGCCAAAATACAACCGGGGTTTGAAGTGTTCTTCTAAGATGAGTTCAACTGGGTAACTCATGAGCTGGAACAGCTACAAGTCAAGTGAAATGATCAAGAAAATTGCATTACTGGGATAATTGAAGTTGCGATGATTGAAAAAAGATCTTCCGGTAGCAATCCCACAATTTTGATTCGATCAAAGGAGCCGCCAAGCCCTCAGATTCTTCTGAAGAAGGAGTGGGAGAAGAAGATAAGACTCACCTGGAGCCTACCCCTTCCCACTGATCTAAAAGTACACATCTGTACTCTCTTACAAGAACCTCGAGCTCAAGAGCTCCACGATCTCAAGCCGAGGCCATTCAGAGGAAGAAGCATTTATGCTAAATAGAGAAGAGCCAAAAGAATGATGGTTTGCATATACTATACTAGAACCAATTGCAATAGGAAGGCCCATGAAAGTGGTCAGAGGTGTGACCAAGGAGCAGGGATGGCCTCACTCAATAGGCTCATGAACTTGGATTACACCGAGAAGGGTCTGAACAGTCTCAACTGCCACTCGGCTCTCAGTAAATTCTGATTCAGAGATCATGAGATCAGATAAATGCAATACAGCCCAAAGAAGCAACACGACCCAATGAAGCAGCAGAGCAAGTACACCACAAAGACGGAGAAGTAGTAATTAGCCTGGAGGGAGAAGAAGACGGTCCTTTGCCTCACTTACTCATTCACCAGTCTACTGAACCACTCCTGAACTGGACGAGCATTGGAGAGAACTTTAAGTTCACCCATGCTATGAGTCAACCAGCCAAAGTACCACTAGCATCAAGTCGGTCGTCAAGTCTGTCGATGAACCTTATGTTTACAATTCTATCATCGAGTCTTCTATTTATGAGTTTGTTGTTCCCATAGAGGAAAGTCAAGAGTCCATGTATATTGGGTCTATTATTTTATTCATGAATGAAATTTCCTATTCCGAGTATGACTTGCCTCCTTTTTCCGATGATGATCTTAATGAATATCAAAACTTAATAAAACAATACAAACCAAAGAAAGCTTGACCCATCCATGAGGATACCTGGGTTATTAATTTGGGAACCGACCAATGCCCTCGAGAGGTAAAAATTGGTAGCACCCTAGAAGATGAAGAAGTAGAATAGATGATCCGCCTCTTGAAGGAATTTGCAGAAGTCTTTGCCTGGTCGTATGAAGACATGCCTGGAATCGACCCCAATAATTTACAACATCGTTTGCCAGCTTACCCTGGGGCAAGGCCCATCTAGCAGAAGCTCAAAAGGATGCGTCCTGAATGGAGTGAGAAGATTAGAGAAGACGTTATGAAGTAGTGGAATGCTGGGTTTTTACAAGTGGTGAAGTACCCCCGATGGTTGGCCAACATCGTACCAGTTCTAAAGAAAGATGGAAGAGTACGCATGTGTGTGAATTTTTGAGACCTCAATAAAGTGAGCCTAAAAGAGGATTTCCCATTACCTCATATTGATGTAATGGTTGACAGCTCTGTAGGGCATGCCTTAATATCATTTATGGATGGATTCTCAGGATACAATCAAGTGAGTATGCACCCAGAGGATCGTGAAAAGATAGGCTTCACTACTCCCACAGGGTACTTATTGTTAAAAGGTTATGCCCTTCAAATTGAAGAATGCCGGGGCAACTTATCAAAGAGCAGCTATAGATATCCTACATGACATGATACACAAGGATGTGGAGGTCTATGTGGATGATATGATTGTGAAGTCGAGAGATCGATTAGGGCACATTCCCACTTTGAGATGTTTCTTCGAAAGGATGAAGAAGTATCAGCTGAGGTTGAACCCCCAAAAGTGTGTGTTCGGGGCAACAGCAGGAAATTTGTTGGGTTTCTTGGTGAGTGAAAGAGGCATCGAGGTCGACCCCATCAAGAACAAGGCAATCCAAGAAATGCCCGCACCTTGTACAGAGAAGCAGATATGAGGATTCTTGGGTCACATCCAGTACATCAGCAAGTTCATAACCAGCTGACTATGACCTATGAGTTGATCTTCAAGTTGCTAAAGAAGGATCAGCCCATAAAATGGAATGATCAATGCCAACAAGCTTTTGACAAGATAAAAGAATATCCTATGAACCCGTAGTGTTAACACCGCCAATGGAAGGAGAACCGCTCTTGCTATACTTATCAGTTGGAGAAAGTTCCATGGGCTCTTTGCTAGCTTAGAAAGAAGCAAAGAAGGGGGAGAGCATGCCATATACTACCTCTGCAAGAAATTCTTAGAATATGACACATGGTACACATCTCTGGAGAGAACCTGTGCTGCATTAATTTGGGCCACCAAGAGGTTACGACACTACATGATAGCATATCCGGTATGATTGATCTCAAGGATGGATCCAATCAAATACCTCTTCAAGAAACCAGCTCTCATAGGAAGAATGGCTTGATGGCTGCTATTGTTATCAGAATTTGACATCACTTATGTCGCTCAAAAAGCTATCAAGGGGCAGGCTATAGCCGATCATTTGGAAGCCTACCCAACAGAAGATGGAAAAGCCTTAGATGATGCTTTTCTAGATGAAGAGATTTCAACAATTGAAGAAGAAGATGCATCCAATGAATGGCAATTATTCTTTGATGGAGCAGCTAATCAAAAGGGGTGTGGTGCAGGAATTTTGCTTGTCACTCCAGACGGCCTTTACTTACCTTCATTATTCTGCCTTGATTTCCCTTGTATCAACAAAATTATTGAGTATGAAGCTTGTACCTTGGGACTAGAGATAGCCCTAACCATTGGAGTAAAAAGAATTAAGATGTATAGGGACTCAGCCATTGTCATATGTCAGATAAAAGGAAAGTGGAAGACCAGAGATGAAAAGCTGAAGCCATACCAAGAACATTTGGAAGAGGTGATTGAAAATTTTGAGAAGATCTCATTTGAATACTTTTAGAGAGATAACAATCAGTTTACTAATGCCCTTGCAACCCCAGCTTCAATGGTAGATTACAATCCGATGGCCAAAATCTGACCTATCTTAGTGGAACAAAGAAGCAAGCCCATCTACCAGAATACAGTAAATTCTCTCACCATGGATGGCCGATCTTGGTTTGCTCACATTGTGGACTTCATTAGGGAAAGGAAGTATCCAGTTAAAGCCACCGACAGGGAAAAGAAGTTCCTAAGGAGATATGCTATCCAGTGTATCCTCCAAGGAGATTTGTTGTACAAAAGATCCTATGATGGGATACAGCTATTGTGTGTAGAAGAAGAGCAAGCTCAAACAATCATGGAAGAAATTCATCAAGGCCTTTGTAGACCCATATGAATGCGAAAATGTTAGCCAAGAAGATCCTTAGATTGGGATACTATTGGAATACAATGGAAGCAGATTGTGTCAGCTACGTCAAGAAATGCCACAAGTGCCAGATATTTGCCAACATCATACATATCCCACCAACAGAATTGCACTCACTCAGTTCCCCCTGGCAGTTCTCCACTTAGGGCATCGATATCATAGGGAGGATCAACCCCAAAGCATCCAACGGGCATTAGTTCATCTTGGCAGCCGTTGATTACTTCCCAAGTGGGTAGAAGCCCAATCATATGTAGTGGTCACTTCAGCCAAGGTAGAAAAATTCATTCAGGAAAACATCATTAGCCGGTATGGAGTACTGCAAGTGTTGATATTAGATCAAGAATCCCATTTCTGGGGCAAGACTGATAAGATTTGTACAAAGTTCGGCATCAAAAGGCATCACTCTACCACCTACAGGCCACGAACGAATAAGGCAGTAGAAGCAGCCAACAAGAACATCAAGGTCATTCTCCAGAAGATGGCGGAAACACACAAGGACTGGGAAAACAAGTTACCACTTGCATTATGGGTATATCAGACTTTTGTGCGATCCTCGACTGGGACAACTCCATTCTCCTTGGTATACAGAGTCAAAGTAGTGTTGCCAATAGAAATCCTAGTACCATCTCTAAGGATAATTTTGGATAGTCATCTACCAGAAGAAGAATGAGTGAAGGCTAGGTATGATGAGCTCAACTTTCTTGATGAGAGGAGTATGAAGGTCATGGACAATATAAGAAAGTATTAGCTAACAATAGCAAGGGCTTTCAACAAGAATGTGAAGCCCTGACACATAAAAGAGGGCGAGCTTGTTCTTCATGAACAAAGAGCCCCAATTCATGACCACTGAGGAAAGTTTCGGCCTAATTGGAATGGCTCGTTTACTGTCAAGAGATTCTACCAGGCAAAGTAGTGAAGCTCATAGACCACAATGGTAAAGAAATACTAGGATCAGTCAACATGGATCAACTCAAGAGATATTATGTTTAATCAGGTGAATAGCCTGAACTGCGCTAGATCTGATTCCCCCCAAGGGATACATAGGCAACTTAACATGTGCAAGTGTGGTCTTAACCATCTCAAGGCAAAAAAATGGTTCCCAGATTAATAATCAAGGTACCTAAAAGATCATCATAGCTTGTGTCCCACAAGAATCACCATTTGGCATACATGACCATTAGGAATCTGTCATTCCCCTATGGTCCATCACATCTCATATAGAATTTCATTTTTCCCAAGAATTACCATTCGGCATGTATGGCCATTAGGAATCTACCATTCTCCTATGGTCCTCCCGATACCTATCCAAAGTTTTATCTCTCCCCAAAATGTCACCACCTAGCACTAGTAATCAAGGCCGGTTCATTTTCCACCCTTGATTAGTCAAGACTTTGATGTACAGTGGCAAAATTTTGGTTGTGTCAATAGTTGAAGGATGTCATCACATCTCTTCTTTGCTTGCTTTGGTTTCAAGAAAGTTCATGGACTCTCTAAATGAGACACTAAGGAAGTGGACGTTGAACATTGGCATCTTTACGCCAAACCTGCTAAAATCAGTGAATTTGTGTACTCGACTAGATCAGATGTATGGAATTGCACCATGGCTTACTCAAACAAGCACCTCAACATTGGGATGCTGATCTCCATGTATTTCGGTTTGAAACCATTGAGATATGTCCAACTCTGGAAGAATTGGTGGATTTTCATCGACCCCAAGAATTGTCTCCTCACATTATAGCTCATCTTTCCCCCCTTTGATAGGAGAATTGTATTCATGTAATCCATTTGCTTTCACTTGGTAGTAAGGTATGGTGGCATTTGAATTTTTACATTCTTGATTGCCCTGATGGATGCTGGAGTTGTGGAATTAATCATATCTAAATAACCAAAATGCAGAAAAGTTTCTTAAAATTAAGAAATTCTTCATTACAAAAATGTCAAAGTACATGAAGAGAAGATAAAAAAAAAAATGAACAAACATGGGGAGGGAAAAGAAAAATCCAAAAAGAAAGCATTGTATCTGTGTTTTGCAGGGAAAGGATCATTAAAGATTAACATCCTCTTTTGTACCATATTCGGAGCAATCCATGGTAACATTATTACAACGGCCCCAAGTGGCCAAATCTCATTGCATCGGCCCTAAGTGGCCAAATCATCATTACACCGGCCCCAAGAAGGCCAACCTTGTTTGACCGAAAATCATTTGCACCGGTCCAAAGGAGTCCAGTTTCATTGTACATCCAAAGCAAGATCTAGATAGACCAGATTGTTTCGAAAGACTTAGCCTGGAGACCAGATAGCTCAGATTGTTTCAAAAGATTCAGCCTTGAGACCAGATAGCCTAGATTGTTTTGAAAGACTCAGCCTGGAGACCAGATAGCTTGGATTGGTTCGAAAGACTCAACCTGGAGATAAATCCCTTGAGACCGGCATATGGAAGCCCAGACAAAGGAAACTAAGGTGAATTTTCTAAATCCCTTCTACAGAGAGAGTTCAAACCTCTGCAAACAACATTTCTAGAATGACATTATCCAAACTAGATCAATCTCAAGTACTAACATCTTTTTTTAGGAATGGTGCATATCCCTGTGAATGATGGCTCAATATCAACACTTTCTATAGAAATGGTGCGAATCCCTATTAGGTAACGACTCTATTTGTTTGTAGGAATGGCGCGAATCCCTACAAACGGTAATCTAAGATCGGCAAATCAGGTATTATTTTTAACTATAAATAGTTAGAAAATATTACTTGATGCATTCTCAAATCTGTTGTTATTGACCAAGACGATGGTAGTATGTGCTTTGGGTAACAAAATGTGGTCGTTCTTTTCTTTGCCCTTCAGCTGTTGGCATAGGCCTCAAGCCAAAGAGGAGCATTCTATAGACACCAAATTTTGTCACCCTCCCCCGGCAATGAAGATACTTGGATGATGGATGTGAATCTTCACTTCCAATTGATGAGATGCAGTTGACTATGGTAGTTTCACCCTGACAGCCCCCAACTCACTCGAAAAACCTAAAAAACCAATGCGAGAAGAAGAGGGTCTAATTTTGACTTTTTATATATGAAGGAATCTGGTTGAAAGTGACCATATGAATAGATAGCACTCGGCAATATGATTCCAATGATATATGGTGTGTCAAAATTGGACTTACAGATTCTCATAATCATTCCCAGAAGTGGCCCCGCTCGCGCATACGCACACTCGTGTACATACCCACATAACCCCACCCATGTGTGCACATTCTCATGCACATAAATGGGTGTCACCGTTGTACACAACCCAACCCTAATCAACCCTAATCAGTCTAAACCAGCCCTATTTGAATCCTAACTAACCCTGATCGAACCCCTATCAAACACGATCAGCCTAATCTGGCACCGATCAACTTGGCTTAACACTGTATAGATCCTTGTAGCTCTATTCAGTGCCTTGTGGCCATGTGTAGAGCCGCAGAGGGCTGCCCAGGGCTACAAAGCCCTTTTTAGGGCTGTGCAGCCCTAGACAGACCTGCTCCGGTGCTCAAATTTTTCCTCAACATATTTTTCCCCTGGTTTTTTCCCAAAAAATGGATTTTTGGATAAAAATATATTTTCCTGACACTCCCGTGTTTTCCCAAAAAATCCCACCAATAGTCGGGTTTTCTGTTAGAATCTCATTTTTGGAGAAAGATCCTTTCCGACACTCTTGCAGACTTTTTCCAGCACTTACGTAGATTTTTCTGACATTTCTGTAGTTTTCGAGAAAATATTCCTGACAGTCAGGTTTTTTGCTAAAATCCCAGTTTTCAAAAATATCTTTCCTGACATTCCTGAAAGTCATTCCTGACACTTCCAAAGATTTTCTGACACTTCCATATTTTTTTAGAAATTCTCCCGACAGTCAGGTTTTCTGCTAAAATCTCAATTTTTGTGAAAAGATTCTGTTTGCAAGAAAATATCTTCTTCACTTTTAAAAGCAAAAAAATATCTTCACTTTTCATCACACTTTGAATTATACCATTGGACAATAGGGAGAGCTACCTCCTATTATCCTCTGGGTAAAGAAAGTTTTTCCTCACCCCATTGGTTTGCAAGAAAATATCTTCTTCACTTTCAAAAATAAGAAAATATCTTTACTTCCCATCACACTTTGAATTATACCATTGGACAATAGGGAGTGCTACCTCCTATTATCCTCTGGATAAAGAATATTTGTCCTCACCCCATTGGTTTGCAAGAAAATATCTTCTTCACTTTCAAAAATAAGAAAATATCTTTACTTCCCATCACACTTTGAATTATACCATTGGACAGTAGGGAGAGCTACCACCTATTATCCTCTGGGTAAAGAATGTGTGTCATCACCCCATTGGTTTATAAGAAAATATCTTCTTTACTTTGAAAAATAAGAAAATATCTTCATTTCCCATCATACTTTGAATTATACCATTGGACAATAGGGAGAGCTACCTCATATTAATCCTATGGGTAAAGAATATGTGTCCTCACCCCATTGGTTTGCAAGAAAATATCTTCTCACCATTTTGGGTGAAGAAGGAATCTCTTCAAACTTTGAAATATACCATTGGATAATAGGGAGAGTGCCCTTCTATTATCCTTTGGGCAAAGATGTGTGCCCTCACCTCATTGGTTGGAAAAAACTATAAATACCCCCCTCTCCTTGAAAAAACACACAAAAGCCTCCTTAAGAGCATTTTGTAGAGAAGCTTGCCCTCTCTCCTCCTCCCCTCCCCCTTTGAGTTCTTCGGGTCTTTGGAGAGATATTCATTAAGATCTAAAATCTTGTTCGGATCTTCGAAGTGTTCTTCGGGACTTTGAAGATCTTCAATCCAAGTTTTAGTTCAATCTATTTTTTTACCAAAGTACTATGTTTTTAGCTTCCCTCCTTTGAGTGTTCTTAGTTTTTACCAAAAGTAGAAATCCCTCCCCCTTGAGGTTCTTCAGGTCTACGAAGAGATCTTTGTCAAGATCCGAAGTTCTGTTAAGATCTTTGAAGTGTTCTTCGGGGCCTTGGGGATCTTCAATCTATTTTTAGGACAATCTATTTTTTGTCAAAAATAGCCATTCCCAGTGGAAGCTCTGCTCGAGTTCCCCTGGAATCTTTCCAAAAATAGCCATTCCCAGTGGAAGCTCTGTCGGAGTGCCACTCAGCCTAGCCCTCTCATAGCTCATCCCTAGTGGAAGCTCTGCAAGAGTGCCACCAGAATCCTTTTTTGGAAGTAGCCAACCCTAGCGGAAGCTCTGTCAAAGTGTCACCTCATCGAGACCCGAAAGTAGCTCATCCCTAGTGGAAGCTCTACTGAAGTTAACAGCCTAAAAGTAACAAATCCTAAGCCGAACCTTCGTCCGTAGATTGCCACAATCAGCATCTCCTAAAACTAAAAGTTGGAGTTCAAGGCCATTTTCCCCCGAGCCGGGGGAATCCACGAGAAAAGTCAATATCAAACAGGGGCCCACCCCTCTTGACCTGAAATAGGGGTCAAATTCAGATGTTATCTCTCTCCTCACTTAAGCATAATGTAGATATCTAATTAGTCTTGTTTTAGTGTACATAAATAGTTGTTTTTATTTAATGTACATATACTTGATAATTTAGCCAAGCATATGGAATAGGAATAATTGTGGAAAATATTCATTCTTAAGCATCTAGTAGGAAGATCGGTTGAACTGGGTAGATTGGGTGCCTAACACCTTCCCAATTCTACAACCTGACTCTTACCTTAAATGTCTAGACTAGACCAACTTTTGGGCCCTTTTCTCAGGAATTGGGACCACTTCGAGTCCTAGGCCCACAATCATAGGTGGTGACTCCACACCCTTTTTGTATGATCCCAATCCCCCATATTGGTCTATCATCAAACCCCGTCTTTATGACAAACCCGGTACACCTACGAAATAGGCCTCCAAGTATTTTCAAGTGACGATACGATGGCACGGGGCCCACAAAAGCACACACAACATTTTCCTTATCCTCCCCAAAGGATATCAAGAGAGAGAGGAGAGAAGGCCCGTATCCGACTAAGACACCTTCCCTTGAACAGGGGATGTGAGATCTAGATCCAAGGCCCGCTACCCTCACACGTACAGGGTAGAAGATTCCACCTACGTTGCTTATAGCACTTATACCCACATATTGAGACTTAGTAATTAAAATGGAAATTTATTAGTAATTAGTCTTGTGTATTATGCATGGGCATTGTGGTATGATATGAGCATGTATTAGCATCATGACTTGTGTATGTGTGCTTTCCTACTCACCCCTCACTGGGCTTGTGAAGCTCACCCCTCGTTGATCTATCTTTTTAGATGGTGGAACCAGAGCTGAGATGGACAGAAGATCAGTACGGTTGTGCGGCCATGTCTGTGAGACACATTGTAGCTGGTTGGATATCCTTTCCATTTGTACCTTTATTTATATTATCAATGGTTTGTAAGATTTATATATATATATATATTGCTATTGTAACATGTGGATTTATCTATAATGGGCCTGTATTACTACTTATCATTGTAGTTTGATCACCACACATATATGCTTCTTATGGATTTTATATGCATGATCTGATTGTAATAGATGTTCTTAAGTGGTTGGTTGGCTGCGACACTATGTCCATGATCCTAGGTATTGGTAGGTTGACTGGATTGGGAATCTAATACCGCATACCTTAGTCATATTTGGGGAAGGGTGTGATAGAGTGGTATTAGAGCGAGGTGCTCTATAGTAGCCCAACCTGACTCAATTTGAGAATATAGGTGCTGTGGTGATCAAGTAGGAAATGTAATAAAATTGAAAGATAACAGCATAAATAGAAACATAGAGAGACAGTGAACATAAAGATGAATCAGAAACTAGAAGAACTATTATGTTATGTAAAGAATATCACATCATATAGAACCATAGGAGAACATAACTAGTATGAACATAACCAGAAACATAAGGGAAAGATAGAGGGAGAAAGAAGCCCCACAAGTACAAAAAGTGGGAGTTACATTCGAAAAGTCTATAACACTTAAATACAATCCGAACTATACTAGAAACTAATTTGAGTAAGTAGGACAAAAAGGGAAACAAGAAATCTGATAGGCTATCAGTGATAGGAACTGGGCTCTACTACTGGGAATGCTGTTGGCGACTGGAAGAAGCTGAGGCCTGCTGTCATTGAGCAAGTGATCGATAATGGGGAGGCCTGAAGTTTGGTGGGATACGCAAGCACTCCGTCCATCCATTAAGAGTAGTCTCCATAGTCTCAACCCTTGAACTTGGAGCCTCAATGCTAGTAGTGACTTGAGTGAACTGTAAATTCAGGGCATCTGACGAAAAATAATAAACAAAGAATTAGTGCAGGAAGAAAAATGAGGGAATAAACTAAAGTAAAGGACTTCACAAATACATAAGATAATATGTGAAAATACCTCCAGTCGGGGCAAAAGGTTGGCTGGGTAGTTTCCTGAACAATCTCGAAATGAGTTTAGGAAGGTACGTAACCTGGCTGTAGAATCTCCTCAATGGGAAAAGTACCATGAGTGCCCTCCTCCTGAATGTATGGAAGTTGCACTCTTAATCCCTCCACCTCATCTATTGAGAACCCATTCAGACCTATATCCACGTCACTGATATGGAAATCTTGAAGGGGATCCTCATGCTGCTCACCCATCTCATACTACTCCTCATCCTCATGCTACACTTCCTCCTCATGCTGCTCATCACCTACATGATGCTCATCATCCTCTTGATCCTCTGGGTCATCCTCTCCTGCTGGTGCCTCATCTTGGTCACTACTTGCATACTAATGTAGTTGCATCTTTTGCAAGATGGTCCTATTGAAGGGAGTAAGATGGGACTCCTTCTCCTCACATCTAGGAAAATCCTCATATGATTGAATACTCTAGTCAAGATTTTTCCATAGAAAAGATGACCATCTCCAGGTAGGTAAGCATGGTGTACCCATATGCCTCACGATCAAGTAAGGTAAGTTGGTCTTGTCACACCCTGCCTCAAATTGGCTAAGGTATGCAGCACTGGACACCTACATCCAGTCAGCCTAACCCTTTAGGATCACAGATGCAGTACCTTAATTTCACAAATGCCATCAAGATCACAACTAAAATCAGAGTACGCTAATAAAGTCATACAATTACCCCTGGTGATGTACTAAAGTGATAAATTTTAAATATACAAGATCCATTTGTTAACAAACCATAGGTATAATATTTATGTCTTACATATGCCATCACTATATACATCAAAAGAAATCACTGAATTATAGTAGTGAAATCCATTAGCAACCCGGTGTCTCATAGACACAAACCTCACAACTACTGCTAAAGTCCAATCCTGCCTCAGCATCGGTTCTATCATCTAAAAAGAGTAATCAACGAGGGGTGAGCTTCACAGTCCTAGTAAGGGGTGTGCATGCAAGCACACACAACAGATGATGCAATACGAGCTCAATATAGACATATGATGTATATGAATCCATTTATTATATTACTTTCCTAATTCCATTACTAGGTCCATCGTCTGGTATCCCCTCCCTAGTATGTCGGGCTATAGGGATACAAGCTCGTTGCAAGCAAAAGTTTACAGGTCTCGAAATCCTATACATCTATCTGTGAGGGTAGTGGCCGAAAAAGAGGAGGATCTCTCTGTTCTCTTTTGGCCCTCTCTCCTCTCTTTCTCTTTCTTAGGGGGTGTATCATGTGTGCTTCTGCGGGCCCCGTACCACCATACCATCACTCGGAGATACGTGGGGGTCTATTTCACAGGAGTGTGGGGGTCATCATTGGGATGGGTATTTGATGATGGTCCAATACGGGGAATTGGGATCATGCAAAAGGGGTTTGGAGTCGCTACCTATGATTATGGGCCTAGGACATGGGTGTGGGCCCAATTCCTAAGAAAAGGGCCTGGAAGTTGGTCTGGTCTAGAGATTTATGGTATGTGTCAAGCTATAGAGTTGGGAAGGTGTTAGGCACCCAATCTATCTGGTTCAACTGGTCTTCCTACTAGATGCTTAAAAAGAACATTTTCCACAATTATTCCTACACCGTATGCATGGCTAAGTTATCACACATATATACATTAATTGAATTTAATTACTTATGTACACTAAAACAAGGTCAATAGAGAGTCTACATTATGCTAATTCGGGTAAGAGATTATACCTGAGCTTGACCCTTATTTCGAGTAAAAAGGGGTGGAACCTCGGTTGGAGCGGATATGAACTTTCCTATAGATTCTCTCAGCTCAGGGAAAGATTCTCTTGACCTCCAACTTCCTTTCTCGAGAGATGCTAACTGTGGAAATATTTGGGTAGAGTTCCAGCTAGGAAAGGTTACTTTTGGATTTGAGTTTCGGCAGAGCTTTGGCTAGGGAATGCTACTTTCGGGCTTAGGCTGAGGTAGCACTCCTACAGAGCTTCTACTAGGGATAGGCTATATGAGGGCTTAGGCTGAGGTGGCACTCTAGAAGAGATTCCACTGGGGATTGGCTATAGGAGGGCTAGACTGAGGTGGCACTCTAGTAGAGCTTCCGCTAGGTAT
Source organism: Macadamia tetraphylla (assembly GCA_022985045.1). Classification (NCBI taxonomy): domain Eukaryota; kingdom Viridiplantae; phylum Streptophyta; class Magnoliopsida; order Proteales; family Proteaceae; genus Macadamia; species Macadamia tetraphylla. The sequence continues at coordinate 58,861,643 of CM040966.1, read as the reverse complement.
GGGCTATAGGAGGGTTAGGCTGAGGTGACACTCTGGTAGAGCCTCTGCTAGGGATTGGCTATAGGAGGGTTAGGCTGAGGTGGCACTCTGGCAGAGTTTCCACTGGGGATAGGTTTTAGGAGGGCTAGGCTGAGGTGGCAATTCGGTAGAGCTTTTGCTGGGGATAGGCTATAAGAGGGCTAGGCTAAGGTTTTGGAGAACTTCAAAGGCTTGAAGAACTTTGAAGGCTCGACGAACACTTCGAAGATTCTAAGAACACTTTGAATCTATAAAGATTACTTTGAAGACTTGAAGAACTTCAAAGGGGGAGGGGAGAGGGGAGTAGAATTTCTCCTATAAGGGGTGCTCACTAGGAGGCTCAAGTGTGAAATTTCAAGGACAGGGGAGTATTTATAGATTTTTTGGGTCCAATGTGGTGAAAAGGGGGATTTTCTTGGCCAATGGGGTGAAAAAGGTGATTTTCTTAGCCAATGGGGTGAAAAAGGTGATTTTTTTACCAAAGGAGTGAAAAGAGGATTTCTTTGGCCAATGGGGTAAAAAGGGTGATTTTTTGGCTAATGGGTGAAAAGATGCTTTTTTTAGCCAATGGGGTGAACAAAGTGATTTATTTTATTAATCGGGTGAAAAGATACTTATTTGGCGAATGGAGTGAAAAAAATTATTTTTTGTCCAATGGGATGTCGCAGTGTAGGGTGCGCTAGTAGGTGGAGTAGGATATGCAAGCGGGTGAAGAGGAAATCTCATCCAAAATCTTGTCACTGGAGTGGAGGTGTCGGTCGTCGGTGGGGGTGCATGGGCGAGCACAGGGGCACATTGGAGGAGGCGGGGGTGTGTGGGTAGAGGCGGGGGGCACATAAAGGAGGAGGGGCCACGTGGGTAGAGGCAAGGCCATAGTCAGATGTGCACGTAGGCTTGGTGCTTGGTGCATGCGGAGCTCGGAGGGGCTGGGGTTTGGTGCACGCGGGGCGCACGGGGCACGTGGGTGCTATGGGCTTGGTGCACGCAGGGTGTGCGGGGGCTGGGGGCTTGGTGTGTATGGGGTTGGAAAGGTGCAAGAATATTCTATAGAATATGCCTAGATTTTGATCTAAAGGCTTTGATAGGTTCTGTTTTTTGGTGATGATTGTGGGAGATCTGACGATCTGATTTTGACGTACCATATATCGTTGGAATCATGATTTTGAGTATTATCCATCCGTACGATCTCTTTGGACCAGATTCCTTCGTATATGTGATTTCATAATTGGACCCCTCTTTTCTCTCGTACAGGGTTTCTAGGGTCTCTGGCTGAGTATGGAGTGTTTCGGGATTAGGTTTCTTCAGCCAGTTGTAATCTCTATTGATTGGAAGCAAAAGGTTGTGTCCACAATTAGTGAGTCATCATAGCCAGGGGAGGGTGACAAAATTGGGTGTCTACACTGTCTCCCATGCTGTGGATAGCCACGGTCCCGAAAACCCCCTTGGTCACTCGTGTTGCATCAACCTCTGAGTACAGTACGTCATACTGCGGATATGGTACTCTCAATAACATACCTATCACACCCCGTTCTCATAGAACCAAACCAATGACCGAGTTAACTCTATTAATCCAAAACTTTCCAGGTTCATCTGATGTAGTAACCACAACATAACATACACTCAACTAAAGAGAGTAAAATCTGTAATTCAGTTGAAGTCTTATATGTATGTAATTGTAAATACCCCAATACTCTTGATACCCAAATTATGTTACTTAGTACATTTACATGTGGGCTCGTAGGCTTGATATATACTGTTACACCCATGCCCTAATCTGGTATAATTTGAAACTATTGTGATAGGCCTCAGATCAGAGATCGAAAGTACGATCAGGTTTTGGCTTACGGCTGCCCATTACCGAAGGGGTAGGGATGACCCCACATGTTCGTGTATTGGATGCCTATCTAACTGGAGGGAGTTTATACCTTCTGATCCCAGACGGTAAGTGACCTGACTCCCTACACTTGATTTCTGGCACACGTCATAATTGCCTAAAGGCCGTCAGCATGTCTGAAGGTAGCCACCCATGCGAGGCCAACTATGGGATAGCAAGATGTCAAGACAGTAGGCTGTCTTGACCACCAGAAACAAGCCACCAGAAGTAGCCTGGGCATGAATTTGATGCCTGTTTTTGGTGCATACACTGGCTGCTATAGAGGTTTCGATGCTCGTGGGTCCCGCCACTTGCATCATAAATGGTTCTGAATGATCCCAAATCATCCTCCACACCTTCCTCTTGATTTGAACACCTTATGGACCTAAATGTGTGGGTCCTCATGTCCCGAAACTCATTTTAACCTGATTGGTTGAAAAGAGGCCTAAACCAAACAGACCCTTAGGCCCAAATTAAGTTAAAAGTTGGGAAATGAGCATTCATTTTCTTATTTCCATTTTTCCCAACATAGGAGAGGAGAGAAAGAGGAGAGGAAGAAGAAGAAGAGGAAGGAGAAGGGGATTGAAGGTCTACCTTGGCGCCGGCTACTGCCTTATTGTCGGAATCACTACCGAAGGTAAGTATAACCTCCCATGCCACTCTCTCTCTTCATTTCGACCTAGAAAAAGCTAGGAATGGATGGAATCTTGGTGTACACACCATTTTAGGGTTGTAGGATGGGTGTTCTACCCTCCCGGTGTTGTTGCTAAGCTTGAACCAAGCCCAGTGAGCTCTGGCAACATATAATGCCAAAAGACCAACTAGGGCTTTGATCATTTGATCGATGTATCTCCCAAATAGCTTGGTGAAAATGGAATTTTCTTGGGTTAGAATGATTCTAGAAACATCCCCTACAAACTCCATGGAACGAATCCCAATGATCGGGCCTGAGCTGGAAAGCCCCAATTCGAGTTGGACCTTTCTGTGTCCACCGAAAATATGGCACAAGAAGCACTGTAGCTATTTTCGGTGGGTTGTTTCCGATGGAAAATGAGCCTAATTTGCTCTCTGTCACCTCCACCAAAAATAGGACTGATATTTTTGATGAAAATGCCCTGTTTTCAGTGGGTGTTTCCGGTGATAGTACTGTCACCTAAGAACTGTCTCTATACATTTTGGGGGTGACTTGTGTGGGTCCCTCCAGATGTTTTCGATGAGTACTGATGTATGATTCTCTTGTGTCTAGGATAGTGACGCACATGTGCCCCGAAGCCAGAATTGAATTGATCGATTGATGGTCATACTTAAACCCAAACACAACTGATCGTAAAATAGGTGAGGGATGGACTTTGTTTATTTTTGCAATTTTTATTATTTATTAAATTTCTCATATGCTTAAAATTATATGTTTAATTGAAATTGTCATTTCGTGATCATGATATGAATTGTATGAAAAGTATGACAGGATCCGGTGCGGTCGAGGTGGTACTAGTACCATGATTGCCATATGTATGTTGGATGTGTGTGTGTGTGTGAGACAGAATCCGACGTGGTCGAGGTGGTACCGGTGCCATGATTGCCATATGTATGTTGCATCATGCATTGATTATGTGCATTAGAGTTAGTTGTAGTCGCGGGTTACACTTTGTGGCCATGGTCTCGCTGGTATCGTGTACCCTGAGACTACATTTGGAAATGGATACGCTTCGTGACTGAGGTCTTGCCGATGTTACATAGTCCATACTCAACTATAATATGTATGTTAGATTAGGAAAAAGGTCTCGGGTTTCACTTTGTGGCCAAGGTCTCTTTGGTATCGTGTACCTGGGACTGTATTTGGAGATGGATTACACTTTGTGGCCGAGGTCTCTTCGGTATCGTGTAATCCATACTAACTATATCATTATGAAGGCATGTAGTATATATGTGGTTAGGTATCACTCCCTATGCTATGCACCCTTGCCAATAGGGATTGAGGTGTTGGATAACCCATTGTGGTATGTTTGATGTGTCTTTCTAAAGTGCCACTCCTGCGATACGATGTGATTGTTGCCGAAGGTAGGAACCTGTCTGGTATGGCCGATGTGTTACCGGTGCCGTGACTACCAGGAGGGGGTTATCAGGAATTTGTTGGGTGACCCATGGATGCATACAGGGACCAGTAGGTTTCTAATCACGGCTAGGGTTTGTATCACTGCGTAGTCAATGTCGTTTCTGAGACGAGGGATATAGCCTAATGCGCCGTAGTAGCATTCACCGGACTTTGTATTGTTAGGTGGATAATAAATAAATGAACTGTATCATGAGCATCATGGACTATGTGCTTAATTTTCGTAATCATGCATCACAAATTACTACTGCTATTGACTTGCTTGGATGTGCTTGACCCCACCCCTTACTAAGCGAGTTAGAAAGCTCACCCCATGTATACACCCCTTTTTAGATGATGTTGCAGGTATCGTGGTGCTGATAGCGGGTGATCCAATATCTTCTGGGTTGGAGTATGGTGTGAGCGACTGGTGGGATGCCAGAAGCAGAGGAGCACGATCAGGACTGTGCTTGCAACGACTATGCTTATGCCGCACCGTGAGATTGTATATCATATTTTGATATTTTTGGGTATAGCTGTGGATTGTATATATTCTTGAGGTTATAAGTATATGTCATGGATGGATGTAACAGAATAACTTGGTTATTGCTATTATATTACCATTAGATGTTTTCCCATTTTACTTATAATTCCACTACTATACTCTGATTTCGCTGCTTATACTGGTTTGTGATGTGAGATTGTGAAAATGTTAAGGTATTGCTATCAGAGATTCTAGTAGGTTGTAAGACAGGTACGTATCTTACTCACACTGCCGGTATTCCAAATGGTAAGTTGGGTCTACCGGGAGTGGGGTGTGACATTTGGAAACTTTTAGGTAGTTTGGTTTGTTTTGATTATCCTTTTATGGTTTGGTGGTGACAGTGTTGGTCACTCTTCTTTTTGTTTGCTATCTTCATATCTTTGTGATCTATCAAGTGGTAAATTTTGAAAAATTTTGGTATCTAATTATAGCACCGTTATGCTGCCGAAATTTTGTCAAAATTACCACTCAATAGTTTATGGAATCGGCCAATTGACCCTTAGTTAATCTGATTAGGTTCTACTCTCGTGCATGCAATGGAATGCAAGAAGTTAAACTTTTTCTTTTTATCTTATTATATGTTTTAATTCTTCAAAGCTTTTATATTTACCCAACCCCAGATCCTATTATAAAATTCTATAGGGATCTATCTTGCATGTTGTGAGTGGAGAGAGCATCGCACTCTGATACCACCGTTGTCACACCCATTCTCACAGAACCGTACCAGCGACCGAGTTAACTCTTGTTAACCCAAAACCTGCTAGGATCATCTGATGCAGTAGCCACAATATAGCATGCACACAACTAAAGAGAGTAAAATCTATAATTCAGTGGAAGTCTTGTATGTATGTACTTGTAAATACCCTAATACTCTTGATACCCAAATTGTGTTACTTAGTACATTTACATGTGGGCCCGTAAGTATAATACATACACAAGAAATGCAATTTAAATATCCAGAGCACAAAAGGGGTAACATAACAAAGAATAAAAAAAAATCTTGGGTCGAGTATCACTGTTGCTATCTTGCAACATAGCTCTCATATGGGCACTCAACACTGTGCCCAATATCTTCAGGGACCCACCAGTCCTAGCTGGAAATTCTACAGTGGGACTCAGCTTTAGCTCCTCAGCTGGATAACCTACAAGATCATTTAAAAAATGGTGTGCACGTGGGATGGGCTCACTAGCCCAGTAAGTGAAAAGAAGACCAAGCAAGCATTCGCAATACAAATGAACCTATATGCATGCAAGTCCATTTTTATTAACCTACATCACCTAAGCAACATTTCTAAGTCATAGGTTATGTGCTCCTCTTAACCACAGTGCGCGTATGCCCCAGGTATAGGTTGCGAACCCCATCCTGCGATACACCCATAGGGTTGTCGGAGAGGGCCAGCCGTGGGCACCCGAAAAAGTAAATTTCTATTCCTCAGTGACATTAGAGTAAATTGGACCTTACCCTACATTAAAGTAAATGACATTAAAGTAAATACAGTACGATTGGCCCTCTGATTATATCATCAAAGTAGTCGATTGTCCTAGTGATTAGCCTGGCGTACTTTTAACCACCACCATTGCTACACAACCTCGGACTTCTCCCTTGTGATATACGCAACACCTAAACCCCTGCTAGGAAGGGTCGTAGCATAAGAAAATATCATTCCTAACTACATACTTCTATATGAGATAGTACGACTGGATAGTGCCACCGCATCTGATTCCAAAGACCACCAATGCATTCGTTTTCAAGCCGACTACATCATCTAGTCTAGCAATGTATCATATTCAATAATTTAAAATCATCCATCTCATAACTCATAGCAAGAATAGCATTTAACAATTAAAGATTTCAACATAACAAATCACAAACAAATTTCATAATGCACAAGACAATGCATGCAAATGGAATTCGTTGATGACTAGTCTATACATAGTAATACAATGATGACATGGCTAGTCTACAACAATAATGGAATGATGCAAAAACACTCAAAAAATAAAATCAACATCCTCTCCTTACTTACCTAGATATATACACTATTCACCCTTGGTACGAGGGAGATCAGGCGTGAGAAGACTTGAGTTCCTAGTAGAACCTATCATAAAATGGTCGAGTTTAATATATCTCTACATTAGGATCATTACCAATGAAGTACGATGATCTCAATGCATTTAAAATCACTATAAGAGGTTGCCCAACAAATTTGGGCCCTATTGGCGCCTGGTAGGCCTCACTAGTAGGTCAATCGGTGGGCCAGGCGCCCGTCGATCATGCCTTCCGGTCGGCTCAGGGGCTCTGTCCCAACCGGGGGGCCCCTACTGGTGAGCTGGGAGCCTGTCGGTTAGGCCTAGGGGCTCTGCCCAAATCTGTGGGCCCCTACCGACGAGTTGGGCACCCACCGGTCTAACCAACCGGTCTGGCCGGAAGCCTAGCCATGACTGGGGGCTCCCAATTGGTGGGTCTAACACATACTAGTGCCACCCACCAGTCTACAGCGAGTTTTTACTATTCACTTCCACTCTTCATTGCATCTTAGGTAAGCTACGAGGGGTTGATTCGACATACTAGTGCCACCCACCAGTCTACAGCGAGTTTCTACTATTCACTTCCACTCTTCATTGCATCTTAGGTAAGCTATGAGGGGTTGATTCGACTGCATTTTCCACACATCTATGGTCTCATATTGTGATTCTAACCTAGATCTAGGGTTGATTCAAAGTTTTAAGCATCGATCTTACCTCTTCGCTCAAGATCACCTTCAAAACTCTAAATCTCTTCTTTGACTTGAAAAAATCATCAAATGCTCTTCAAATCTTGAAATTTCTTCACCTAAACCTTTAAAATCAATATGTAGGTCTTCCATTAAACTGTAGATTCATCTTCTCAAGTGGGATTAACCAGATATAAAGGATTTCTACCCGAATCAAAGGGTTTCACTTAGGGTTTCTTGAGGGTTTAAGAAATATACCTTTCACTCACCTCAAATCGTAGATCTCAAGATGAGGATCACTTTTCTAGCGTCGAAATGAAAAGATCTAACCTCAACGATGCACTGGGAGCATTTTTTCTTCTTATTCTTCTCTTTATCTTCCTTTCTTTGATCTCTCTTCTTTACTCTTCTCACCCACCTTGTAAAACATTAAATGAGCGCAAAGAAGGGTAATAATTTCTATTTATACCTAGGTCAAAAAAGCTAATGACCAGACTGGTAGGTCACACTAGTGGGTCCAACCTACCTATGACTACCCACCAGTCAGTCGAAACATAGCCAGAAAATGGGATTTCAGCGGGACTCAGATCCCGACACGTATTTCACTCCCTGTATATGATTTAAAATGCATACTCATCATAAAATACAGCTAAGTACCTTATTGTCCATACATGGTCTTGTGATATATGCAAGTGCACATCTTGGGCACGTAGACTTCACTAGGCACTGGTTCAGACTCATCTGACCAACCCGAGTTTAGAGTCACCCTTGCCATCATGTTCTATAGGGTACCCGTCTCAACTCCTTCAGGTTCAGATCCTGCACGACCAAATCGAATCAACTGGGTAAATAAACTGGGTTTAGAAAGTAGGTATCACAATACCACCCTTTGGGATTAGCCAGTTCCTAACCATATGCAATCTACATGCATCATACTATTCTGTAGCATCCAATTATACATCGGCGGCCATCATTGTAATGCCGACCTCTGAGCCCACAATACATGATTCCCTCCCCTCGATCACACCGTGCCTCAGAACATTGATGTTATAATCATTATCACTCATCTATATTACTATACAACCACAAAACCATGATCACAACAATATGGGTAAAACCATGCCACATATGCAATTTTTATAAGTTTATATAAAATACATCCAAAATAAGATTTCAACCGCATCACATATGAGTATGCATAATTAAAAAATATAACACACTCCGTAAAATAAGTCAGACACCCACTCACTTTATTACCCAAATCACAAGTACGATAGGATCCCCAACAATCAATCATGTGTCCTCGCCCGATTGTTTAGGTTCTTAACCAAAGGTGTATCATTATTTTTAAACATTCATAACAACTACCTACACCTAATATGACTCAATACAGGCTCACTGCTAAACCCAAAATGACTCTCAACGGCCCATGTAAAAACTTAATTTAAACCTCAGAAAATGTTCCCAAGGTTCCCCTACCCACAAGGTTAATTTGGGTAAAAGGTAGGGAACATAACCCACATGGGCCAGGGTACTAACCAAAAAACACAGAGGCTGATTGGGCTTAAAGACATACAACTAGCAGGTTGGCCGGCCAGCTACTGGATGGTCGATCGAACCTATCGGTTCCTTTTTCTGCATAATCCGATTCTGCCAAAGGTTGTACTGTATATCAAAACCCATATATGGGTTTAATTCCTCAATCCATGGTTCTGGTCATGCATACAAGGTCTGAAGATGGGCTTTAGGCTTCAAATTGACACATTCTTAAAATTAAATTGGCTAAACCTAAATATATACATCCTATTTTGCAGAAATTTTAGACATTAAATAGGAATTGGGATATCTCTACAGATTTGGATTAATTTCTCCTATTTAGTACTTAATTAGGGTTGGATACAAGTATTTACAATTGTAAAATTTGTGTTCCAACCCTAATTGGACTTATATCAGAATTTCAGGGAGGGAATAGCTAAATTCTTATAGGGATAGATATGGACAAAATTCTTGTTTTAGGGTTTTGGAAGAATTTTTCCTATTCAGCCATATTCCTGCTTCAATTACATAAGTCCTTACTAGGAAAGTGAAAACCCTAAGCTCTAGGGTTAGTCTTCTGACAAATTTTAGTCCCTAACCTTGTCACACCTTGCCTTCAATAGGCCAAGGCATGCGGCACTAGACACGTCATCGTATCCAGTCAGCCTATTTTCCCAGGAACAAGACTAGGGCATATCATAACACCATAATTACACTACTAAAGACCATAATTCATATATACATGCACAGTCCAACTGTTATATCCATGCCCTAACGCGGTCTAATTTAAACTATTTTGATAGGTCTTAGACCAGAAGTGGAAAGTACTATTGGATTTTGGCTCGTGGTAGCCCATTGCAAAAGGGGGAGAGATGACCACACTTGCTCATGTATTGCTTGCCAATCCAACTAGAGGGGATTCAAGCCTTCTAACCCCAGACGGTAAGTGACTCGACACTCCTACACTTAAATTCCAGCACCCACCAAAATTGTCGGAAGACCATACTTAACACCTAGGGAAACCACCTAGGGGAGACCAACTAGAGGTCAGCAAGTAGTCAAGACATCTAATTGTCTTGACCATGGGAAACACCTAGACCTAGATCCAGTGGGCTGAATCCGGTGCCCACTTGTGCTGTCCAATGGGCTTCGATGCTCATGGGTCCCATCGCCCGCACCGTGAACAATCCTGGATGATCCGGTATACTCTCCCACACTTTCTCCATGACTTGTACTTCATATGAGTCTGAGAAGATGGGCCCACATGTTTCGAATCATGAAATAATCCTTTAGAACTGATAAGTGCCAACCAAACATACCTTAGTGTGAGACTTACTACATAAGGGAGAAATGAGATTCATTTCTCATTTTCTCACTTGTACAAATCGTGGGAGAGGGAAGGAAGAAAAGGGAGGAATAATAGAAAGGAGTAGAGGAAGGAAGCTCACTTTGCTCCCGGCTACATGCACACTTGTCAAAAATCTCACCGGAGGTAGGTTCTACATCTCCTATTACTCTCTTTCTCTTCATTTTGACCTAACTAAGTTGGACAAGAGGTGAATTATGAACTCGGCACCTCCTGGAGCTCAGGGAATGACCATTTCACCTCCCCGACATGATTGTCGAGCTCAAACCAAGTCCGGTGAGCTCCGGCAACACTTGTGACCAAATGACCACCTAGGGTTTTGAACTCTCGATCGATGTATCTCCCAAATGGCTTGATGGAATTAGGATTTATTTAGCTTAAAATGAAGGTAGGAACATACTCTATAAACTTCATGAAACAAATCCTGGTGATCAAGATTTCCAGAAAGTCCCAAATGACATGGGCACTTTTCTGTGTTCCCATCGAAAACATACCATCGAAAAAACTTGGGCCTGAATCCTATGGGTTGTTTTCGGTGAATAGGCAGCTCTTGTGAGCTCTCTGCCAGTGCCATCAGATTCACATCTAATGAATCCAGTGGAATTCACCTATTTTTGGTGAAGTGAATCCGATGACACCCTGAATTATCAAAGTTTGACAGTGCCCATACCCTTTAGGGGTACCCCTGTGGGCCCCTTTCGATGTTCCCAACATGCATTGATGTTTAGTTACATTTGTGCCTAGGATAAAGACACGCACATAACCCAAGGTCAAAAGTAAGTTGAACACCTGATTGACACACTTGGAACATAATTTGACAGAACACAATCGAGGTGAGGGATGGTTGATTTTTGTTTTCAGATTGTTTAATTATTTTAGAGCTGCTCACATATGTTAGGATTTTTATATGATTATTTAATTTTTAAATGATTATGATGTTACATAACATGTTATATTATTGTAAAATATATTATTGTTGGAATTCAAATTGATATGAGATGTATGTTGTGAGATGAAATCCGGTGTGGCCGAGGTGGTTTTGGTACTGTGATTTTCATATGGATGTTGCATTTGTTATGTTGTGAGACGGAATCCGGTGTGGGCGAGGTGGTTCTGGTACCGTGATTGTCATATGGTTGTTGCATTCATGCATTGATTATGTGCATTAGATTAGATGTAGTCACGGATTACACTTTATGGTCGATGGTAATTCTGGTAGTGTGTACTTTGGGACTGCATTTGAAAATGGATACGCTTCGTGGTCGATGGTAATTCTAGTGTTGCATAGTCCATACTCAACTGCTTGTATACTAGAATAGGTATATAGTTTTGGGTTACACTTCATGGCCGATGGTACTTCTATATCGTGTACCCCAGGACTATACTTGGAAATGGACCCGCTTTGTGGCCGATGGTAATTTCAATGTCACGTGGTCCATAGTAACTATATCATTATGCAAGGCATATAGGATATTTTGGTTAGGTGACATTCCCCATGCTACGTTCCCTTGCTAACAAGGGGTAAGGTGTTGGATAGACCAATGATGATATGTTCGATGAACCTTTCTAGAATGCCACACCCACGATACGATGTGATTGTTGCCGGAGGCTGGAACTTGTTCAGCATGGCGAATGATAATTTCGATGCCGTGATTGCTAGGAGGGGCTTATCAAGGGTCTGCTGGGTGACCAACGGTTGCATTCTGGGACCGACAAGCTCCTAATTATGACTAGGGTTTGTATCGTTGGATGACTAATGTATGAGTGTCGAGCCCAAGGATACAGCCTAATGTGTTATAGTAGCATTTACCAGACTTAGCTGTATTATTTGGTGGTTTAAGAATCAAATGGTTTTAATAATCAAATGGATTGCATCATTCACATCATGGACTATGTGTTTAATTCTTGTATTCATGTCATCATGGAATATTATATATATATATATGAATGCTTGTGCTTGGTTGTACATGAACCCCACCCCTCACTGAGCAAGTTGGAAGCTCACCCCACGTATATGCTACTTTTTAGATGATGATGTGTTAGGAAACATGTCCACACTCCTTACTATATTTTGGTGTTAACAAACAAACATACATCTTTTGTTGGGAAACATGTCCACACTCCTTGCCATGTTTTGGTGTTAAAAAACAAACATACATCTTTAACTTGATTGTTAAAGTGTGATTAGCTTGAAGAAACCCTTAGAAGATCAACGGTCGAATCAAGACATGAAGCTAAGCTTAAAGACATGATATAGCAAACAAGAAGGAAAGAAGATGAAGGGCTAAAGAATGGAAGATTCAAGTGAAGAAGAAGACCACTAGGATAGATTAGTTATTTTTAATGTAATTTGTAATTTCCACATACTTATATGCACTCACCTCATGCATGTGCATTGCATCATATTAGAATGACCATAGAGCATGCTTGAGTAGGTATGGAAAATTTCTAAGTGGTGTGGAACACACAGTAACCTAACTCAAGGATATTTAGGGAATCTTAAAGTTAGTATCAGGAGACGAAACCTTCATAGAAGTTGTAGGAAATTGAGTTGTGAGTCCAACACAACTGATCTCAAATCGATCCAAGGTCGGACCAAAAAGTTATAGTCAAAACACTGGTGACTGGTCAGTATGACAGAGCATGTCATGTTGGCGGTCGACCGGCTGGAAGCCCCGGTCGACCGGAACCAACCGAGACCATAGGCGGTCGACCGACTGGAAGCTCCGGTCGACCGGACCTATCCGAGACCATAGGCGGTCGACCGGCTGAAAGTTCCGATCGACCGGTGCCTGTCTGGAAGTACTCCAACGGCTATTTTTTTACCTACAACGGCTCTTAGCGGTCGACCGGCTACCAATGGCGGTCGACCGGTATACCCAGAATATGTCCGTTAGAGCTTGATTCCCTACCTAAAATGCTTCACTAAGTTCACCTATAAATACCCTAATCACTCTTAATTAATTATTCATTAAGAAAGAGCTTTAAGAGCATTGTTGCAAGCATTAGAGAAGTTTATTTTCTACTTGAGTTATTCTATTACACAAATCCCAAACAAGAGGCTCAAGTCTTAATCAAAGTCCTCTACTCTCTCCTGTGCAAGTCAAAGTCGTAAGAGAGGACTCTACAAAAGGTGCATCACTTATCATTTATTATTCATTATCATTTGCACCACACTTGAGGTATTCCTCTTATTCCACTATTTCTTATTTTATGTTTTTTACAATTCTAGACTGTACTTAGGATTGTAAGGATACTCTTATCCTAAAAAGAGAAAGGTCTCTCTCTACCTCTAAAAGAGATTGTGAAGGCGTCTCTCTGCCTGAAAAGGAGATTTGTAAGGATACTCTTATCCATAAAAAGATTGTAAAGGTTTTTCTTCCCTACCTACTGTACTGAAAGGGAGAACTAGTGGAATACCTTACAAGAGGATTCTTGTAGGGAGTGGACTAGACTCGAATTGAGTTGAACCACTATATATCTTGTGTCGTGGTTGTTCTTATTTTATTTATTCAGTATTGTTTTTAAATTACAATCATACTTGTGATCTATACATCGAAAAGAGTTAAATTCCACTAGTATAACCTATTCACCCCCCCTCTAGGTTATTTCATCTTTAACTTGGTTTGATAAAATGTGATTAACTTGAAAAAAGGGTAATTAGTTTAAAGAAACACTTAGAAGGGTCGAATCAAGACATCAAGGTTTGAATTCATCAAGATCCAAGATGATAAAGACAATCAAGACTCAAGAAGATGAAGACATCAAGACTCAAGATGATGAAGACATCAAGACCCAAGATGAAGACTATAGGATAGAGAATATATTCTGTAATCTGTACACACATTGCATATGCACGCACCTCATGCATCATAATAGAATGACCTTAGGTGGTAGAGTACTCTAGAAAATCTCTGTGCAGACAGTTTGACCTGACTCAAGGGCATTTTGGGTAATCTTAGAGTTAATATCAGGAAATAGACCTTCTGTAAATGTTGTAGGAAATCGAGTCATGATTCCAACACAACTAGTTTTGGATCAATCCAAGGTCGGACAAAAAAGTTATGGTCAAAGCATCATCAACAGGTCAGTATGACAAAATTCTATCATAATAGAATTTGTCAAGCTGGCGGTCAACCGAATAGAAGTGCCGGTCGATCGGATCTGTCCAAGACCATAGCTGGTCGACTGGTAGAAAGTCTTAATCTACCGATGGCTCCCTGAAAAAGCTCCAACAGCTAGTTTTTTACCTCAACGGCTCTTTTTGGTCAACCGGATACCAATGGTGGTTGACCGGTGGTCCCAGAATACGACCGTTAGAGCCTGATTTCCTGCCTAACATGCTTCACTAAGCTCACCTATAAATACCCAAGCCGCTCTTAATTAAATATGATTAAGAAAGAGCATTAAGAGCATCATTGTAAGCCTTCAAGAGTCATTAAAGATTATTCTATCCTACTTAAGTTGTTCGATTACTCTAATCCCAACAAAAGGCTCAAGTCTCATTCAAGTCCTCCACTCTCTCCTGTGCAAGTCAAAGCCATAAGAGAGGACTTTATGAAAGGTGCATCATTCATCTCTCAGTCTCATCATTTGCATCACACTTGAGGTATTCCTCTTATTCCACTACTCCATATTTATTTCTGTTTTTATAATTCTAGACTGTACTTAGGATTGAAAGGATTCTCTTATCCTAAAAAGAGAAAGGTGTCTCTCTACCTCCAAAAGAGATTGTAAAGGTGCCTCTCTGCCTATAAAGGGGATTTGTAAGGATAATCTTATCTATAAAAAGATTGTAAAGGTTTTCTTCCCTACCTACCGTACTGAAAGGGAGAACTAGTGAAATACCTTACAAGAGGATTCTTGTAGGGAGTGGACTAGAATTGGATTGAGTTGAACCACTATAAATTTTGTGTTGTGTGATTGTGCCTATTTTACTTATTCCACATCGTTTTTAATTTGCAATCACACTTGGGACCTATACATCGAAAAAAAGTTAAAATTTTCACTAGTACAACCTATTCACCCCCCTCTAGGTTATTTCAATTGGTATTAGAGCAGGAGCTCAATTTATTCAAGATTATATTGTCTTAAAAGTGAGTCAAAGACCATGGCCACATTTCAAGGACCACCAGAAGGCATGAACGCCTCGAGACCCCCTTACTTTAATGGAGAGAACTTTTCCTTTTGGAAGTACAGATTCAAAAACTGTGTGTGGTCAACATTCTTGTATGGAGAGCCATAGAGAATGGACCATACACCATCACCAAAATAGTTGATGGAAAGACAGTATCAAAAGACAAAAGGGAATGGACAGATGAAGACATCACTCTCATCCAGTACAACTTCCATGGAATCACATTTCTACAGTGTGCCCTCAACGAACAAGAGTTCAACCGAGTCATAGCACGTGACACAGCTAAAGAAATTTGGGATATGCTTCTTATCACACATGAAGGTACAGCAGAGGTAAAGGAAAGAAAGGTAGACCAACTTGTTTCTGATTACGAATCCTTTTTTATGAAAGAAAATGAGTCAATAACTTCTATGTTTATAAGATTTATTGATATTGTGAACAGTCTCAAAAGTTTAGGAAAAAATTATACTAATACTGAAAAAGTCAGGAAAATCTTAAGAGCCTTGCCTGCAGCTTGGAGACCCAAGAAAACAGCAATAGAAGAAGCCAAAGACTTGACAAAAATCTCTTTGGACTATTTGTTTGGATCCCTACAAACTCATGAAGTAGAGTTGAACGCCGATAAACCAAATCCTGAGAACAAAAAGCGAACAATAGCTCTAAAGTCAACTCAAACTATTGAAGAAGTAAGCGATGATGAAGAAGATGAAGAATTCGATATGGAAAAAGAAATTTCACTCATCACGAGGAAGTTCGACAAGTTCCTCAAAAAGAAAGGAAGATTTTAATACAAGAACAAATCTTACAGAGACAAATCCTATGGGGAAAAAGGCAAATCTAAAATTAAACCCAACGAAATCTCTTCTAAAGCTATAGTCTATTTTGAGTGCAGAAAGCCTGGACACTTCAGAACTGAATGCCCACATAAACCAAAGAAGAAGGCTTATGCAGCCACTTGGGACTCAAGTGATGAAGAGGAGAAAAGTGAATTTGGAGAAGAAGTCACCAACCTCGCCTTGATGGCTATCGGAGATAAAGAACAAGAGGTATGTCAAACTGAACCTGAATCCTTACTAAGAGACTCTAATGAGGAGCTTCAAGAAGCCTTCGAGGCCTTGTATGAAGAAAGTATCAAATTATAAATTGATAAGAATGAACTTGAAAAAGAGGTTGATGCACTAAATAAGAAAGTGGATGCACTAACCTCAAAGGTGAGTGAACTGGAGAAAGAAAACTTCAAGTTGAACTCCACCCTCTGCACCTTCACCCAAGGGCAAAGGAACCTTGACAATCTTCTTGGATTTCAAAGGAAAGGTCCAAATGAAAGAGAAGGACTGGGTTACAATGGACAAAATCCATCTAGAAGTGAGAATCCAAGAAGGGGTGACCAAAGAAATCAACCATCCACCTCTTACATTAAATGTAGTTTGTGTAAAAAGATAGGACATTCCATAAACCACTGTCACTCTAAAAGAAGGAAGAAACCCAATTCTCAAACTGAGAGACCAAGAGTTAGCCATGCCTACTACTACATGCCCCTAAGAAGGCAATATAGGTCTCAAGAAGACTCTAGGCCTACGCTTAGGTGTATAAAATCCCAACCTCAAAGAGAATACTCTATTGAGAGGCCCCAAAGACAATACCAAGGGTATGAGAACTACCCTCGGGAGACTTATAGACCACAAGGGAAATACCAAGACCAAGGATCCTATAGATTTCAAAGATATTATACTCCTCAAAGATCAGATGGATCTTATGAACATCAGAGAACCCAAAGAAACCCAAAGTCATCCCAAAGGTAGAACCAAAGACCTAAAAAGTATAAAACCATTTGGGTTTCAGTAGGAAAGTTTGACACTAACAATAATGGACCCATGAGATTATGGGGACCAATGTACGATTAAATTTCTGTTATAGGTTTGCTTGAAGAATAAGGTGGAAGCTGAATGGGTCATCGTCAGTGGATGCTCCAAACACATGACATCTAACAAGAATCTATTCTCAAGCTTACGGGACTACGATGGAGGATGGGTCTCCTTTGGAGATGACAACAAAAGAAAAATTGCTAGTATTAGAAAAATAAGACTTGGAGGTATTTCAATCTCAAATGTTTACTTTGTGAAAAATCTGATATAATCTCCTAAGTGTGAGTCAGTTATGTAGCATTGGATACAAAGTAGAATTTAATGTCTCCCATTGTTGCATTAAAGATGCAAATGATAATTCAATACTAAAAGGGTCTAGGAAAAACAATATCTATGTTTGTATGCTTGACGAATCAAGTTCCTTGAATGCATGCTTGATTTCTAACCATAGTGAGTCATCATTATGGCATAGAAGACTTGGACATATAAATGTCAAGTTGATTCAAACCATTACATCGAAGGATCTTGTGAGGAACCTCCCTAAAATCAAGTATGAAATAGACAATTTTTGTGATGCTTGTTAAAAAGGCAAACAAACTAAGGTCTCCCACAAGTTGAAGAATATTGTCTCTTCCTCTAAACCATTGGAACTACTTCATTTAGACTTATTTGGACCCATCAATGTATCTAGTATGAGTGGTAAAAATTATACCATTGTAATCATTGATGACTACTCTAGATACACTTGGACGGTTTTTCTGAAAAACAAAATGATGCCTTCGATGAATTTGCAATTCTATGTAATAGACTGCAAAATCAGAAAGGGTATATTGTAACCTCTGTGAGGAGTGACCATGGAGGAGAATTTGACAATGTAAGTCAATTTGACTTATATTGCAACAAGCACAACAAGCATGGTATTTTCTCTGCTTCTAGAATGCCTCAATCTAATGGGGTGGTTGAAAAGAAAAACATGTCATTACAAGAGACAGCTCGGACTATGCTCAATGAATATTCATTGTCTAAGTATTTTTGGGTTGAAGCTGTAAATACAGCTTGTTATGTACTAAATAGGATAATTCTCAGACCTTTACTTTCTAAGACCCCTTATGAACTGTACTTTGATAAAATGCTAAAAGTAGACTACTTTAGAGTTTTTGGGTGTAAATGTTTCATCTTAAACACCAAAAACTATCTTGAAAAATTTGATTCGAAATTTGATGAAGGAATATTCTTAAGATATTCACTCAACAGTAGGGCATATAGAGTTTTTAATAAAAAGTCATTAATGGTTGAAGAATCTATGAATGTATGATTTGATGAATCTTTCCCTAATGACTTAAACAAATCTCCTATTGATGATGATGATACCATGTTTGATGAGCTTAAGAACAAAGTTAATGATATTTCTCTTGATGATTCAAATGATGTTACCATCGAAAAAATAGAAACACTTCCTAAGGAAGTCATCCCGTATAGGAATCATCCCTTAAAAAACATCATAGGGGATCTAGATGGAGAAATCCAAACTAGATCTAAAACCCGAGAGGTATGTAATCACATTGCATTTATCTCAAGGATCGAACCCAAGAACATAGAAGATGCACTAAAAGACAATGATTGTATTATCACTATACAAGAAGAGCTTCACCAATTTGAAAGAAGAAAAGTATGGAACTTGTCCTAAGACTTGACCACCACACCATCATTGGTGCTAAGTGGGTCTTTCGAAATAAACTGGATGAAGATGGGAACATAGTGAGAAATAAAGCGAGACTAGTTGCCAAAGGGTATAATCAACAAGAGGGAATAGACTATGATGAAACCTATGCACCAGTAGCAAGGTTAGAGTCCATTAGAATGCTACTACCTTTTGCATTCCATAAGAACTTTAACTATATCAAATGGATGTCAAAAGTGCCTTCTTGAATGGATACATTCAAGAAGAGGTATATGTAGCCCAACCCTTTGGTTTTGAAGACCTCAAGTTTCCAAACCATGTCTATAAACTTGAGAAAGCCCTGTATGGCCTTAAACAAGCTCCTAGAGCTTGGTATGAGAGATTAAGTACCTTCTTGATAGAAAGTGTCTTCTCAAGGGGAAGGATTGACATAACCCTGTTCGTGAAGAACTTGAAGAATGACATACTCATTGTTCAAATCTATGTAGATGATATCATCTTTGGCTCAACCAACGAGAAAATGTGTACTGATTTTAGTAGCAAGATGAGCAATGAATTTGAAATGAGTATGATGGGAGAGTTAAATTTTTCCTTGGACTTCAAATAAAACAAACTAACAATGGAATTTTCATAAACCAAAGCAAGTACACTAAGGAGCTGCTAAAGAAATTTGACATTAACAGTAAAAAATCTTCAGACACTCCGATGACCTCATCCTTGAAACTAACCAAGGATGAAGATGGCATTTCTAAGGATGTAACTAGATATAGAGGCATGATTGGGAGCCTTCTATATTTAACGGCAAGTAGACCTGATATCATGTACAATGTATGTGCATGAGCTCGGTTTCAAGCTGATCCTAAGAAATCTCACCTCACAGCTATAAAAAGAATTTTTAAATATTTGAAAAGCACTTGTGGTGTTGAGTTATGATACCCCAAAAACCAACCCCTTGACTTGGTCAGCTTTTCAGATGCTGACTTTGTGAGCTGCCATGTCGACAGAAAAAGTACCAGTGGTACCTGTCACTTTCTCGGCTCTTGTCTTGTCTCTTGGTTTAGCAAGAAACAAAACTTCGTTGCTCTATCTACCACTGAATCTGAATATGTTGCAGCTGGTAGATGTTGTGCCCAAATCCTTTGGATGAAGCAAACTCTCCAAGACCTTGGAGTGAGTTTCGAATCTTACCCAATCATGTGCGATAACACCAGTGCCATAAACTTAAGCAAAAATCCTATTTTATACTCAAGGGCAAAGCACATTGATATTCGACACCACTTTCTGCGAGACACCATTCAAAATGGCGATGTTTCTCTAGAATACATTGAAATCAAGAAACAACTCGTAGATATTTTGACTAAACCACTAGGTGAAGAGCATTTTAGCTTCCTAAGGTAGGAGATTGGAATTTGCAACCCGTTTGGTTGAATGAATAAACATTTCTTCATTAATATTTATTCTAAAAGCTCAGACTTGAAAAACCCCTTCAAAATTCAAAATTTTCTAGTTTTTCAGGCATTTCTGGAATTTTCTGGTCGACCGTCTAAAATCTTTCGATCGACCACCTCTGATCGAAAGGATTGTCGGTCAATCACCATAATCTATCGATCGACTGGTGCTGCCAAAAACTTGATTCCGCACTCTTTTAAAATCGATTTTTTGACCCATTTTGTCTCATTTAAAAAACCTTTGTTACCCTAAAACCCTATTTCGACCATTCCTCTCCCAAAAATCCAGCTTAGAACCCATTTCTAAGTTAGATCTCTCAAGATCCATTCCCTTCCCTCTCAAAAACTTGCATCTTTTCTTTCTTAAACCCTTCATCATCATGAACTCTCACCACCCACACAGAGCCAAGAAGACGGTCGCTCACAAGGGAAAACAAAAGGCCTCTGACAAAGATATCTGGTTCTCCTCTTCTGTTGCTCAAGAATCATGGGATCTCTACATCTCTCGACACATAGAGCAAGGTAGAACCATCAATTCCGACTCTTTGTCCAGGTATGACATCAAAGACCTATTTGATGCTCTGGGTTGGGGCAACATTCTCAAACTAGGGTTCAACTGTTATCCCCACCTAGTCAAAATGTTCTTTTGCAACCTTACTTTCTCTGAAGAAGGTGACAACCTTCTAGTCCATTCCTATGTTAAGGGAGTTCTTATAGATATAGACATTCTGATATTATGAGAAATCCTAGACATCTCTGTGGCAGGGGAACTTAAATACTACCAACCCTAGACCTATGTAGAACAATTCATGGATGTTGACTATGTATACTCTAGCATCATGAAGGAATATGCTAATACTCACAAGATTAAGGCTAAGGAACTCACCGATATAGGGAGGATTGTAAATCTCATCATCTCCTACAACATCCTACCAAAGAGTGGTCATAGAGATGAAGTCTCTCCATTCCATGCTTATCTCACCTACTGTGTTTGCAAGACTGTGAGTATCAATCTTTCCTACATTCTGCTCAAAACCATGATTATCCATGGTGACAGACTTCAAAAGGGAAATCTTCCCTATGGGAGAATGATTTGCCAAATCCTGGACCACTTTCATGTGGATTTTTCTGCTGAATCATTTGAACCTTTTCCTCAAGAGATCAATCTTTCCACTATTCACAAGATGCAACTCCTTCCCAAGATGACCACTGGCTCTAA
This sequence comes from Macadamia tetraphylla, assembly GCA_022985045.1. Taxonomy (NCBI): domain Eukaryota; kingdom Viridiplantae; phylum Streptophyta; class Magnoliopsida; order Proteales; family Proteaceae; genus Macadamia; species Macadamia tetraphylla. The sequence goes on along the minus strand of CM040966.1, from coordinate 58,840,153 downwards.
AAAGAATGATGCTAGACCCAGCCAACCACAGCAACAAGGAAGTGATGATAGGTCAGCCTATGTGACCATTGGTGATCTTCAGAAGGTTGGGAACATCATCCTTGCCCAATTGGTAAAGATGGAAAAAAAGCAGAATGAGATTCTCAAGCTCCTATGCAAAGACGAGAAAGATGAAGTTGATGGAGAAGAAGAAGAAGAAGAGGAGGACGCAGAGGATGAGGATGCAGAGGATTAGGAGTCCTTACTCCTTTTATATGATGTTACTTTATCGTTAAACTCTTATTCTATTTTATCTTGTGGAACTTAGTCTTTCCTGTTCCTTTTTGAAATACTCGAAGATACAATTTTTTTTGCACATGCTTAGGGGGAGCACTTTAATATCTTGTGCAGCCTTGATTCCCTTTTTGCTGTTGACAAAAGGGGGAGAAATATCTATCTTTATAGTATCTGTCTTTGTTTATTCTTGAAATGACAAGTATCTATCTTTATTTTTTTTTTCTGGCACTGAATTAAAATATCCTATTGAACTTTACATTGTGTTACTATCATTTCTTGTATTTGGATATATTGTCCGTGTTTGTTTGTCATCACCAAAAAGGGGGAGATTGTTAGGAAACATGTCCACACTCCTTACTATATTTTGGTTTTAACAAACAAATATACATCTTTAACTTGGTTTGATCAAATGTGATTAGCTTGAAGAAAGGGTAATTAGTTTGAAGAAACACTTAGAAGGGTCGAATCAAGACATCAAGGTTTGAATTCATATAGACATGGCCTTAAATCTTAAAGACATTCAAGATCCAAGATGATAAAGACAATCAAGACTTAAGAAGATGAAGACATCAAGACTCAAGATGATGAAGACATCAACACCCAAGTTGAAGACCAAAACTGCTCAACTCATGAGCTTCCTGTCATAAATCTCTGCATCCAGTCAACATAGCATTCTCTCTGTCACTAGTGCTGAAATATTTAACTCTGTCAAAGTCAAACAATCACCATGATCACACAAAACTGCACTCTGACAACTACCATTGAGATTGATACCAACTGAAACTTTGACCTATACTGATGCATACAAAAGCTAATTGTTGGCTGCCATACTCACAATTGCATACCTCTGACCATCACTGACATCCTCAACTATTCTACCCTCTGAGTGACACTGAACTGCTCATTTGGTGATTGCTTCATCAAGATGCAAATACTCAATAGATCTACACTAAGTTTCAACTGATGTCCCTAATCCAAGCACTATTGCAGGAACTTTACTGTCATAATCTGAGTCCTGCTGGGGGCACTAATATCCATCTAGTGAGCTCCCCCATTCTTGTACACTTGAGTACACCTAGTACTTGGGAGGTGTGCCCATTCCCATACCTTGTCTAGGTGGTGTGAGGGTGGTGACTGTGACTGCACACACCTCTATATGCTTCTCTCTCCAAACTAACTGACCACTTGCCTTGGTCCTATGCATTTGCTTCGCACCTGAAGCTTTCCTACTACTCTGTTTTCCTTTCTACTCACTTATTATCTTCTTTAGTCTCTCTGCCTCTGTCCAGCCAACTCAATTGTAGACCTCTCTATTACCTTTCCAACTGATGGTCTTCCCTTTCTAAATCTTTCTTGCACAACTGTAGAACTAACATCTCCCATTGTTTTCCAGATTCTGTTTACTGTTGTCTCAGCCTTTTTTATATCCTTCACTTTCTATATACTAAAGCCACCTGAGGCTCACCACTAGATTGTGATTGATGCTTCTTAGACTGCATTTTATTAACTTACCTTCTACAACCACTTCTTAACTTTCTGGTTCTAGAGATCTGATAGTCTCTCTCCTCTTGTACAAGCTGAGGGGAGACCACTGCCTTACAATGCTTGGCTCAATGTCCATGATTGTGGAATCTAAGACATTCTACTAGTTGTTTACCCAGTGATGCTATGGGAATCCTCCCTCCATATCTGGAATCTAATCTAGATATACACTCTGCTCTCCTATGCCCATACTCATTGCACCTGTGGCAATAGCCATGAAAATATGATTGCATCATTGGTAACTGCCTATGCAAGCTAGGTGAAGCATTATGTCTGTTGGTGGGAGCCATCTGACTCTGCCTGGGAATCATTTGCATAGGCCTCTGATAATTGAACTTGTTGAACCTGCCATGCTCAAGTAGTCTCTACTGGTAAACTCTGTCATAACCACCAACTCTGTTTATGTTCATTGTTTGGACTATTTGTTCGCCTTTACCTCTACTCTTTGTATCTTGTGGACTGCCTCCACATTGTACCTAATGTGTAGGAGGTCTCATCTCACTATTGTGTCTCTTCTCTCTCTTCCTCTATCTCCTCTGAGCTCTCTTCTTTGTTTTTCCTGTAGTCTGTCTCTGTGGTCTAATCTCAACAGTATCTATAGCCTTCCTTGATGACTCACCCTGCTCTATTATAGAACCAGAGCTGATGATGGGTAGTCTCTGACATTTTTCAGACTGAGCTAGATGTCTATCCATCTCTGCAACCACAGGTGGAGTGGCTGAATATCTCCTCTGCAACTCAGCCAACTGTGTTTGTAGTGAAATGATCTCTGCTTCTAATTCTTTGTGTAACTTCTTAAAATCATTTGAAATCTCATTACCTCTTTTAATCACTTGAGATTGCACAACTATTTTCTCTCTCAAGACGAAGTTCTCTGACTCAAGCCTAGTACACACCTCACTTTGTTTTCTCAGTTGATCTTCAAGATATTTTATAACCTAAGGGTCATTTCTGAACTCCATCATCTGTGAGATACAAGAAGCATCAAGCTCTGACAGTTGTGCTCTCAGCACGGTGACTGCCTCTTCAAGGATTCTACATCTCTTATTTCTATTGAAGACTTGTGTTTCTAATGCTGCAATAATGAAGTTGCACTCCTTCATATGTGTTCTCAAATTAATGTTGATCTCATCCTGAGTTGTAGTAATATGTGCCTCAACACACTCAGATCTACTAGTGTAGCACTCATCTGAACATCTGCTTTAATCTCTAATACGGACTCTAATATAGCTAGCTCACCTCCATATAGGTTGTGTAATCTCTCCCACATCGCCTTAGCTGATATGCATGAACTGACTTTGACACTCACACTGTCTGTTAATCCATCCAAAATGATCTCTCTAACCCTAGATTCGATGCAAGAGTCTACACTCCCATTAGCCACTGCACTCTATAGATCATACCCCAATGAACCAATATGTGACTTCATCGACTTCCTCCAAAAGATAAAATATGATCCATTAAAAATAGAAGCTCTAGAAATAGACTTACTGAACAAAACACTTGATGCCATCTTCAACCAATCGGATCACTCTGAGCTGTTTAAGCTGCCTCTAGAGCCCTAGCTCTGATACCAATTTTTGGGTCCCGGCTGACACTAAGAGAGGAGGTGAATCAGTGTGTCAAAAAACTTTCCCTCAACTAGTTCTTTACCAGGTCACTAGCTGATGTGGCTCACTCTCATTCACAGTCTACTGATGCTACCCAGAGCTACTATGTGAACTATTGATAACTCTCACTGCTGCATGAAGCTTACTCACATAACATGTATTACTGTTGAGAGCTGACTCACAAACCCAACACGGTAATCACTGTCACATGCACATAGTTGTATATACATCCACACTGCACCCACCAAGTGGTCAGGTCTACTAGATGTACACACCCATCCTGCAAGCATACACTTCAATCCATAAGACAATACTAGCATGCACAATCACAACACAAGAAATACGTGCTTCGGCCAGTTGCCTACATGCACGGAGTAATGTCCACTATCGAGCTCAGCATTTACTCAATACTAATTATGACTGCACCCACAGCCAAGGGAACACACTCCCAGTTTCTACCCTTGACTTACAAAGGCTAGGTCTTCACCCCAATTTTCCCAGAATAACCTGAGAGGCCACACCCGTGGTAGATATGTTTAGGTAGTAGTAACCACCAAGGAACATACTGTCCCTATGTCCAGCACCCACTGAACACCAATTACATAGATAAGGTTGGGCTTATAACAATTCCCTATAATGATATTCCACATAGCAAAGGTCTATGGCAATATAATCTAGCTAAGCATACAATGCAAATATAGTAAATAAAAAATGCAGGTCAATGAGTGTAGAATAGCTTACAACTCTGTAATGTCTCTGATCACTATTTTCCGAAGATGGGACCGAGAACTCTGATGGTCCACTAGAATCTTCAATCTCCCCTAAGTTGATGAAGAAATTAGAATCTTCAAGTGCACTATAGAACCCAAATCAGTCTGTGTCTGAAACACTTTGGCAGTGAATGTGTGATATAGATACTTTCCCTCTTCTTTCCTTTCCTTTCCTTTCTTTTCTTTTTCTTTCCTCCTTTGTGGAAGCTCACCCTAGCTTCATCAAGGCACACCACTTCTCCTCTTCTTCTTTCTTTCCACTTCCTCTCTTCCTTTGTTAGAGCTCTAATGGCTTAACAATGGCTCACACAAGCATGAATGGGCTTCTTCTCTTTTTTCCCTTTCTTCTTCCTCCTTCTCTTTTCTCTTCCCTTTTCTTGCCTACCACTAATGAAGCTTGCTATATTGGCTTCCAGAAGCTTCCCAAGTCTCTAATGGAGGCTATGGATCAAGTACAAGAGATTATAGGTTTTGCATTCAAAGCCTAAGCCTTCTTTGAGCTTCAACTCAAATATTTGGTCACCTCTACAACTCTCCTCTTCATTTTCTTCCCTTAGCATGTAGAGCTCGGAGAGATGAAGAATTTTCAACGTGAATCACCCAAATCGGAGTTAGGATGAGGGAGATATAGCCCTTTGAAGTTGGGCTAACTAGAAAGCCAAAAATGGAATCTTCGGAGGAGCGGCGTAGGATACACCGACGGTGCACGCAACAGGGGCACAAATCTGGTTGTAGATCTCATCAAAGAGCATCTAATAATCTAAGCCTTCTGATTCTGATAACGGATAGTGAACATGAACCATAGATCTAGGATCAAATGATGCCATTAGTCAACGCTTGTGTCAGCGGTCAGAAGCATTGTCGACATCCTATTGGTTTGATCGGCACAATTCATAGTCAATTGTCAGCCAGGACTCATAAAGTAAATGTAGCTTTCCAGCCCTTGGATTGAGATCTTTAGATATGCTTTAAATCAGATGTCATGAGATCATTGGAAACAGCATCTATCAATACCACTTTTTGTATGTGCGTAACACCGTAGTAACTTGATCCTGTGAAGTGCCAGCATATAGTTCTTGATAAATCCGACCAATGGGAAACCTTGCGCAAGCATATTAAGTGTCCGATCCAGTGCCAAATCATGAGCACTCTTAGATGGAATCAAGCCTATGTGGCTTACTTTGAGCCGTCTATTAAGGATCTTACTGATTCTTTTAAATAGCAGTTAAGCCCTTGCTCCCATAAACTTCAATGCCAGAAACCCCTTATCAACTCAGACCTTCAAGATACTAAAATTACACAAAGGCCCCTGAAATTTCAAAAATAAATTATGGAAAATCCACCCATCACCGAGAGTAGTCTGTTGATTTTTGGTTTGGATTTTCAAACCGGCTTCACAGAAACACATATAACTTTTTCATATGATATCCGATCGAGATGAAACAAAGTGCATTGGAACCGTGATTGGATGCTCAAAAAATTTCCAGAAGAACCAATCATCGGAATCAATCACATAAAATGACCAAAATGCCCCTAGACCTTTCTAATGATGCATCCTCCTCATACGGAATCGAAATGGGATGGAATTAGTACCATTGGAAAGATATGATTTTTGTCGTATCGTTACATAGAGAACACTTCTTTTAAAAAATTCATCTTCAATGCCCCTTGACTGCCATAAATGTCGTAACTTCTTCATATGGTATTGGAATGCGACAAAATCAAATGTACTGGACTAGATAAATTACAATCTATCTTTTTTATGAAGAAACGGTCTTCCAAAAATATCATTTTCACTGCCAAAAATGCCCCCGAACATAAATAGGCCAATTTTGTCAATTTTTACCTAGAAACCCACACCACATACTAAGGATGTATCAAACCACTCCATACATACCAAGCGGCTCTGTTATCTCATCAGTGACACTGGACACTGTCATGTCATCATTACCATCCATGTCAAATCATCATCGCCACGTGGTTGGGTTGCCAACAAGGACAACCATAAAACAACAATATATGTGTATATATTGGCAAATCATCATACCCTCCCATGGTAGTTATGACTTTAGACTCACTCCACTTGTTGGGATGCATGGTCGATCTCTACCCACTGACCCATAGATATTTATTTTTTTTTGGGTTGGAGATCATGATTGATATTTAATTTAAGTGGGCATATCCATGTATGTAAGTTAGAGGTAGTCTTCGTGCATGATATAAAGTGCGGCGCTCCTTACTTAGTAGATTGATGTAGAAGGACTTTTAAAGGATGTAATTATTTTCAGGACAATGTAACTAATTTTTTTTAGAAGCCTTGTAAAAGGAAAGTTCCTCGCACTACATATCATACACTTACACCACCTCGACATGCCAATTTAAGTACCAATCAAGTTCCTATATGGGACCCATGTGCACCCGGTTGTATGACGCAGTTTTGTGGATTGCATATACCTAATTCTCCTTATATTTGTTCTCGATTAAAATTATGTTCCTAATCCACACATGTGAGATTTGATTATAAGCTTAGCGAAATTTTTTGTTTCACCGTGTGTAGTAAGGAACCATTAATTTTAATTAGGGTTTCTGGAACAAATTCTTAATGTGTACCTAATGTTTACCTTGCACATTCTTGTGTGTAGTGACATGGACACTAATCATGTTGTTGCAGACCTCACCAAGGGTGACAAATTGACTAGACCCAACTATGATATATGGCATCCAAAGATTCAATATTTGCTCAATGACCAAAACTATCTTGAATATTTGACCAATTTTATGGACAAACCTACTGAGGGTACTACTGCTTAGCACCGTTGTGATATGGAAGCCTATAATCAGTGGGTGAATAAAGATCACAGTATGCACTTTATTATGTTAAGCATTATGCATGATGAGTTGATTGGTGATTATGAGAAACACATGACAGCTAAGTCCATGTGGGACTAGATGAACATTAATTTTGGAGGTACATCTACTACAAGGTTAAGGGGTATGACCTTGAAGTTTGAGATGTATAAGATGGATCCTAAGCACATTATGCCTGAACACTTTAGGGTGGTCAAGGATATGATTCGAAATTTGAAAGATGTTGGCACCACTCTTACTGATGAGTAGCAGGTTCAAGTTGTCATTAGGATACTACCTGATTCTTGGAGCCTCATAAAGCTCATTCTCACACACAATTACAGCATTAGAAATTTTTTTGACGTTGCAAAACATGTGGAACTTGAGGCAGAGCTCCAAGAGGCAAACCGTGTAACTGTCCTAGTCCCCCAAGGAGGCAAGTGCAAGTGCAAGCGCAAAAGACAAGGCAACCCAAGAAATCAGGGTATGGCTTAGAACCAGGCGCCAAAAGGAGGCAATCCCATCGAGCGCAAAAGAGGCAAGTCTGGCAAAAAAAAGATTCATCCAAGGTCAAAGCTACAACTGCCAGAAGATGGGGCACTTCGCTTGTGATTACACTGAGCCAAAAAAGGTACCATTTCTATCCTACTATCCCTATGGATATATTTGTACCCATGTTTTGGTTGCCCATACACAGTCTAATTGGATTGTAGATACAGCAGCAACAAAACATACCAGATCGAGGGGGTTTTGTAGATTATCGTAGAATTCTGATTGGATCCCAGAACGTGTTCATGGGGAATGGTACTAGTGAAGCAGTTCAAGAAGTTGGTACTTATCAACTCAAGATGCGTACTAGACACACCTTGCTTCTTCACGATGTGCTTTATGCACCAGATATTTAGTATAATCTACTTTCAATTTCTACATTATTACCTTTAGGATATTTTTTCCATATTGACTGTTGCACTTTAGAGTTTTATTTGAGTGGTACTTTTGTTCGACGTGGATCCTTACTTGATGGATTTTTTAAATTATATTAATTGATTCTGCTTCATCTGTTTCTTATGTAGTTAATATATATGATAATTCCAAATCTATTACATAACATGCTAGATTGGGACACATAAGGCGAGACAGGATGACTAGGTTAGCTAGAGAAGGCCTTTTAGGCTCACTTGCTAAAGTCAACCTCCCTATGTGTGAGCCCTATCTAGCAGGTAAGGCTCATCGGAAGTCTTTTGGAAAGGCAGTCCGAACTACCCACCCTCTAGAACTTGTCCACTCAGATACTTGCAGACCTATGAATGTAAAGGCACGCCATGGCGCCTCTTATTTTCTCACATTTATTGATGATTATTCACGATACAGTTACATGTATATGATCATTCACCGCTACAAGGCATTAGATAGCTTCAAACGCTTCGTGGCAGAGGTTGAGAATCAGTTAAGTAAGAGCTTAAAAACTCTGCCCATTGATCGGAGATGCGAGCATCTATCCGGCCAATTTAAAGAACTTTGTGAGGAGAAGGGGATTCACGCCCAATTAATCATTTCTCGCACTCTGTAGAAAAATGGCATAGCAGAGAGGAGAAATAGGACACTCTTAGGTATGGTTAGTTCGATGATGGTGCAAGCCAACCTCCTGATATCTTTCTGGGCGTAAGCTCTTCTGATTACTGCCTACATCCTTAACCGAGTGCCTTCACAGTCAATTCTTTCGACACCCTAGAAATTATGGATGGGTGCAAAGCCAAATTAGGGCATAAATGTCACACCTCAATTCCAGTAAACCCAACTTACCATTAGGAATACCGGTGGTGTGAGTAAGACGTGTACCCGTATTACAATTCTACTAGGATCTATAATAGCAATACCATAACATAAACAATCTCACAACACAAACCAAACCAATTACAACGAAATTAGAGTATAATAGAGGAATCATAATTTAAAATGGGGGAAATCATCTAGTGATATTATATATTCATAACCAGTTTATCCAATTTACAAGTATGCAAGACTTATATATAATAAGCCCAAAAGATACCAATTGTATAGTTTGGTATCAAAACTCACAAATACGCTCTACACCTCAGGGTGCCGCGTAAGCATAGTGGTCATAAGCATAATCTTAGTCACACTCCTCCACTTCTAGCATCCAGCAATTGCTCAGTCCATACTTGGTTCCGGAGGATAGAGAGTTACAAGCCATAGGCATGACAATACCTGCATCATTATCTAAAACAGGGCATATACATAGGGTGAACTTCCAACTTTCTCAGTGAGGGGTGGGGTTCATGCACAACCAAGTACAAGCATTCATATATATAATATTCCATGATGACATGAATGCAAAAATTAAACACATAGTCCATGATGCGAATGATGTAATTCATTTGATTATTAAACCACCTAACAATACAACTAAGTCGGGTAATGCTATTATGACACATTAGGTTGTATCCTGGTCTCAGAATTCACATATCGACTACATAGTGATACAAACCCTAGCCATGATTAGGAGCCTGCCAATCCTGCGATGCATCCTTTAGTCACCCAGAAAACCCCTGATAACCCCCTAATGGTAGTTACAGCATTGGGATTACCATCGCCCACGCTGGACTAGTTTCCGCCTCTGGCAACAATCACATCGTACTGCGGGTGTGGCATTCTGGAAAGGTTCATCGAACATACCACCATTGGGTTATCTAACACCATACCCCTATTGGCAAGGGGACGTAGGATGGGGAATATCACCTAACCACAACATCCTACATGCCTTTCATAATGATATAGTTAGTATGGACCACGCGACACCGGGATCACCATCAGCCACGAAACGGGTCCATTTCCAAGTATAGTCCCAGGGTACACAATATCGGGGTACCATCGGTCACAAGGTGTAACCCATGACTATATACCTATTCTAGCATACAAAGTAGTTGAGTATGGACTACGTAATACTAGGATTACCATTTATCACACCCCACTTCCAGTAGACCTAACTTACCATTAGGATTACCGGTGGTGTGAGTAAGACACATACCTCTCTCACAAACCTACCGGGATCTCTGATAGCAGTACCTTAATATTTCACAATCTCACATCACAGACCCACCAAAAGCTACGGATTTAGAGTATAGTAGCGGAATCATCAATAAAATGGGGAACAACTAATGATATTATAAATACATAACCAAGTTATTCCATTACAGTGATCCAAGACTTACAAGTATTAATGTCAAAATAGTACCATCTACAAGTTCATATAAAAAATCACCAAAAATACATCAAACACCTCAAGGTGCCGTGTATACACAGAAATCACAAGCACAGTCCTGGCATGCTCTTCTGCTTCTGGCATCCACCAGTCGCTCACTCCATACTCAGGTCTAAAGGAAAGAGAATCACTAGCCATAGGCATGACTGTACTTGTATCATCATCTAAAAAGTGTGTATATGTGGGGTGAGCATTCCAACTCGCTCAGTGAGGGGTGGGGTTCAAGCACACCTAAAAAAAATAATAGCAGTAATAATTTATGATGCATGATAGTAGAAATTAAACACATAGTCCATGATGCTCGTGATGCAATTCATTTATTTTATCATCCACCTAAAAACATAACTAAGTCTGGTAAAATGCCACTACAGCACATTAGGCTGCATCCCTCGACTTGGAACCTCCATTGACTACCCAGGGATACAAACCCTAGCCATGAATAGAAGCCTGTCAGTCCTCGTATGCATCCATGGGTCACCCAGAAAACCCATGATAACCCCCTCCTGGCTGTCATGGCACCAGTACCAATCATCGGCCACGCCTGACAAGTTCCCGCTTCTGGTAACAATCTCATCGTACCACGAGTGTTGCATTCCAGAAAGGCAGATCGAACATACCACAATGGATTATCCAACACCTTAAACCTTGTTGGTAAGGGTTCGTAGCATAGGGAGTGATACCTAACCACATATAAGCTACATGCCTTCATAATGATACAGTTAGTATGAATTACACAATACCGGTAACACATCGACCACAAAGTGTAACCCGAGACCGTTTACCTAATCTAGCATGCATATAATAGTTGAGTATAGACTATACAACATCGGTACCAATCATCGGCCACGAAGCATATCCATTTCCAAATCCAGTTCCAGAGTACACGAACTGGTAACACATCAACCACAACGTGTAAACTGTGACTACAGCTAACTCTAATGCACATTATCAATGCATGATTGCAACAAGCATATGGTAATCATAGCACCGGTACCACCTCGGCCATACCGGATTCCATCTCATACATACTATTATCACACGGTGATCATGGTACTGGTACCACCTCGACCACACTGGACCCTGCTATACATATCCATAAACATTTTATATCAAATTAATAAAAATGTAACATGTGGTAGATTATTGTCATCATGTGAACAATATAATAAACATGTACAAATCTACATATGTGAGCAGTTCTATAGTAATGAAACAATCCCAAAAATAAAGCAACCATCCCTCACCTTGTTTATGCTTGTGTGTTAGGGTTTAAGTAAGGCCATCGATCGGGCAACTCAACTTTGACCTCGGAGCTCATACGCATCATTGTCCTAGATATAAAGGTAATAGTACATCAATTCGTATCAGAAACACCGAGAGGGGCTCACATGGGTCACCCCCAAAGGGTACAGACAAAGTCCCTAAGTGATAGTAATGTCATCGGAAACACCCACTAGAAATAGGGTTTTCCACCAAAAATATCAGTTCTGTTTCGGGTGGCAGTGGCAGAGAGCTCATAGAGCTCTATGGTTCATCGGAAACAACCCACCGAAAGCAGGCCTAGTGTTTCCAGTGGCTTCCTTTCGGTGACAGTACAGAACTATCCAACTCAAATTGAGGCTTTTCGGTTCTGGACTGATCAATGGGATTTGTTCTGTGGAGTTTATAGGGAATGTTCCTAGCATCATTCTAAGCCAATAAAATCCCGATTCTACCAATCCTTTTGGGAGATACATCGATTGAATGATCGAAACCCTAGCTGGCCACTGTAGACACCCAATTTTGTCTCCTCCGGCTATGATGAAATATGGATCTTGGACATGACTTCCAGCTTTCGATCAATGGAGATGATGATGGAAATTTTCCCCAAACCAAAAAACCCTAGAAACCCCAACACGGGAAAGAGAGGGTCTAATTTTGAATTTTTATATATGAAGGAATCTGGTCAAGATGACTATACGGATGGATAGTGCTTAGAAATATGATTCTGACAATATATGACAAGTCAAAATTAGACCGACGGATCTCCTACAATCATCCCTGAAAAATCACACTTTCCCGAACGTATGCCGTGCACATGGATAGTCCCATTGGAAACCTAAAAAAATCCCCTACCTACCCCAAAAACCCTAAAATTCATCCCTACCTACCTAGATAACCTAGAAACACTCCCGGACCTGAAACCCTAGAAACCCTCATGCTGGAGAGAAGAGGGTCTAATTTTGGCTTTTTATATATGAAGGAATCCAGTCAAGATGACCGTACAGATGGATAGTGCTTGAGAATACAATTTTGACGACATATGGTATGCCAAAATTAGACCAACGGATCCCCCATAATCTTCATTGGAAAAACCATTAGTCGTGCATATGCTAGCTGCCCATGGCTGTAGCCTATGGCAGCGACATATGGCTATTGCCTATGGGCTGTAATGTATGCTGCCTGCACCATGCACCACCTTGCCCACTGCCCTTGCTTGCTGGCCTATGCCCCGTGGGCACAGGCCCATGGCCATGCCAAGCCACGCCATGCACCACCTTGCCCACTACCCTTGCCTGCTGGCCAGCGCCCTCGAGAGCACAGGATTGTGGCCATGCCTAGCCATGTCATGCACCACCCTGCCTACTTCCCTTGCCTGCTGGCCTGCACCCTTGCCCATGCTGCCACGCACCCCCTACCCATGCCTTGTTGTTTGTGTGCTGGCCTCCACGCGTGTGCGCAAGCTAGCCAGCAGGCTAGCCTGCACACATGCGTGCATTGGCTACTACCCATACATGCACATCCTCGCTACCCATGCCCACGCCCCCTTGGTTATTACCCGTGGGTCATCCGTCGCACACCCATGACATCGCCCGTATTGCCTAGTGACCATACCTTGGGCACTTTGACCTTGTCCCATGCGCTGTGATCAACGGTTGGGATTGATGTTCCCCTGACCTGGTGGGTGAAGAAATTCCCTCTTCACCCACTTAAAACCAAAAAACCCCTTTTTTGCGAGTAATTCTCTCTCCCATAAAACCCCCTTTTTACCCATTGGATAAAAGCCCTCCCCACCCATTTTGATCCAAACCCCTCTTTCACCCAGTGTATAAAAGACCTATCCCCCTACTTTATGCAAGAACCTTCCCTTTCGTCCATTGGATAAAGAGGTTTCCTCTTTCCAATTGGCTGGAAAAACCTATAAATACCCCCTCCTTTGGATTTGAGACACAAAAATCCCCCCTCACTCTATTGTAGTGAAACTTTCCTCCCCTTGCCCTCCTGATTTTCTTCGGGTCTTCAGAGCGATCTTTGTCAAGATCCAGAATCTTGTTCGAATCTTCGAAGTGTTCTTGGACTTCGAAGATCTTCAATCCAAGTTCTTAGTTCAATCTAGTTTTTACCAAAAATAGTGTGTTCTTCAACCCCCTCCTTTGAGTGTTCTTGAGTTTTACCCAAAATAGAAATCCCTCCCCCTTAAGGTTCTTCGGGTCAACAAAGAGATCTTCACCAAGATTTGAAACTCTGTTCGGATCTTCAAAGTGTTCTTCAGGGCTTCAGAGCTCTTTAATCCACTTATAGGCCCATCCGTTTATTTCCAAAAATATCCATTCCTAGCGGAAGCCCTATCCTAGTGCCCCTGAAATTTTTTAGAAATAGCTATTCCCAGCAAAAGCTCTACCGAAGTGCCACCTCAACCTAGGCCTCCCCTAGCCTATCCTCAGCAGAAGCTCTACTAGAGTGCCACCTCATCCTAAGCCCAAAAATAGCCTTCCCTAGCCGAAGCTCTGTCTGAGTCCGAATCCAAAAACAACCTTCCCTAGTCGAAGCTCTGTCCGAATCCCAAATCCGAAAATAACCATTCCAAGCAGGAACCCTGTCCACACACCATTACAATCAACATCTCTCAAGAAAGGAAGTTGGAGGTCAATACCATCTTCCCCTGAGCCAAGAGAACCCAAAAGATAGTTCGAGCCAGTGCTAATCAGGGGCCCACCCCTCTTGACTCAAACAGGGGTTAAGGTCAGGTATATTTTCTCAACCAAATCATCATAATGTAAACCTTATATTAACCATTTTTTAGCGTACATAGTTATTTAAATTCAGTCAATGTATATATGAGTAATAACTTAGCCATGCATGTGGAATAGTAATAATCATGGACAATGTTCATTCTTAAGCATCTAGTAGGAAGACCGATTGAGCCGGGTAGATTGGGTGCCTAACACCTTCCCAAATCTACAACCTGACATTTACCCTAAATCTCTGCACCAGACCAACTTTTGGGCCTTTTTCCTCAAAATCAGGCCCACCCCCGGGTCCTAGGCCCATAATCCTAGGTGGTAACTCCAAACCCTTTTGTATGATCCCGATCCCCATATTGGACCATCATCAAACCCTGTCTCGAATGATGAACTTTATACTCTTATGAAATAGGCCTCCACATATCTCAGAGCAGTGATACGATGGTGCGAGGCCCACAAACAAAGCACACACGACACACCCGCCTTCCTCATCAAAAAGAGAAAGAGAGAAGAGAGGAAGGAATCGATGCCAAGCCCCTTTTTACAAAGAGGGCGGAGGCATCTCCGGCCACTACCCTCACAGTGGTGACTTTGCTGGGGATAAATGTCAAGCTTCTGACACTAGATGCTACCTTAAATGCAAGAACATTTTCTACCACATTTGTTTGAAAATGTGTTTGGCTAACCCCATGTTTGTAATTGTATTCACTAACTGCATCATGCATCGTGCTCGAAGTGAAATCATTTGGCGAGGGTACTCCCTGTCATGCCCGTACCCTTAGGGAGGTCAGTGTATGACATACTAAGTACTTTGAGAGCAAATGATACCTACTTCCTATACAAGAATGGAAGGTATCGTCAAACGGCGAGGATGTTGTAATTGTGCCTACAACCTAGGGGAGGTCTGTGCACTTTATGACATTCTGAGATCGAATGCATCATCAAATGGTGAGGATGTCTGTATTTGTGCCAGCACCCTCAGGGAGGGCTGTGCACTTTATGGCATTCTGAGATCGAATGATGGTTACCTCACATTACACTTTTGCACACAATCACTCACAGTTTTACCACCCCATGGTCAATTGCTTAACCTCGTGTGTAGTCACGAGTAATGGGCAAGGAAGTCAACCCCTTGATCTCTTACCTATGGGTATATCAAAAGGATCACGTACCATGCGTATATAGACCCTGTCAAGGAAGCCTTGTTGATCCTATTGCATCCACTGCATGCTCGCATCATGTAGAAAATAGATGAAGAAGCTAGGAGCGCCACCTGTAGAACTTGTTTGCGGTATTAAAAAGGAATATTCCTATATTATATTCCCATCATAAAGAATTTCTTTCCTAAGTGGGTTTTAGATAAAAGGTGTCCCTCATCCTTAAGGAAAAAGTCCAGACACGTGACTCACGAGCAATCCCATCAGAGTCACATCAAGTCCCTAGAAGTCCCAAGAAAATCAGGAGGAAGGATGCCTAGTGGGGAAAAGAGGAAGGAAATCATGACTTTATTACATGGAATATTTTAGGGGAATATTCTCGATAAGCCATTTGTATGAATTTTCCACTTATGACATTGGGTGGACCAGGGGCATTAAACCCTATCCACCCCTATCATTAAGCGAACTAACTTTGGATGGATCATTGGTTGTTAATTTAGTGAATGTGCGAACAAGGGGTTGGGAATTCAAGAATCCTAAAATAAGCCACTTTTGATTTAGGCACAATTTCACACCTCATGTATAATCTCCGCGGTCCCTTTGGACACATCAGGGTAATAGGTTGACTCATCTAAGTCTAGTATCACCTCTGTCATCTCTTCGAGATTATCTACTACCAACTGAGTACAGCCCAGTTAGTATGGATCCACACGACTCTGAATCACCCAAACAGGCCTGGGTCCATCCCGTCAAGACCTTGTAGATAGAAATGGTTGAGATTAAGAGAGGAATAGCTTAGATCTTGCAGGCACTTCAGAATCCTCCCAGAACTAAGCCGGTGCCAGCTACGGAAGATGTGGAATAGAATGGAGCTATGGGTCATCATAGAAACTCTTTCCAAGTTGAATCAGGGGAACCCGAGCATGTCAAACAAATCGATCAAAGAGGATCTTCACCTAACCATCCAAATGGTCAGTGAGGGGCCTATTCTAGGGTTCCACCTCCTAGGGTAGTGATTGAAGATGAAGAAGAGGAATTTGCAGCACATATTCGGATGGAACCTCAGAAAAAAGACAGAGAAAGGAAAGTCGGGGAGCAACTGGAAAAGTTGAAAAATATGTTTCGAGCAGGGAAGAGTTTGAAAAGCCAAGAAGTAATGCTAGATGAAATGAGTTTCTTTTTTGGGAAAGGATTCTCGAGAAATTCAAGTGGCAGACTGATAGGTTTGATGGGTCTAGAGATCCCAAGGCTCATCTCAGCATTGCCAAGTCATGGCAACTTACGGATATTCAGATGGGGCAAGCCTTCATGTTAACCCTATTCGGGCCAGCACTAAGGTGGCTCACATAGTTGGAGTCATCCCATACTTAGAATTGGGCCATAGTGGTGAAAGCTTTCCTCAAGCAGTACTCGCACAATACTGAGGTAGATGTGAAACATCGGGAGCTTGAGACATTGAGACAATAGCCTAGAGAAGGATTCACCGCCTTCTTGATGAGGTTCAGGGATAAGGCCATCAAGATGGTAGATCGGCCTTTAAAAGTAGAGCAAGTGGAGAGGTTGATATAAAATTTGTTAAAGCCCTATTATGATGTTCTTTACTATCAGCATTTGCAAACTTTTGATGCCTTAATAACCACCGGAACATGTGTGGAGAACAAAATTCTGAGAGAGGCCCAGTATCAAGGATCCTCCCAAGATGCAAGCAAGAACACCCGAGTCGGATGGGGAAAGGGTTCGGAAACTAATATGTTGAGTGCAATTTAGTAGTCAGTCTCACCAGACACTTCTTCACAGCCCTTCATAATACAAGCAGATGCACCCACCCAAAAGGCCCCTCGCCTAAGAAGGTAGTTTTCTGATTTGGGAATGCCCGTAACAGCCGCATATGAGAAGTTAAAGATGCAAGGATTGTTAGGGATAGTGGGTTCAAGAGTGATCAGTAATCCTCCACCAGCTTGGTATAGGGATCATGAATATTGTCCTTACCACACTCAGAAGAGGCATAATACTGAAAGATGTTTGGTTTTATAGCATGCAATTTAGGACTTGGTAGACAATACAACCATTGAGCTCAAGGTCAAGCAGCCTCCCGATGTCAATACCAATCCACTCCCTGATCATGTGAACAATCTGGATGAAGAAACTATAGAGAGTGATCCCACTCAATTCATTGTACCTAGAGCTCAGAAGAATCATATGAATGCCCGAGCTTATAGGAAAATCATGAGTCAAAGGGCTTGAATCATAAGGACTCCCAGAAGAAGAGAATCATCTGAAGAAGAGTCAGAAAATCAGACACCCGTCGTTCATCCTTCCTCATCAACAAGAGGGTCCACAACACCACATTACCAACCCCCACCATACCTTCCACCTTCACCATATTATCAGCCTCCGCCATATCATTTTCCTTTCCCCCACCATCAAAGTGGAGGAACCTCTTCATCCTATCAACCCCAATCTTTATATCCTACCTCCCATATCACTTCGTCTTCATACCATCCCGCTTCATATCCCCCATCAGCCTCATACCAATCCCATTCTCAAGGTTTTGTGTATAAACCAAAGGAAGGATGGATGGACGGGTACGATTAGAAGGATATGCTGGCACTACTAGATTCCCCAAAAATGACCTCATCAATAGGGTCGGTGAATGCATTAGGGGAAGACCAAGAAAGTGATCCCACTTTTCTAATTCAGCCCGTTGTATCTTCAGAAGACAATCCAAAAATAATTGAAGAAGTTACAGTTGATCTTCTCAAAGCAATAGCCGCATTGGCCATAGGCAAGTAAATCAAAGAATAAATTCCCTAATCCACATAGGGAGTGATCTAGAAGATAATGAGTCAGGATTGGTCCAACTTCAATGCAGTGATGACAAGACCAACCCTATGGAAATATTCTGGTCCATACGCTCTGAATACTATGAGGATTTGGATGTCAGAGAATTTGATAGTCCAGAAGAATCTGATGAAGAATCAAGTGAGGGGGAAATTAGCAAAGAAGAGGATGATGACGACGATGATGAGGACAAGGATGAGAATGATGGAGATGACTCCAAATCTCAGGAAGATGATGAGTATCTAGACTGGGATGACTACCTAAGGCTTGGGTACATTGATAATGAGGATGGGCTAGAATACTATCCATCAGATGACCAGATATGTTTCTCAGTCTATGCCATTGGTGTTGATGATTTGATGGCTGATCCGACAGGTGGCATTTACCCTTCCCTCTGTATGGGAGGAGATGATTCCATATCAAATTTAGAAAGTGATAAAGAATCTAGAGAGCTAATGCAAGTTTATCTGGATGAACCCGAATCCGCATTAGAGATGGAGGAAAAGTTATGTGAAGTGTACTCCAACACATTAAGAATGCAGGAAAGGGTGGAAGAAATTGACAACATGCTGGGTGAAGTAACCATCGGTAATCGTTACTACCGTGAATAGTTGAATGATCTGAAGGAAATAGGGCCAAATGACACATTTGTAAAGGTAGTAGACACTGCATTCCAACAGCTTTCTAAAGCAGTCAAAAAACTATGAACCAGGGCTGTGGATATTTGTGGAGGACCTCGACTTCCCACTCCAAGCAGGGAGGGAGAATCAGAAGAAGAGGATGATCCCATGGTAGGGATAATCACCATAACTAATAGTGATGATGAAGATTGTTATCCCATAGAGATTATTGTGAAGAAACCTGTCAACGTGATGGAAACTAGAAGTGGAAAAGACTACAAAGGCAAGGCTCTAGCAGTAGAACAGTCAAAGACTAATGAGGCCGGAACTAGCAGCTTGAAGAAAGAACTGGAGAACCCAGTCTTGGCTCAACTCAAGAAGTCCCAAGCAAACATCTCAATTTGGGGATTATTGATGGCATCGCCCACACACCGTGAAGCAGTCTTGAAGTCCCTCATTAATGTGCAGGTGTCAATTGAAATAAATCTAGCACATCTCACACATATAGTAGGGGTAACATATACAGTGCAATCTCTAATGTTCTCAGATTCAGAGCTTCCTAAAGGGGTCCAGCACAATCGAGCTCTCCATATCACAGTAGAATGCCTTGACAAAGTGGTTCCCTAGGTTCTTGTTGACAATGGGTCCACTTTGAATGTGCTACCATTAAGATCGGCAAAGAGTATTAGCATCAACTTGGAAAAAATGAGGCCAACCACCCAAACCATATGGGCGTATGACAATACCAAGAGGAAGATCCTTGGCATCATTACCCTTGCTATAAAGATTGGCCTGGCAAAGTTTGACATTGATTTCCAAGTCATTGACATACCAACAACTTTTAATATGCTCTTGGGAAGGCCCTAGTTGCATCCTACGAAGGCAGTGTCCTTTAGTCCCCACCAAAAAATGAAGTTCATCTATGAAGGAAAGGTGATCACAGTAACT
Source organism: Macadamia tetraphylla (assembly GCA_022985045.1). NCBI lineage: Eukaryota > Viridiplantae > Streptophyta > Magnoliopsida > Proteales > Proteaceae > Macadamia > Macadamia tetraphylla. Next base: position 58,820,255 of record CM040966.1, on the reverse strand, counting down.
GGAGATCCTGAAGTGGTGAATACCTTGGCCAACATTGAAAATGGGGAAGAACAAGACCAGGAAGTCCAACTAAGTGGTTTTGAAATAGAAACAACTTGTGCAGCCATTGCCAAAGAAGCTCCAAAAGAGAAAATCCTAGCTAACTATGAAGCCATCTGGAGTCCGCCAGTGAATTAGATGATTAAGAATATGTAATATTTTCCTAGCATGGGACTAGGAAAATATCATCAAAGAGTTCCAAAGCATCCTAGTTTGGCAGTGAACAAAGGGAAGAATGGTCTTGGGTACACTCCTCCGACCACTGATGAGCACATTTATGTGTGAAATCTAGGGTAGTAAAACATGCATTTTACATATTTAGAATGGAGCTACCTTGGGTTTTACTCTCTTTTTGCAGGTTTTATATTTTCAAGGCCTTAAGGACTATCGGGAGCTATATCTTCAATTTTACACGTAAAGAGGTCCTATTTCTTTCCATGGTTACGAAGAGGACGAAATTCTGAGCAAGATGGACGTGTTCAATTAAAAGTACACATTCGTTTGGTGACCCGCAAATGATTATTCTTTTTGGTCGAAAAAGAATAATGGATCGAACGAACCGAGATCGAGAACCAGCCCGTTTGCAATTGTCCCGAGGTACAAGGAATACCCCAAATGCCAACAAGGATCGATGGACCACATCTTTAAGTGATTAAAGATTTGTTTTTGGTAACAACAACTACCTAGCTTAGTTGGTGAGCTATGGTGTACAAAATTCTCTTGCTCACCAAGAGGTCTCAAGTTCGAATCTTATGGTTGTTTTTTTTAGAAGATTTTGTTGAAGATTTCTTGCTTTTCACTCACTTAAAGCACTAAGGGCATGGAGGGGATTTCCACATCAAGTTAGAAGCAAGCAAAATCGTGGAAGCAAGAAGAGAAGAAAAAAAAGGAAAGAGAAAAAAAGGGGAGAACCAAAAATTGTCCAAATCTTCTCTCTCCTCCACATCATCACCAAAGATTGTCCAAATCACACAAAGGAAGAAAAAAAATCGTCCCTAGGAGAGAGAAAAAAAGAAAAAATAAATTAGAAAAAAAGGAAGAAAATAAGCAAAAAATTTTAGGAAATTTCTCAAAATTTATTTCTCTCTTCTCTCTCCTCCATCTTAGCACTTTTGGACTCAAAAGATCTCACAATCAATTGTGGGTTTCTCTCTTTTAGGAAAGAAAATTGTTACCCTACCTCTCCATTCCTATAAATACAACTCATGTAAGAGGAGGAGACACAATTCATTCTTCTTCTAGTTTTTTTAGTTGCTCTCTCTCTCCTCTCTCACTCTTTAGTTTTAGTTCTTCTCTATTTTTGCTTTAATCACTTTTGTAATAGTTTTTTATGTCAATTAATGCAAGCACTCTTTTATTCTTATTCAACCTTTTTATGTTTATGATTTATGCAATTGAGTTGTAATTTTTTTTTTTAAGTTATAGTTCTAGGCTTAGATCTAGGTGACAAGATCACGAGCCGTGGAGCAATTTTTTTTCAAGTTCAAGCATTGATTCAAGTAAGTAGGCTCCTTCAGTAGTCTTCTCTCCCCCCTCTCATTCCCTCTTCTGACTACCCTTTCTTTCTTAATTTAGGATTTTTATTTTCAGTCGTTACATTATTGCTATCCCTCTCCCCCAAGGTTCATGGCTAGTGTATGTGTTGGCTTTGCCCCTCCTAGCCATAGAACCATCAATTTATTGCTTTTATTTTAATTGTCTCCCTTTCCCTAAAGCCAAGTAGAGTAACCCTTGTAAGAGTGACTCTCTGGTCAAGTAGGGAAGCTCATATTATGATGCATCCCTCGGGCTAAGTAGAGAAACCTACTTGTGAGTCTCTCTCTAGTTTTATCCCCTTTCTTTTACTTTATTTTTATTTCAGCATTTTTTTCCTTTATTTATTTATTTATTTATTTATTTATTTATTTTTAATTGCGTGGCTTGCGTCTTTAAATTCTTAGATGACGAATGGTTAGGACGTTATTTTAGATATATATGTTTAGGACGGTAATTAGAATTAGATCACAATCATTAATCGGTTCACTTTCGCATTATTAAAAGAAATAAAATAATAAAGTGGCTGCTCTCCTTGTGTTCGACCCGTAGCTACACTGATCCGTACGCTTGCGGTTACATTTAAATCTCAAACAAGTTTTTGGCGCCGTTCTTGAGGACAGTTCCATGTTATTTTCACTTTCTTTTGGTAAATCGAGTGCTTTGTTTGCTTTGTTTTATTTTTTTTTCTTTTCTTTTATTGAATTCTGAGAAGAACAACTTGCAATAATAGTTGTATCGATGGAGTCGCCATGCCTCACAGTATGATAAAGACGAGTTTACATACATGCGATACCTCGAGAATTGACTGAGCAACCCGGATCCTGAGGTAAGCTCCCAAAAAAAAAATCAAAAAATCAAAAAAAAAATTCAAAAAATCCTAAAAAAAAAAAAAAAAAAAAAAAGCTTTGCTATCCATTCTTTTGTGCTTGTCTTACTTTAGTTGTGGGTAGTTTTTACATTGCATGAGTGTTAAGTGGAGTGCGTAATACTAAGAATCGGTTAGAAAGAAGAGATCCAACAAGTAGTGACCCTATCGTTTGCTCTCTTTAAAACCCTTCAATATGGGAGACCAACAGCAAAATCCTTCACCTAAATCTACGAAGATAGGTTCTACCGCTAGAACAGCCCAACCTTCTGCATAGTTCTACCACAACCCCGGGCAATAATTTTGAACTCAAATCTCAATACATCACTATGTTGCCCCACTTCCATGGGTTGACCTCTGAGGATGCATACCTATTTCTAAGGGAATTTGAAGAGGTATGTGTTCTAATTAAGATCAACGACTTTACGATGATCTTTGTTAAGCTTAGGTTTATCACTTTTGCATTGAAAGACCAAGCTAAGAAGTGGTTGTATGGATTACCCACAAATTCCATAACCTCATGGGAGCAGTTCACGATTGTCTTCCTTAGAAGTTTTCCCAACTCACAAGACCAATAAGCTTAGAAGTGATATCCTTGGTTTAGGCAAAATCCTAGTGAGTCATTTTCCAAACTTATGGAGAGATTCAAGGATCTACTCCAAGAATGCCCTCACCATGGCCTAGACCTATGGCATTTATGTCAAATAATTTATGAGGGTATTGATTACCCAACTAAACAAATGATAGAGTCTATGTGCCTGAGGATTCACATCCTTCTGAGATGAAGGAAAGGCATGGGAATTCTTACTTGACTTAGTGACAAAACCCATGAGTGGGAATCAACCCAAGAGAGTGAAAGAACCATAGGAGGAAAAGGATATTTTGTGGATGGGATAGTAGCCAAGGAAGCCCATTTGGATAGCCTAATCAAGAGGATTGAGGCTATTGTTCCTAGAAAGCCATCATCGATCAATTTGGTTAAGATTTGTGCTTGGTGCAGTCCCTGGACATGTTATAGAAGAATGCCCTAACACCTCTGGGGCACTTCTAATGATAGTGTTAATGCCTTATACAGAATAATCCATATAGTAACACATACAATCCGGGATGGAGAAATCACCCAAATTTCTCTTGGAATCGGGGCAACCAAGCGGGACCTTCAATTTCTATAATCAAGGTCAACTTTGGACCCCAAAGGCCTCCTTTGCACAACAATCTTTTCTCAAAATACTTTTCCTAGGTCAAATGTAGGACCTCGAGCGAGTTTCCTAGGGCCCTCTCCTATCATCTTATCAGCAACCCCCAGGTTTACCAACCTTTGGAGAGGCAAGTAGAATAAGTGACTTGGAAAAAATATGGCCCTCCTCATGACAAGCCATCAAAATCTTACGAGAGAACTTACCCAAGTTGTCTCAATTATGCGTGAGAGGAGAAGGAACTTTACCAGTCAACGAGCCTAACCCTAGGCATCATCGGCTGTTAGTTTACAAGGACCAACTAATGCACCACTGAATATAGTGCAAGGTCAGACTCAACAAGGGCCCTCTAACCAATGTAATGTTGTTTATGCCCTTAGGAGTGGTAAAGAGTACCTCTGAGGCGTTCCTAAATCTTCCCCATCTATTACTCCTGTTAACTCTTCTTGATTGAGGACACAAATGTGCCTCTTGTTCGAGTTAAATCGATGAACCTAAAGATTTTCTGAAACTAAAGATGATTTGGTTGAGAAACCAAAATGATTCTTACGAGCAGGGCAAATCCCTAGCAGTCCTTATGTTCATCTGTCCCATTTCCTAATCGCTTGGTAAACAAAAGAAGCGCTTCCATGGACAAAATTTTAGAAGTCTTCAAAAGGTAGAAGTAAACATCCCTCTTTTGGATGCCATATCCCAGATCCGCCTATGCAAAGGTCTTGAAAGATTTGTGTACTCACAAGCGTATCACTAGTGTACCCAAAAGGCGTTCTTGGCGGGTAACATTAGTTCCATAATTACTCGACCTATAGCGACCAAGTATAAGGATTGAGGGCCCTACCATATCTTGTGTCATAGGCAACACCTATATTGAGCATGCCTTACTTGACCTTGGCGCAAGTGTGAATCTTTTACCTTACCATGTGTACAAGCAACTAGGATTGGGAGAATTGAAAGCCACTGGAACTACTCTTGGTTGGCGGATAGGTGGTTAAGATTCCTAAAGGGATGGTTGAGGATGTCTTACTAAAGGTGGGAGAATTTATTTTCCTGTTGATTTCATTGTGTTAGATACTAAGCCCTTCTCAACCAAGGATGAGATCCCAATAATTCTAGGAAGACCATTCTTGGCTACGATAATGCATTAATCAATTGCGAAATGGTTTCCTAAGATTATCTTTTGGTAACCAACTGTTGAGTTTAACATGTTTAGGATTGGCAAGCAACCACATATGGAAGAAGAGATCAATATGCTTGAGGATTTTTGGATTTTTCGATGATTTAGTTACCAACTTTGATATTGATTTTGATTAGAATTCCAAGAGTGTATGGATGAGTTGGATGATGATAGTGAAAATTTCTTTTACGAAGTCTTGAGTCTTCACACACTTGTGGAGCCCTTAGGACCCCTTTCAATCCCATTCCCAAACCTTCCATAGTTGAGCCCCTAAGCTAGATCTTAAGGGTTGCCATCTAATTTGAGATATGCTTTCCTAGGGCTGACAGGACTCTTCTGTAATAATTTCTTCAAATTTGACTTCTAGCCGGAAGAGGAGTTACTTAAAGTGTTAAAAGATAATAAGGAAGCCCTAGGTTGGACCATGGCTGATATCAAGGGTATAAGCCCTTCCATTGTGCAACATCATATACATCTTATGGAGGATTCCAAACCATCCACGGAACCCCAAAGAAGAGCTAACCCGGTGATGATGGAAGCTATTAAGAAAGAGATCCTAAAGTGCTTGGATCATGGAATAATTTATCCTATTTACGACGACCAATGGGTAAGCCAGTTCATGTAGTGCCTAAGAAGTGCGGTGTGTTGTAGTTCCTAATGCCAATAATGAGTTGATCCCTACCGTGTCCAAGCAGGATGGCGTGTGTGCATTGATTACGAGGAAGTTAAATCGGCAACCTGGAAGGATCACTTCCATTGCCATTCATTGACGGATGTTAGAGAGGTTAGTGGACATGAATACTATTGCTTTCTTGATGGATATTCGGCTATAACCAAATCCCAATTGCTTTAGAGGACCAACATAAGACCACTTTTACATGCCCATATGGAACATTTGCTTACGGTATGCCCTTTGGGCTTTGCAATGCCCACTACGTTCAACGATGCATGATGAGCATTTTTCGACATGGTGAAAAATTCTTAGAAGTATTTATGGATGACTTTTCAATTCATGGGAATTCCTATTACGAATGTCTTCATCATCTTTCCCTAGTTTTGAAAAGGTGCATATCTAAGAATTTGGTTTTGAATTGGGAGAAATGTTATTTTATGGTTAAATCTGGTATTGTTTTAGGCCATGTAATATCAAGGAGGAATTAAGGTAGATAGAGCCAAAGTGGATTTAATTGATAATTTACCACCTCCTCAATCATTAAGGATGTTCGGTCTTTTCTAGGGCATGCGGGCTTCTCTGAAGGTTTATTAAGAACTTTAGTCGATTAGCCGACCTCTCACCTCATTACTTGTCAAAGATCAGACTTTTGAGTTTTCCAAAGAGTGCCTAGAATCCTTCAAGCAACTTAAGAAGGAGTTGACCAATGCACCCATTGTTCAACCACTGTTTGGTGAACCTTTTGAGCGATGTGTGATGCTTGGATTTTGCCATAGGAGCGTTTTAGGTCAAAGGATTAATAAGTTACCTTGTCATTTACTATGCTAGTAGGACCTTAAATGATGCACAACTCAATTATACAACCACTGAAAAAGAATTTTTAGCTGTTGTGTTTGCATTAGAAAAGTTTCGGTCTTATTTAGTTGGCTCACATGTGGTGGTGTATACTGATCATTCTGCCCTCAGATACCTAGTTCAGAAGAAGGATGCCAAAGCCCGTCTCATTAGGTGGGTTTTACTTTTGCAAGAGTTTGATTTAGAAATTAGGGATAAGAAAGGAGTTGAAAACCTAGTTGCAGACCATTTATCCCGGCTTCCCAATTCCTTGTTGTTGATTCTCCGATCACGAGAACTTTCCAGATGAACAATTATTTGCAATGTCTAGTGAACCATGGTTTGCTGACATTGTCAACTTCTTAGTTTCAGGTGTGACTCCGGATCACTGGTCCACTCAAGATAAGTATAGGTTTCATTCCCAAGTTAAACACTTTTTCTGGGATGATCCTTATTTGTTTAAGATATGTCCGGATCAGATTATCCGACGATGTGTTCCTAATCATGAACAACATTCCATTCTTTCTTTTTGTCATGATCATGCATGTGGTGGACACTTTGGACCTAAGAAGACGCATAAGGTTCTCCAATGCAGATTTTATTGGCCCTCTTTTTAGAGATGCTTTTGATTTTTGCAAGGCTTGCCACCTTTGCCGATCTTTGGCGTATCAATAAAAGGAACATGATGCCCCTCAACCCTATTTTGGTAGTTGAGATCTTTGATGTATGGGGCATCGATTTTATGGGACCATTCCCTAATTCTTTTGGGAATTTGTACATACTTTTGACCGTTGATTGTGTTTCTAAATGGATAGAGGCCATACCTTGTAAAACTAATGACCACAAAGTGGTGGTCCGATTTCTCAAAGAGAATATTTTTCCGCTTTGGTGCACCACGTGCAATAATTAGTGATAGGGTACTCATTTTGTAATCGACCTTTTGAGGCCTTAATGAAAAAGTATGGGATCACCCATAAGTTATCTACCCTTATCACCCCCAAACTAGTGGCCAAGTGGAGGTGTCTAATAGGCGGATCAAACAAATCTTAGAAAGCTTTAATCCCAACCGTAAGATTGGTCCCTTAGGCTCATTGATGCCTTGTGGGCCCATCGGACTGCATTCAAGACCGACCTTGGTCAGTCTCCCTACCGTTTGGTGTATGGAAAAGCTTGTCACTTACCAGTTGAGTTGGAGCATAAGGCCTTTTGGGCCATTAAAACTTAACTTTGATTTGTCGATCGGGAATTCATCGTGGCTCCAACTATCGAGTTGGAGGAACTTAGGAATGATGCCTATGAAAGTTCTAGAATTTACAAGGAAAAGACCAAAGCTTTCCATGATAAACACATTCTGCGTAAATCTTTTGCAATTGGTGATAAGGTCTTATTGTACAACTCTCGATTGCATCTTTTTCCTGGTAAACTTAGATCCCGATGGGATGGCCCATTTATTGTCCATAATGTATATCCTTATGGGGCTGTGAAGATTTTGAATCCAGGAACAGGGGTAATTTCGAAGGTTAATGGTCAGCGTTTGAAACCGTTCCTCGAGTTTCCCACTACTAGTAGTGAAGAGGTCATGGATCTCCATGAACCTCTTTACACTGATGACTAACTGTTATTCAGGTATGACCCCCTTGCATTGTCTTTGCTTTTAATTTTTTCCATGCATTGAGGACATTGCATGACTTAAGTGTGGGGAGGAAACCAGTTTTTATTTATTTATTTATTTATTTATTATTATTATTATTTTTCACTTTGTTCTTTGTTTTTCTTTTTATTTTTTGAGCTTGCTAATGATGAAGTCCTACTTTGGTTTTGGCTAATGATCATACCATTCGGTTGCTTGATGTATGAAAATAAAATTTTGATTAAGGTACCCATTTTGAGCGTATAAAACCTGTTGAGAAGAAAGAAACAAGCATGTGTCTTGAGATGGGACTTTCTTTTGAAAAATAAGAGACCCCTGTTTTATGGTGATGGACTATATGTAAGTCTGTGGGTTCCTTGTACTTTTGATTTGGAGTTGAGACCTTCTTTTTAATTTGGCATGGGTTGACAAATGCACAATTTTAAATGAAATGTGAAATCTGGTATAAAAAAGAATAAGAGTTGATTCCCTTGGAACTAGACAGGGCATTGCGCCTCAGGAAGCGTGATGTCTTGATCGAAATTCCTTGGGAGGAAACTTCTGAAATAACTCTAGCATCACTACCTTTGTGGGCATATGCAAAAAGCGAAGCTACATAGTAACTTGGGTGTCTGGTGTTTGCTCCACCATGTCATTCAAGCCAAAAGTAGTGGAGTAGAATAGAGTTTATTAAGCAGAAAAAAAAAGAGAAAAAAAATGTGCAAATGTCATTATTGCTTGGTAACATGTTTGGTCAAAAACACTCCAACGCCTTAGTCATTGGTTCCCTATTTCTTCACAAGTGGTTTTGCCTTAAGATAAGGATGTTTTGGAAGAGATGAGGTGAGTTCCAAATTAAGAAATATGCTAGTGCGGAATTGATAAAGGGTAATAAAAGTTCAAGTGTGGGGTCCTTGTAAGAGAAATTATCTTTGCTCCGGATCGGTATGAGCCTTACCTTTAGCCAAAGTTGGGATTTGTTTATTCTGAATTTTGGGTGTATATTCACTGCAAACACCCACGAGACACAACTCGTCCACTAGGGGTGACCTAGGGGTTTAAAGGCTTGTTGCACATGCTAAGTGCAACCGTGATTCTTACGAAAGTGAGTTAGGTTTTTTTTATCTTTATTCTTTTTCTTTTTGTTTTGCTCGAGGACTAGCAAAGTCTAAGTGTGGGGGAATTCTGATGAGCACATTTATGTGTGAAATCTAGGGTAGTAAAACATGCATTTTACATATTTAGAATGGAGCTACCTTGGGTTTTACTCTCTTTTTGCAGGTTTTATATTTTCAAGGCCTTAAGGACTATCGGAGCTATATCTTCAATTTTACACGTAAAGAGGTCCTATTTCTTTCCATGGTTGCGAAGAGGCGAAATTCGAGCAAGATGGACGTGTTCAATTAAAAGTACACATTCGTTTGGTGACCCGTACAAATGATTATTCTTTTTCGGGTCAGAAAAAGAATAATGGATCAGAACTGAAGCGAGATGCAGAACCAGCCCGTTTGCAATTGTCCCAGAGGTACAAGGAATACTCCAAATGCCAACAAGGATCGATGGACCACATCTTTAAGTGATTAAAGATTTGTTTTTGGTAACAACAACTACCTAGCTTAGTTGGTGAGCTATGGTGTACAAAATTCTCTTGCTCACCAAGAGGTCTCAAGTTCGAATCTTATGGTTGTTTTTTTTAGAAGATTTTGTTGAAGATTTCTTGCTTTTCACTCACTTAAAGCACTAAGGGCATGGAGGGGATTTCCACATCAAGTTAGAAGCAAGCAAAATCGTGGAAGCAAAAAGAGAAGAAAAAAAAAGGAAAGAGAAAAAAAGGGGAGAACCAAAATTGTCCAAATCTTCTCTCTCTCCACATCATCACCAAAGATTGTCCAAATCACACAAAGGAAGAAAAAAAATCGTCCCTAGGAGAGAAAAAAAGAAGAAAAATAAATTAGAAAAAAAGGAAAAGAAAATAAGCAAAAAATTTTAAGAAATTTCTCAAAATTTATTTCTCTCTTCTCTCTCCTCCATCTTAGCACTTTTGGACTCAAAAGATCTCACAATCAATTGTGGGTTTCTCTCTTTTAGGAAAGAAAATTGTTACCCTACCTCTCCATTCCCTATAAATACAACTCATGTAAGAGGAGGAGACACAATTCATTCTTCTTCTAGTTTTTTTAGTTGCTCTCTCTCTCTCTCTCACTCTTTAGTTTTAGTTCTTCTCTATTTTGCTTTAATCACTTTTGTAATAGTTTTTATGTCAATTAATGCAAGCACTCTTTTATTCTTATTCAACCTTTTATGTTTATGATTTATGCAATTGAGTTGTAATTTTTTTTTAAGTTATAGTTCTAGGCTTAGATCTAGGTGACAAGATCACGAGCCGTGGAGCAATTTTTTCAAGTTCAAGCATTGATTCAAGTAAGTAGGCTCCTTCGTAGTCTTCTCTCCCCCCTCTCATTCCCTCTTCTGACTACCCTTTCTTTCTTAATTTAGATTTTTATTTTCAGTCGTTACATTATTGCTATCCCTCTCCCCCAAGGTTCATGGCTAGTGTATGTGTTGGCTTTGCCCCTCCTAGCCATAGAACCATCAATTTATTACTTTTATTTTAATTGTCTCCCTTTCCCTAAAGCCAAGTAGAGTAACCCTTGTAAGAGTGACTCTCTGGTCAAGTAGGGAAGCTCATATTATGATGCATCCCTCGGGCTAAGTAGAGAAACCTACTTGTGAGTCTCTCTCTAGTTTTATCCCCTTTCTTTTACTTTATTTTTATTTCAGCATTTTTTTCCTTTATTTATTTATTTATTTATTTATTTATTTTTAATTGCGTGGCTTGCGTCTTTAAATTCTTAGATGACGAATGGTTAGGACGTTATTTTAGATATATATGTTTAGGACGGTAATTAGAATTAGATCACAATCATTAATCGGTTCACTTTCGCATTATTAAAAGAAATAAAATAATAAAGTGGCTGCTCTCCTTGTGTTCGACCCGTAGCTACACTGATCCGTACGCTTGCGGTTACATTTTAAATCTCAAACAACCACCAAAGGGTAAAAAGTACTGAGGATGACCAGGAAGATCTCTGTCTCTTACTACCATACTCTCAATGGGTATTTTGTAAAAGAAGGAGAGGATTTCCCCTTTTGTAGAAATGATGAGCTATGGTTTGATGAAACCATAGCAAATATGCAACCAGGATTTGAAGTATTTTTTTAAGACGAGTTCAAATAGGTGACTCAGGAAGTGGAACAATAGAAAATGCTAGTCAATGAAGGTGACCAAGACAGTTACATCACTGGGATAGCAGAAATTGCACTGATTGAGACTGGGTCTTCCTCTGGTGATCCTACAACATTGATCCAATTGAAGGCGGCACCTAGTCCTCGAGTTCTCATAAAGAGAGATTGGGAGAAGAAGATAAGGCTCACCTACAGTCTACCACTTCCCATTGATTTGAAAGGCTTCATTTGCTCCCTCCTACGAGAGCCAAGAGGCCAAGAGCTACATAGGCTTAAGCCTCGCCCTTTCAGAGGAAGAAGTGTGTATGTAAAGCAAAGAAGAGCACAAAGAATGATGGTTTGTATGTACTATGCCCGAACCAATTGTAATGGGAAGTCTCATGATGGTTGGGTTGAGATCATGAGTTAAGGCAGAGCTACAAGCTCTAATACTATGGTTGTCATACCCCACTTCCAGTAGACCCAACTTACCATTAGGAATACCGGTGGTGTGAATAAGACACGTACCTATCTTACAAACCTACCAGGATCTCTAATAGCAGTACCATAACGTTTCACAATCTCACATCACAAACCAACCAAAAGCCGCGGAATCAGAGTATAGTAGCGGAATTATCAATAAAATGGGGAACAACTAATGATATTATATATACATAACCAAGTTATTCCATTACAATGATCCAAGAATTACAAGTATTAACGTCAAAAGAGTACCATTTACAAGTTCGTATCAAAAATCACCAAAAATATGCCGAACACCTCATGGTGCCGCGTATGCATAGAAATCACAAGCACAGTCCTGGCCATGCTCCTCAGCTCCTGGCATCCACAAGTCACTCACTCCGTACTTGGGTCCAGAGGAAAGAGAATCACTAGCCATAGGCACGACCATACTTGTATCATCATCCAAAAAGTGTGTATACGTGGGATGAGCTTTCCAACTCACTCAGTGAGGGGTGGGGTTCAAGCACACCCAAGTAAAACAATCGTAGTAATAATTTATGATCCATGATAGCAGAAATTAAACACATAGTCCATGATTCTTGTGATGTAATTCATTTACTTTACTGTCCACCTAACAATACAACTAAGTCTGGTAAAATGCTACTATAGCACATTAGGCTGTATCCCTCATCTCGGAACCACCATCGATTACGCAGGGATACAAACCCTAGCCATGAATAAAAGCTAGCAAATCCTCGTATGCATCCATAGGCCACCCAGCAAACCCTGATAACCCCCTCCTGGCTGTCATTGGCCACGCCTAACAAGTTCTTGCCTTCGACAACAATCACAATGTACCACGGGTGTGGCATTCCAGAAAGGCACATCAAACATACCACAATGGGTTTTCCAACACCTTAACCCCTGTTTGTAAGGTTTGTAGCAAAGGGAGTGATACCTAACCACACAAGCTATATGCCTTCATAATGATATAGTTAGTATGAATTACACGATATTGGTAACACATCGACCATAAGGTGTAATCCATCTCCAAATACAGACCGATACTGGTAACTTATCGGCCATAAAGTGTAAATCGAGACCATTTGCCTAATCTAGCATGCATATAATAGTTGAGTATGGATTATGTAACACCAGTACTAATCATCGGCCATGAAGTGTATCCATTTCCAAATGCAGTCCCGGAGTACACGATACCGATTACACATAGGCCACAAGGTGTAATCCGCGACTATAACTAAATCTAATGCACATAATCAATGCATGAATGCAACAAGCATACGACAATCATAGAACTTGTACCACCTTGACCATGCCGGATTCTGTCTCATACATACAACAAACACACGGCGATTATGGTATCGGTACCACCTCGGCCACACTGGATCCACCTCGGCCACACCGGATCCTGCCATACATAACCATAAACATTTCATATCAAATTAATAAAAATATAACATGTGGTAGATCATTGTCATCATGTGAACAATATAATAAACATGTACAAATCTACACATGTGAGTAGTTCTATAGTAATGAAACACCCCAAAAATAAAGAAACCATCCCTCACCTTGTGTATGACTGTGTGTTAGGGTTTAAGTAAGGCCACAGATTGAGCAACTCAACTTTGACCTCGGGTCTTGTGTAAGTCACTGTCCTAGACATAGAGATAGCCATACAATAATTCATGTAGAAAACATCAGGAGGGGCCCATATAGGTCACCTCCAAAGGGTATAGACAAAGTCCTCAGGTGATAGTAATGTCAACAGAAACACCCACCGGAAATAGGGGTTTTCCACTAGAAATATTAGTCCTGTTTCTGATGGTGGTGGTAGAAAGCTCATAGAGCTCTATGGTTCACCGGAAATATCCCACTGGAAGTAGGCCCAGTGTTTCTGGTGGCTTCCTTCTGGTGACAGTACAGAACTATCCAACTCGAATTGGGGCTTTTTGGCTCGGGCCTAATCACTGGATTTATTCCATGGAGTTTGTAGGGAATGTTCCTAGCATCATTCTAAGCTAATAGAATCTTGATTCCACTAAGCCATTTGGGAGATATGTCGATTGAATGATCAAAACCCTAGTTGGCCACTTGGTCATTCTTGTTGCTGGAGCTCACCAAACTAGGTTTAAGCTCGGCAATGGTACTGAGAAGGTAGAACATGTATTTCCCGACCTCAAGAGGGTTTGTGCACTAAGATTACAACCAAACCTAGCTTAACCTAGGTCAAAATGAAGAGTGAGGGTAGTAGGAGTGATTGCACTTACCTCCAATAGCAATTCCGACAACTAGGCAGCAGCCGGCACCAAGGTAAGTCTTCTTCCCCCTTCTTCCTCTTCTTCTTCTCCTTCTTCTCCTTGTTATCTCCTCTCCTACATTTGAGCACAAGTGAAATGAGGAAATGAATCCTTATTTCTAACTTATAAGTTAAGTGGGCCTTAGGGTCCATTTGGTTGAACCCTATTCGGACCAATTGGGTTAATACAACTTTCGGACCGAGAACACAACTACTTAGGTCTGTAATGTGCTTATGTCATGAGGAAGATGTGGATGATGATTTGGGATCATCTGATACTATCTACAATGTGAGTGGTGGGACCCACGGGCATCAAAACCTTAACAGTAGCCTGTTGGTTCACCGAAAACATTTATCGGATTCAGGCCCAGGCTGTTTCCGATGGCTTATTTCCGGTGGCTGTCTTGACTGCTTGCTGTCCACCAGTTGGCCCTACACAGGTGGTTGCCCTTGGCCATGCTCATGGTCTTTCAGAAACTTCGGTACGTGCTGGGATTTATGTGTGGGGAGTCACGGTGACTTACCATCTAGGATCAAAGGTACGAATCCCCTCTAGTTAGACTGGCATGTAATGCACAAACACATGGGTTCATCTCTTCCCCTTCGACAATGGGCGGCCATGAGCCAAAACTTGGCTGTACTTCTGATCTCTGATCTGAGACCTATCACAATAGTTCAAATTAGATCGGGTCAGGGCACGGGTGTAACACCATCGGCCATGAAGCATATCCTTTTCCAAATGTAGTCCTAGAGTACATGATACCAGGATCACCATCAGCCACAAAAGTGTAATCCGAGACTACATCTAAACTAATGCACATAATCAATGCATGAATGCAACATCCATATGAAAATCACAGTACCAGAACCACCTCAGCCACACCGGATTCTGTCTCACAACATACATCTCATATCAGTTCCAACGACAATATATTATGCAATAATATAACATGTTATGGAACATTATAATCATTCAAGCAATTCTTAATCATATGAAAATCCTACACATGCGAGCAGTTCATAATAATTAAACAATCCCATAATAAAAGTCAACCATCCCTCACCTTGATTAAGTTTGAATGGATCAGGTTCCAAGCACGTCCACCGGGTGTTCAATTCAATTTTGGCCTTGGGGTATGTGTGCATCTCTGTCCTAAGGCAATCAAGTGTTATTATGTGTCAGGAACATCAGAAGGAACTCAAAGGGGTTACCCCCAAAGAGTAAATATACTGTTAAATCTTGACAGTCCAGGGTGTCACCAGATTCAATCACCGGAAACAAGGTTGGAATCCACTGGATTCATTAGGTGTGAATCCGGTGGCACTGGTAGAGAGCTTCTAAGGCTTAGATACCTCAATAGAAACAGCCACCAGATCATGGCCCAGTGTTTTTGATGGACACACAGAAAGTGCCCATACCATTTAGGGCTTTTCAACTTAGGTTCGATTGCCAGAATTTGTTCCTTGGAGTCTGTAGGGGTTCCTAGCATCATTTTAAGCTAAAGAAATCCCAATTCCATTGGGCCATTTGGGAGATACATAGATCGAACAATTGAAACCCTAGATGGTCATTTGGTCCATCCTATCGTCGAAGCTCAGTGGACTTGGTTTGAGCTCGGCAATCACATTAGGAAGGTGAAATACGCACTCCCGAAGCTTGGGGAGGTGTGGAGGCCAAGATTCACATCCATACTCACTTTACCCTAGCTCAAAATGAAGAGAGAAAGTGGCAGGAGAGGTGGCACTTATCTCCGGTAAGGATTTCGATAACTAAGCGGGCAGCTAGCACAAAGGTGAGCTCCAACTCCTTCCCTTTCCTCTTCTCCTTCCTTCCTTTCCTTTCTCTTCCATTTTCTCCTCCTCTTTCCCTCTCCCACATTTTGTACAAGTGAGAGGTGAGAAATTAACTCACCTCTCCTATTTATACTAAGTTGTGTCTTTAGGGCCTGTATGGTTAGCCCTTGTCTGGTCCAAGTAGGTTAATTTGGTATTCGGGACACGTGGGCCCATCTCCTTGGACTCATAAGAAATACGAGTCATAGGGAAGGTGTGGGAGAGTGTGTGTAGTCATCCGATGCTATTCTCGATGTGGGTGGTGGGGTCCACAGGCATCAAAACCAATTCAACAGCACAAACGGCAACCAGATTCAGCCCACCAGATCCAGGCCCAGGTGCTTCTGGTGGTCTATTTCTAATGGTCAAGATAACTATGTGTCTTAACTGCTTGTTGTCCACAAGTTAGTCTTGCATAGGTAGTTCCCCTAGGCTATACACATGGCCTTTCGATAATTTTGGTTCGTGCCAAGATTTAAGTGTAAGAGTGTCAGGTAACTTACCGTCTGGGATCCGAAGGCTTGAATCCCCTCCAATTGGATTGGCATGTAATACATGAGTAAGTGGGGTCATATCTCCCCCTTTTACAATGGGCAGCCACGAGCCAAAACCTAGTGGTACTTTCCACTTTTTGTCCAAGACCTACTACATGGTTCAAATTAGACCAAGTTAGGGCATGGGTGTAACATTCCCCCCACCTTACAAGAATTTCATCCTTGAAATTAGATATATAAATCAAATAGTCCAGGGTACTGCTTCTTCATTTCATCTTCCCGCTCCCAGGATGCTTCCTAGTCTGGGTGATTCATCCATTTAACCTTGATGAAGGAAATGGTGCAGCTGCAGAGAACATGGTCCTTCCGGTCAACAATCTTCTTTGGGTACTCCACGTAGGCAAAATCCTCGTCCAACTCATGTGGTATATAAGTCAAGACGTGACTGGGGTCAAGAATGTACTTCCTCAGCATGGATACATGGAAGACTTCATGTGTACCCTCCAACTCTGGTGGTAAAACTATCATGTAGGCCACCAATTCGATCCTCTCCAGTACATCATAAGATCCCATAAATCTAGGACTTAGCTTCCCTTTCTTGCCAAACCGCATCACCCCTTTGATTAGGGAGATCCGCATAAACACCTTGTCTCCAATCCCAAATTCCAGATGCTTCCTCTTGACATCTGCATAACTCTTTTGTCTGGAATGAGCTGCCTTGATTCTTTCTCTGATCACATTCACCTTCTCACTAGTGGCCTGTATCAAGTTCGGACCTAGAATGTATCATTCACCAACTTCATCCTAATATAAAGGAGTTTGAAATTTCCTACCATACCGTGCCTCGAACGGAGACATATCGATGGTGGCCTGGTAACTATTATTGTAGGAGAACTTGATAAGAGAGGTGTGCTCAGCCCAACTATAATTCATATCTAAGGCACAAGCTCAAAGTAGGTCCTCTAAGGTTTGGATAGTCCTCTCTGACTGTCCATCGGTCTGTGGGTGAAATGCGGTGCTGAAATTAAATTGTGTGCCCATAGCATTTTGTACACATGTCCAAAACTTGGAAATGAATTAGGGATCTCAATCGGAGATGACGCTAATGGGTACACTATACAACCGGATGATGTTGTTAATATACAGCTTGGCTAACTTGTCCATGGAGAAAGTGATCTTAATTGGGATGAAGTGAGCTACCTTGGTCAAGTGATCTACAACTACCAAATGGCATCCATACCCTTGCTGGTGCAGGGTAAGCCTATGACAAAGTCCATGGTAATATTCTCCCATTTCCACTCCAGAATAGGAAGTGACTATAGTAAACCATGGGGCCTTTGTCTTTCAGCTTTGACTTGTTGGCATGTGAGGCACCTTGCCACATGTATGGCCATATCATTCTTCATTCCCTTCCAGCAATAGGAACACTTTATGTGATACCCTACTTTCTAAACCTGATCTAATTACCCAGTTGGTTCAGTTTGGCCTTGCAAGACCTGAATTCAAGCGAGCTGAGTTGGGTACCCTATGGAACATGATGGCAAGGGTGACTCTAAACTCAGGTTGGCTAGACGAGTTGGAGTCGGTGCCTAGTGATGTCCGCGTGCCCAAGCCATGCACTTGCATGTATCATAAGGCCATGTACACACAATAAAGGTACGTAGCCATATTTTGTGTTGAGTATGCATTTTGGTTAATTAGAGAGAGTGAAATATGTGTCGGGGCTGAGTCCTATCAAAATCCCAAATTAATCGGCTAAGTTTCTGTCGACTGGTGGGTGGTCACAGGTGGGTTGGACCGACCAATGTGACCTACCACTCTGGTCATTAGATATTTTGACCTAAGTATAAATAGCATTTATTACTTTTCTTTTCCCTTATTCATTGCCTTACAAGGTGGGTGAGAAAAGTAAAGAAGAGAGAGAAACAAAGGAAAGAGAAGGGAATAAGAACGAAGAAATGGCGAAGGAGATGCTCTTTGTGCATTGGTGGGGTTAGATCTTTTGAATCTAACATCGAAAAAGTGATCCTTACCTTGGGATCTACGATTTGAGGTGAGTAAAAGCTATATTTCTCAAACCCCCAAAAACCCTAAGTGAAACCCTTCGATTTGGGTAGGAATCCTTTAGATCTTGTTAATCCCACTTGAGATGTTGAATCTAAGGTTTAATGAAGGACCTACATGTTGTTTTTCAAGGTTTTAGAGGAAGAAATTGTAAGATTTGAGAAGCCTTTGGTGATCTCTTGAGCTAGAGAAGGAATTTGGGGTTTTTGAAGTGTTCTTGAGCAAAGAGGTAAAATCCAAGCTTAAAACTTTGAATCGATCCTAGATCTATGTTAGAATCACAATATGGGACCTTAGGTTTGTGAAAAATACTGTCAAATCGACCCCTTGTGGTTTCCCTAATGTGGGATGAAGAATGGAAGTGAACAGAAAAATCTCGATTCTGAGTGGTGGGTGCTTGGAAATGGTCGGATCCACTAATCCGGAGCCCACTTGTCCTGGATAGGCTGCTGGCTCGATCGACCAACAAGGACCAGTGGGCACTTGGCCCACTGGTCCAGGTAGAGTCCTTAGGTTGAGCAGTGAGCAAGGATCGGTGGGCACCTGACCTACCGCTCCTAGCCCACCGGTCCAGACAGAGCCCCTGGGTCGAGCAGTGGGCAAGGACTGGCGGGTACATCGCCCACCGGTTGACCTACCAATCTGACCCTTCGGGTTCTGATTGGGCCCAAATTTTTCAGGAACCCTCCTATGGTGATTGTATTGTGATCATCGTACTCCATTGGTTTGAACCTAAAGTGGAGATATACTAAGCTCGACCTCTTTTATGATAGGTTGTACTAGAAACTCACGTCATCGCACACCGAATCTTCCTCGTACCAAGGGTGTTTGTTCTACACAAATAGGAAAGTGGGAAGAGGGCTTTGACTTTATTTTCAGAGTGTTTTTGTATCATTCCATTATTGATGTAGACTAGCCAAGTCATCACTATATTGCGATGTGCAGACTAGTTATTCATGGATGCCATTGTCTTGTGCATTATGAAATTCATTTATGATCTGTTATGTTATGACTTTAATTGATACATGCTTATCCTTGCTTTGAGATATGAGATGGATGATTTTAAATTATGGAATGAGATACATTGCTAGACTAGATGCCGTAGTCGGCTTGGAAACGAATGTATTGGTGGCCCGTGGAATGGGACGTGGTGATACTATGCAGTCGTACTATCTCATGTAGAAGCATGCAATTAGGAATGACATATCCTTATGCTATGACCATTCCCAATAGGGGTTTAGGTGTTGGGTATATCATTGGGGGGAAGCCCAAGGTTGTGTACCAACGGTGGCGGTTAGAAGTATGCCCGGCTAATCACTAGGACGATTGAAAACTTTGGTGAAATAATCAGAGGGCCAATTGTACTACCTTTACTTTAGTCCAGGGCAAGGCCCATTTTACTTAAATGCAGGGCAAGGCCCAATTTACTTTTTTGGTACCCACGGCTGGCATTCTTTGACAACCCTATGGGTGTATCATGGGATGGAGTTCGCGACTCGTACCTGGGGCATATGTGCACTATGGTTATAAGTAGCGCAACACCTATGACTTAGATGTGATGTTTAGGTGATCTAGGTTATAAAAATGGACTTGTATACATTTAGGTGCATTTGTATTGCAAATGATTGCTTGGTCTTTCTTTTCACTTACTGGGCTAGTGAGTTCATCCCATGTGCACAACCGGCTGAAGAGCTAGAGTCGGGACCCACTGTGGAGTTTTCAGCTGAGGACTGGTGGGTCCCCAAAGATCTTGGGCATGGGACCGAGTGCCCGTGCGAGAGTTGTGTTACGGGACAGTAGCATTGATACCTACTTGGGATTCTTTTTGGATTATTTTGTGATGTTACCCCTTTTGTGCTTTGGATGTCTAAATTATAATTTCTATGTATATATCACACCTATGGGCCCACATGTAAATGTATTATGTAATATAATTTGGGTATCAATAGTATTGAGATATTTACAGGTATATACATGTAAGACTTTCACTAAAATATAGGATTTGTTTTCTTTAGTTGTGTGTATATTGTGTAGTGGCCACTGCATTAGATGATCTTGACAGGTTTTGGGTTAACAGGTGTTAGGTCATCGGTCCGATTCTGTGTGAACAGGGTGTGACACTTTAGGTCCTTATACATCTTAGTCTTGTCGGGGTGAATGGAGTATGGAGAGCTGTGTGCCTCCTTCAAAATAGTATCTCTCAAGTCTCCATCGCTAGGCACACACAACCTTCTTTTGAATTTAAGGATCCCTCCTTCAGTTACGAAGAAATCTGGGTCCTTCTAGTTTCCCTCCTTGCAGTCAACTATCAATTTTTGTAATTTTGCATCAGTACCCTAAGCTACAGTGATTCTGTCCACTAGACTAGGTTATACCACCAATGCCGATAGTGATAGGGTGACACCTTCCACCAATAGTTCCAAATCCAGTTTCCTAGCCTCTTCTAAGAGATGCTCATTAGTAGTCAAGGATGCAAGAATCAGTGACTGAGATTTCCAACTAAGTGCATCAGCTACCACATTGGCCTTCCCTGGGAGGTAGTGGAGAGTATAGTCATAATCTTTCATCAATTCCAACCAACACCTTTGTCTCATGTTGAACTCCTTCTAGGTGAAGAAATACTTGAGGCTCTTGTGGTCACTGTATATATCTCACTTTTCCCATCATACAAGTAATGCTTCCAGATTTTCAAGGCAAAAATTACTGCTGCCAATTCCAAGTCATGGGTGGGGTAGTTCTTCTCATGGTCCTTCAACTGGCAAGATGCATAGGCAATGACCTTCCCATGCTGCATCAACACACAACCCAATCCTAACTTGGAGGCATCACTATACACAACCATTCCACTTGAACCGGTTGGAATAATCAAGACTGGAGCTGATACCAACCTTTGCCTTAGCTCCTTGAAGCTCTTCTCACAAGCATCAAACCACTCAAATTTCACACCCTTACATATGAGTCGGGTCATTGGTGCAAAAATGTGGGAAATGTTCTCAATAAACATCCTGTAGTATCTGGCCAATCCCAGAAAACTACAAATATCTGCCATATTCTTGGGGGTGTCCCAGTCTAGAACTACCTTCACCTTGCCTGGGTCAACCTCTATACCCCCATATCCTGATAGAATGTCTTGACAAAGTGGTTCCCCAAGTTCTTGTTGACAATGGGTCTACTTTGAATGTGCTACCATTGAGATCGGTAAAAAGTATTGGCATCAACTTGGAAGAAATGAAGCCTAATACCCAAACCATATGGGTATATGACAATACCAAGAGGAAGATCCTTGGCATCATTACCCTTGCCGTAAAAATTGGCCCGGTGAAGTTTGATATTGATTTCCATGTCATTGATATACCAACGGCCTTTAACATGCTCTTGGGAAGGCCTTGGTTGCATCCTGCGAAGGCAATGTCCTCTAGTCTCCATCAAAAAATGAAGGGAAGGTGATCACAGTAGCTGGAGATCCCAAAGTGGTTAATACCTTAGCCAATATTGAAAATGGGGAAGAACATGACCAAGAAGTCCAACTAAGTGGTTTTGAATTGGACACAACTTATGCAGCCATTGCCAAAGAAGCACCAAAGGAGGAAATCCTAGCTAACTATGAAGCCATCTAGAGTCCACCAGTGAATCAGATGATAAAGGAATATGCAATATTTTCTTCGTATGGGGCTAGGGAAATATCATCAAGGAGTTCCAAATCAGCCTAGTTTCGCAGTGAACAAAGGAAAGAATGGTCTTAGATACACTCCTCTGACCACCAAGGGGCAGAAAGTGCTGAGGATGACTAAGAAGATCTCTATCTCTTACTACCCTACTCTCAATGGGTATTTTGTAAAAGAAGGAGAGGATTTCCCCTTTTGTGGAAATGTGGAGCCATGGTTTAATGAAACCACTGCAAAGATGCAACCATGATTTGAAGTGTTTTTCCAAGACGAGTTCGACTAGGTGACTCATGAAGTGAAACAATAGAAAGTGCTAGCCAATGAAAGTGAGCAAGACAGTTACATTTGCTCCCTCCTACAAGAACTAAGAGCCCGAGAGCTATATGAGCTCAAGCTCTCAAATATTGCAGTACTAGCCTCAGGTGAACAACATGTTCCTCTACACTTTTGGAGTATACCAAGATGTCATCAATGAATTCAATCACAGACTTATCTAAGATATCCTGAAATACCCAGTTCATCAAGTCCATAAAAGCAACCAGTGCATTGGCCAGTCCAAATGACATCACCAAGAACTCGTAATGTCCATATTGAGATCTAAAAGCTATTTTGCTGACATCACTATCCTTGATTCTGAGCTGGTGGTAGCCCAATCTAAGGTCAATCTTGGATAATACCTTAACACCTTGTAGTTGATTAAACAAATCATCTAAGGGATACCAGTTCTTGATGGTTAGCTTGTTAAGCTCCCGATAATCAATACACAACCTCATACTTCCATCCTTCTTCTTGACGAATAGTACCGATGCTCCCTAAGGAGACTCACTAGGTCTAATGAATCACTTCTTCAAAAGATCTTGAAACTGCACCTGTAATTCCTTCAGTTCTATGGGGGCTATCCGGTAAGGAGCTTTTGACACTGCTACCAAGCTAGGGAATAGGTCTATAATAAACTTTGTCTCTCAAAAATACGTCGAGAAATTCCCTTACCACATCTAGTTAGGTCAATGGTCTGACCTCTATTTTAGTATTTATCACAAATGCCAAGTAGCGTTGACAACCTTAATCTAGTAGCTTCTTCATCTAAAGTGCTGACACAATAATCTTTTTGTGTTTCTTTGGCTTATTCCCCACAAAAGTAAATTCTCCCTCCTCTCAGGGTCTAAAAATTATCACATTTTCTGCACATAGCACACTAGCACTGTAAGCGTACAATCAGTCCATCCCTAGAATCTAATCAAAATCGGTCACATCCAACTCGATCAAGAGTACATTCAAGTCATGTCCATTTATAGTCATCGAATATGGTTCATAAACATAATTCAAACCCACCACACTTCCTATAGGTGTACTCACTACCAAACACTGGGTCAAGCTCTTGGGTGGAATTCCCATCTTCTTCGCAAATGTCAGTGACACAATAAATGGGATGCTCCTAAGTTAAATAACACATGTCCAGGTAAAAATGATATCAATAATATACTTGTCACCACTCCTGGTGTAGCTTCTGCATCCTCTGTGGTCATAGAAAATTCCCTTCCTTGTGATCTCTAGCCCTGTGATGGTTGGGCTGCCGATTGGCTACATAAGCCTATTGGGGCCTAGGTGGCAGGGTATAAGGTGCATCACCGGACCTCCAATGGGGGCATGTCTATGCTAGGTGACCTGGCTGGTCACAATGGAAACACCTAGGGTTTGAACCAACAGATTGAGACATACCACTAGAGCGGGAGGATTGGGAGGCTTGACTTGCTTCTGGCCTTTTTGACTGGACTGGAATTGGGTTGATATAAGGGCCTCTTAAGTGCTTGCTGGATCGATTGGAATCAGAGGACGCCATGGGCCTTTTACCCATTCCTTGTTGGGCCAAAAAATTATCCCTGTGTCAGTCCTCAATGGACTTAGCCACTTGGACCACCTTAGCATATGTCTACAGCTTCAACCCAACAATAGTAGAACTGATGCCTGGCCTCAACCTTTTAAACTTCCTGGCTTTGGACCTATCATTTTGAATGTGCTCTGGAGCGAAGTAGCACAGGTCCTCTTACCTCTGTTGGTACTCTAGCATTGATCGAGACCCTTGAACCAGATTAGAGAACTCACTCTCTCTCCTATCCTAAACGCTCTCAGGGAAGTAGTTTCCAAAGAAGGTTTCCTTGAAGTCTTCCCAAGTGGGGGTGGGGTTGGCTGCTCTCATCATGGGCTCAGTAGCCTTCCAACAAGCATTGGCTTCATTTTGTAATTGGTAGCCGGCACATAGTAGTTTTTACTCACCATTGTAGCCCATTAACTTAAAGGCTTTTTCCATACCCCGAATCCATCTTGAAGGAAGTACCTGATCATGGCTAACATTGAAAAATTATGGGGGCCTCAGCCTTTGGAACTTCTCCATCATTTTGGTTAGGTCAGTCCAACCCTCTACGTGCACTTGGGCCTACCCTTGCACTTGTCCAGGTACTTGTCCTTAAAACTACCCTTGTACCTACCCCTGTACATGTCCGTGCACTTGCCCTTGCATCCCATCAGATGTCTGAAGTGTGGCTGAGCTAGTTGGCACCAGGGCTGGTGCCGGTGGAGTAAGGGGTGCAGGAGGTGCATTCTGGGCTCCAATAACAGCCTGGATTTGGGTATCAATCCCGGCCATGAACTGAGTTTGCCTCTCTTCCACCTCACACATCATGTACCCATTATGTTGGCAACATCTTGTGCCATGAGAATGGGTGGGGCTGGTGGCACACTACGCGGTCTACCTCAGTTCCGCGTAGGGGAAGTGGGAGGCGCATTAGATCGGGATCGGGTATTCCTGGGCAAAATGATTCCTATTGAGGAATCTTAATTAGTCACACATACATAGGTAGCAAGAATGTTAAGGTCAACATATATAGTGAGTCCCGCATGCATACACAAGGAGTATGTTAAGATTAAAACATGCATGGGTGGGGTCCACATGGTATTGAAATCTGATCACACACATATTAGGGAGGAAATCCCTAATTAAGGAAGCAATATCATAGAATAAAAATTTTCCTTCCTAAAATAGTTCACCGGAAACAGGCACAAAAGTCACCAAAAAATGAGACTTTTCACCGGATTCAATAAGTATGTTTCCGGTGAGGGTAACAGAGAGCTAATTCAAAAAAATTTCTCACCTGAAACACTGGACCTGGATCCGATGGGGTGTTTATGGTGGACCCAAAAAAGCTATATATAGGCTTGGGCTTCAATCTCTTCTCACAAAACCCTATTCTATTAGTTGGAGAAAGAGAGGAAACAACCAAGGAAGGTCTCCCCAGACATTCCCTACCTTTTGCGCATGATTTTGTGCCCGATCACCACCATTCACGCATCCAAGGTGAGTTATTCCTCTTCTCTGACCTAGGTTTTGAATTCTTCTCTGTGGTTTTTGGTATTCTCTCATAACTTAGGTTTGTTCTTCCCAAACCTAGGAAAATTTGTTGCAACCATGTCTGGTCGTCGTGTTTGTCCTCATCATCCTATCGCCCAACAACACTTGGCCATTCCCATTGAGGAATAGTACGATCTCCGATTGTTTTGCTCTATGGAGGAGCAAGATCGCTAGGAGAAGTTTGAGTACAGGAATGTCAATCCTAGGAAGTATGTGAGGACAAGGGACTTCCGAAAGTTTCTCTTCCACCAATGCTTCAAAGCCATTGGGTGGTACCATATCTTAAAGACAAACACCAAGTACAACCCAAGGCTCATAAGGCTCTTCTACTGCAACCTGCGATGTGAGAATCGTGGTACTGAGGATATGAGGATCACCTCGAGGGTGGAGGGGATCGATGTCTCCTTTGGTATGACCGAGTTGGCCAACATACTGATGATTTGCAATGAGGGAGAGTTGGCCTATTGCCCGCCTAGGACCCTATCTTATGAGTTCCAGAACTTTGATGTCCAGGTAAAGATGGATAACATGCTCACAAGGGATGCTTCTGGATGGCATCTATCTGCTAATTATTGAGCTACGCCAAAGGTCGTGTGTCAGGTTATCCAGCTGAATGTCCTTCCCACCAGTGGCCATTTTGATGAGGTGTCCATTCTTCATGCCTACATCACTTACTGTGTCTACATGAGGCTGCTAGTTTACCTCCCTTATCTATTGATGCAGACCATGGTGACAAGGGCTAAGGGAGGGGCACGTAGGGCTAGAAACCTCTACCACAGATGGATTTTGACTAAGGTCTTCCTACACTTTGGTGTGAACTTGGAGGGTGAAGAGAGCTTGGGGACTGATGTCTTGGACTTCATCCAAGACTCTCTGGAGAAGATGAAGCTAAACATGAATGAGATCACTGAGGATGAGACTGGGGAGGAACAACCAATGGAGATAGAGGACTAACCGAGAGGTGGTGATGGGGGTGGTCATGATGGCAATCAGGAGGGTGATGGAGATGCTGACTCTCCACATGTGCCTCCTATTGAGGGTGCTCCATCGCTTAACCCTCAGACTATGGGGACTTCTATTGCCTCCACATCCTATGGCACTAGGGGTTAGAGGCCCTATGGACTCAATGATGTGATGGCTCACTTGGATACCACCACCAACCTACTAAGGAGGATGGATGTTTGACTGGAGAGTGTGGATAGGAGCTACTACCTTTTGGACACTCGGGTGGCCTCCCTTGAGAAACAGATGAAGGCAATGGTCTTCCACCTTGCCATTCTAGTGCCAGAGCCAGGAGCACAGGATCAAAACCGAGCTCAAGGCCAAGGGCAAAATCAGTAGCAGGACCAGCAACAGTAGTGGCTTATGTTGCCATTGTAGTCCTAAGATTTTCCATTTTATGCCTTCTTTACAGTTCTTATGTTCTAGTTGTTAGTTGCATTTTATTTCCTATCATTTTCTTCTTTTATTTGAATTCCTAAGTTTTTAGGCTAGTTAGGATTTCTTGCATTCTGTCATTTATTTCAAGAAAATTTTAGTGTAAGCTTATATATGTTCTTGATTATAATGAAATGGCTTTGACACATATACTTGTCTCCTACTTATGCAATTTCTATTAATTGTTATATTTAAGATTTTTATTTAAATCCTAATCCCCAAGTTATGGTTCGGTTGAGATTCTGAGTTAAGGCAGAGCATCGTGCTCTGATACCGAGCTGTCACACCCCAATTCCATTAAACCCAACTTACCATTAGGAATACCGATGGTGTGAGTAAGATGCGTACCCGTATTACAATTCTACCAGGATCTCTGATAGTAATACCTTAACATAAACAATCTCATAACACGAACCGAACCAATTACAATGGAATCATAGTATAATAGCATAATCATAATTTAAAATGGGGGAAATCATCTAGTGATATTACATATTCATAACCAATTTTATCCAATTTATAAGTATGCAAGACTTTTATATAATAAGCCCAAAAGAATACCAATTGTATAGTTCAGTATCAAAAGTCACAAATATGCTCTACACCTCAGGGTGCCACGTAAGCACAGTGGTCATAAGCATAGTCTTGGTCATGCTCCTCCACTTCTGGCATCCACCAATTGTTCACTCCATACTCGGGTCTGGAGGATGGAGAGTCATAAGCCATAGGCACGATAGTACCTACATCATCACCTAAAAGGGGGCATATACATGGGGTGAGCTTCAAACTTGCTCAGTGAGCAGTGGGGTTCATGCACAACCAAGCACAAGCATTCACATATATAATATTCCATGATGACATAAATATAGAAATTAAACACATCGACCATGATGCGAATGATGCAATTCATTTGATTATTAAATCACCTAACAATACAACTAAGTCGGGTAATGCTACTATGGCATATTAGGTTGTATCCCTGGTCTCAGAACTCCCACATCGATTACACAGCAATACAAACCCTAGCTGTGATTAGGAGCCTATTGGTCCCAGGATGCATCCATCTATTACCCAACAAACCTTGATAGCCCCTCCAAGTAGTCATGGCACCGGGATCACCATCGGCCAAGCCGAACTAGTTCCCGCCTCCGACAACAATCACATTGTACCACGGGTGTGGCATTCTGGAAAGGTTCATCGAACATACCACCATTGGGTTATCCAACACCTTACCCCCTATTGGAAAGAGGACGTAGCTTGGGGAATGTCACCTAACCAAAATATTTTATATGCCTTTCATAATGATACAGTTAGTATGGACCACGCAACACTGGGATCACCATTAGCTATAAAGCAGGTCCATTTCCAAGTATAGTCCTGGGGTACACGATACCAGGATACCATCGGCCACAAGGTGTAACCAATGATGATATACCTATTCTAGCATACAAAGCAATTGAGTATGGGCTACTCAACATCGGGACTACTATCGGCCACAAAGTGTATCTATTTCCAAATGCAGTCCTAGAGTACATGATACCAGGATCACCATCGGCCACAAAGTGTAATCCATAACTATATCTAATCTAATGCATATAATAAATGCATGAATGCAACATCCATACTACAATCACGGTACCAAAACCACCTCGGCCACGTCGGATTCTATCTTATAACATACATCTCATATCAATTCCAACAATAATATATTATGCAATAATATAACATGTTATGGAACATCATAATCATTTAAACAATTCATGGTCATGTGAAAATCCTACACATGTGAGCAGTTCTATAATAATTAAATAATCCCAAAATAAAATTCAACCATCCCTCACCTTGATTAAGTTTGAATGGATCAGGTACCAAGTATGGCCATTTGGTGTTCAATTCAATTTTGGCCTCGGGGTATGTGTGCATTTCTGTCCTAGGCACAAAGGCAATCAGGTGTTATTGTGTCTCGGGAACATCAGAAGGAACCCATAGGGGTTACCCCCAAAGGGTAAATGTACTGTCAAATCTTGATGGTCTAGGGTGTCATCGGATTCAGTCACTTGAAATAAGGTTGGAATCCACCAGATTCATCAGGTGTGAATCCGGTGGCATTGGCTGAGACCTCCTAAGGCTTAGATACCACATCAAAAACAACCACCGGATCCTAGCCCAATGTTTTCGATGGGGTGTTTCTGGTGGACACATAGAAAGTGCCCATGCCATTTGGGGCTTTCTGACTCAGGTCCGATTGTTGGGATTTATTTTATGGAGTCTATGGGGGATGTTCCTATAATCATTTTAAGTTAAAGAAATCCCGATTCCACTGGGCCATTTGAGAGATACATCGATCGAACAATCAAAACCTTAGATGGTCATTTAGTCCATCCTATTGTTGGAACTCAACGGACTTGGTTTGAGCTCGGCAAGCACACCCAGGAGGTGAAATATGCACTCCCCAAGCTTGGGGAGGTGTGGAGGACAAGATTCACATCCATATTCACTTTGCACTAACTCAAAATGAAGAGAGAGAGAGTGGTAGGAGAGGTGGCACTTACGTCCGACAAGGATTTTGACAACTAAGTAGGCAGCCAGCACTAAGGTGAGCTCTAACTCCTTTCCTTCCTTTCTCTTCCCTTTTCTCCTCTTCTTTCCCTCTCCCATGTTTTGTATAAGTGAGAGGTGAGAAATGAACTCGCCTCTCCTAGTTATCCTAAGTTATGTCCTTAGGGCCTGTTTGGTTGGCTCTTGTCTGATCCAAGTAGGTTAATTCAGTATTCGGGATAGCCAGACCCATCTCCTTGGATGCATATGAAATAAAAGTCACAGGGAAGGTGTGGAAGAGTGTGTGTGGTCATCCAAGGCGGTTCCTAATGTGTGTGGTGGGGTCCACGAGCATTGGAATCAGTTTAGTAGCACAAATGGCCATCGGATTCAGCCCATCAGATCCGGCCCAGGTGCTTCCGGTGGTATATTTCTGGTGGTCAAGATAGCTATGTGTCTTGACTGCTTGCTATCCACAAGTTAGTCTTGCATGGGTAGTTGCCCTAGGTTGTGCAGATAGCCTTTCGGTAGTTTTGGTGCGTGCCAAGATTTAAATGTAAGAGTGTTGGGTAACTTATCGTCTAGGATCGAAAGGCTTGAATTCCCTCTAATTGGATTGGCACGCAATACATGAGTAAGTGGGGTCATCTCTCCCCCTTTTACAATGGGCTGTCGCGAGCCAAAACCTAGTGGTACTTTCCACTTCCAGTCTTAGACCTACCACAGTAGTTTTAATTAGATTAGGTTAGGGCACAGGTGTAACTATATGCAACCAAGGTAATCAACAGGTTATGTTCATAGCACCTCCCATAGGTTTGGGAAGCTTGGCCCTAGAGCTAGGAAACACATCTTTATAAGATATTCCAAGTCCGACAACTCAAAGGGTTATGGTGAACACCTTGACGGAGGAATGACTGAGATAGAGTCACGGGATATCAACTTCTTTTAGATGAATTTTCCTAGCATAGGTGATTCCAGTAGGGGTCTCGACCTCTTTGAGATAGGGGACGAGGAAAGCTCTCACCTACTCTTGGCAAGGGTGGGAAATTAACTCATCCTGTAATCACTAGAGAAAGTGAGAATGATCATTAGCCTAGTGGGAGTGTACCAACTAGTGGGAGTGTACCACTAGATGATCATTAGGATTCCCTTATGTGTACGAGCACTCGTGGATATATTCCCTGTCGTTGTTTTTAGATCGAAGAGGAAGCTCTCATTTGTCTTCCAAAGGATGAGGATGAGCCCGCTTCTTTGCGAGAGGTGCTCTCCTCACCTGCTAAGGATAAGTGGCAAGCTGCTATAGAGGATGAACTGAGTTCTATGAGTAAGAACCAGGTATGGGAGTTACTAGACCTACCTCCTGGGCGTAAGATCATTGGAAACAAATGGGTTTTAAAGGTCAAGAGCAAAGCAGATGGTTTAATTGACAAGTATAAGGCATGCTTTGTGGTGAAGGGCAAAAGAGGGTGTAGACTATGATGAGACTTTTTCCTTAGTGATGAGAATTGCCTCAATTCACCTCATTCTAGCCATTATTGCAAAATTAAATTTGGAGCTCTTTTAGATGGATGTTAAAACTGCATTTCTCAATGGAGAACTAGACGAGGAGATCTTTATAGGTCAACTAGTGGGGTTTAAGGCCAAAGGACAAGAGCGCAAAGTTTGTCGTCTCAAACGTTCTATATATTACCTTAAATAATCGTTTAGGCAGTGCTACTTTAGATTTCATCATGCCATTACCTCTATTGGTCTTGAAATGATTGAAGAGGACCACTGTGTGTATGTGAAATGGTCCAAAGGAAGTTTCCTTATTCTATCCTTCTATATTGACGACATTCTATTGGTTGGGAATGACATAGAGAAGATTATTGCCACTAAAGAGTGGTTGTCCTCTATTTTTAAGATGAAGGACATGGGTGAAGCCAACTTTGTGTTATGCATTAAGATTATTAGGAATCACTCTAGGAATATTCTTAATTTGTTTCAAGAGACTTACATAAAGAAGATCCTTGGACAATTCCACATGGATAAGTCTAAACCCATTGACAATCCTATGGACAAGGCCTGTGTTTTGAGTCTTGACCAGTGCCCTAAGACTGATGAAAAGAAGAATCAAATGTCCAAAGTACCCTATGCAGCCACGATAAGTAGTCTGATGTACCTGATGATGTGCACGTGTCCAGATATATGCTTCGCAGTTGGCATAGTTAGTTATTATCAGAGTAATCCAGGACCACGTCATTGCTAGGCAATGAAAAGAATTCTTTGATACCTTCGTGGGACCACTAATCTCACCCACACCTACAGTGGTTCTGATTTGAGATTGAGAGGCTACAATGATGCCGACTGGGCTACTGACAAAGATGAGTGCAAATCTACTGCAAGATATGCATTTGTCCTAGGAGGTGGGGTTGTATCTTGGATTAGCAAGAAGTATACCTGCATAGCCCTATCCACGATGGAGTCTGTGTACATCACATGCTCGGTGGCTGTTCAAGAGGCTGTTTAGCTGAGGAGGTTCCTATAGTGCCTTGAAATTATCACTCATTCAAGAGATGCAGTGCTTGTACACTGTGATAGTATAGTAGCTTTAGCATTTTCTAAGGACCCCAAGTTCCATAGGAAAGCCAAACACATAGACATTAGATATCACTACATTCAAGAAATGGTTGTGCAATAGGAATTTGTCTTGAAACATATCTCCATGAGTAGCATGGTGGCTGATCCATTGACTAAGCCTATTGCTTGGAACATTTTCCTTACTCATGTTAGGAATATGGGACTTAGATGTGAATGATTTATATTTTGAGTTTTGACATTTTCTTTAGACATTATTGTTATCACTCTTTGATTTATATATATGAGACATAATTATTTAGTGTGATTTATGTGTGTACATATTTTATTTTGCAAATATGTCACCAGACTTGAATCGACCTAATTACACGAGTGATTCACCTTGGAGCTTTGAAACAGCGAGCAAGATGAGCCAAATTCAACTTGGTGCTTGAAGATAGTGAGCGAGATGAACATATAGCTTTTTAGCTAAGTGGCACATTAGTTAGAGCTAAGATGAGACATTTCTATAGTCGAACACAGAGATCCCACATCTCAGTGTAGCCTACTTATAGCCTAGTGTGAGAATTTAGACAGACGCCATGGGGGCGACTGGGCTGATTTACTTAGGTTAGGCATTTGAAAGTGATTCTAAACCCAGACTCATATGGTGTTTTTTTGTTTTATTAGTGACATTCCCTAGTGGGAGTTGCACCATAGCATACATTTCATACTATATATATTTTATTTCAATTGTTTGTGAGAGTGACTAAATGGATCCCTTCTTCGTCACTGTGTGAGCCACTTAGATCAAAACTGAGTTGATCTTATGGATACCCTCTACCTGAGACCATGTCATAAAGAGGATGCCCAATGATGCTACTTTGATGTGCTCCTTAGGATCATGGATGATGTCTTCCAGCAAGACATGATTGGGAATAGTCGGATTGACATGTGGTCTTAGGGAAAACTATTTGAAATTGCACCCTTATTTTGTGGCTTATTGCCCGGGCAACTTGTCGTATCTATATTTCAATATAGTCATAAGCACATTGCATGTTTTAAGGTCAGCACTGCACATCATGAGGGATCGAGAGTGTCAGACTTGGTGTAATTGGATTGTTTAGGGTACCCCAAATTATTTGTGAGTGATGTGCTATGTTGATTAGATGGAAGCTTGATATAGCACTCCTACATTCGTACTATCTTGTTAGGTCGCACACTCCATTTCCTGTATGATGAGAAAGCTATGGTAGAGAGACTTCTAAAATGGACAATTGTGTATGTCCGCCTTGCATGGGCAAGTGGGAGATGTTAATTAATTATAGGTCGGACTGAGTCCTGACCCAGTTCCTTCATGGGTCCCCCACTTGGGGTAATCACAAACCCACTAGGATTGGGAACCCTACCTAGCCAATTCTCTATAAATAAGATGGGTCTAGCCACAAAGCCAATTTGGGTTTTGACCTAATCACTAATGCTCTCTCTCCCTATTCTCTTCTATCTCTCCCAATTTAAAGTGTGTGTCTCCAAGGATCTCCATTGCAACCTTGGATTTGGAGGGTGGAATATTTCCTAGTGATTGCCTAGCGAGATCGTCACAACCTTTTGTTCGTCATTGTTCGTGCGAATCGACGCATGGTGCAACCCGATCCATTCAGCTACAAGGAAAGCTATATTGAGGTAATCCTTGATACCCATTTACTTTCCGTTTAACAAGTATGATAATTGGGACTGCACTAATCCAAAAGTTGGAAATTAGATGAACTATAGATATGAGAACATTGATGGATTGTTAGTTTGAGTATTCAAAGGACTTGTTAAATATAGGGTAATGTGATCATTAGCTTGAACAAAAAAGGAAATGATAAGAAAATGGAATCCAGTGGTGTAATTCTCATAAATACAGAGAGAAAGCTGTGGAATAACTGATGTGAGACCAGTGTGGAAATTATAGAACTCTATGAATCCTTATGAAGATCAAATCTAAGTATCAGATGAAGATACATGGTGAAACCAAAATATAATGTTTGTGTGTGAAAGGATATGATATGATTTTAAGGGAAGATAAGGAGTAAAGGGGTACACTGATTAGTAGTTCTTAAGGAACCAAGGGTATGAATAGTTAACGAGACCAATATAGTAAATGGATATATTGATGTGTAATGCTGGAATCAGTTAGTTTCACCAAGATATATGATTTTGTTTATGATAACGAGTGGAAAATTGACGTTACAACTTGGAGGACAAGAGTGATAATAAAGGAAATGGGAAGAATGCTCGATGTTGAACAACCTTCACAAATTTCGAGGATGAAATTTTTGTAAAGAGTGGGAATTGTAACACCCTAAATTTTGAAATAACTCAGTCCCAGAGATGGAACTTGACTGGGATTATAGACCACATATATACAGCCATACATCTGTGTAGGGAAGAAATAAGTAAAAAGAGAGCCAAGTAAGAAGGGTGAAATGTTCTAAGGGTGTGGAAAGGTCCCAAAAGTGATGAAATATCCTAAGCAAAGGGTTAGACAGCTCCAAAGCCAAAATAAGGGCAATTGGTGGGTTTCCATCTGACCAACTGGCCAGCCGGTTGCAATGGTAGAATGCCCAAAAATGAGATTTTTCCTTTGTGGACCCATGTCTACCATGAATAGGGGCATGTTTAAGGATTCTAATGCATTAAGTTGCATGTCAAACCCTAAACCCTATGATTAGCTATTTAATTTTAAAGATGTAGAGAAAATGGATTTTTATTTAAGTGCAAAACCAAATAGATCCTAAGGTCTGTTTTGATCATTAAAAGGGGGCAGAGGTCGGCTGCTGCTCTTTTCTCTACTACCTCATACAAAGGAAGAAGAAGAAAAGAAGAAGAAGGAAAGGAGAGAGAGAGTGTTGTAGCTCCTCTTTGCTGCTGCTTCTGCTACTGATGCTACTGTACCAGCACTCCTCATGCTACCAGTGATTGGAAGGAGCTACCAGAGGTGCTACCACAGTTGGAGAAGGAATCCAAAACTGTACAGCTGCATCTGGATTTACTTGCACACCCCAAGAACTCTAGGAAGGTAAAATACCCTAACCCAACTCAGTGAGTTGAGCTAGGGTAGGAATCGGCCAGGGTTAGGGTTAGTCTAAAGGTCAAATTGGGTGAGTGAATTTGCTTGTGGGAACCCAGTACAGCCTCCCACGGAAAAAGCCCCAATTTCTAAACCCTAATTGGAACCCAATGAACTGCAGGGTTGTCTCAGAAACCCTAAACCATAGGGATTTTCTTAATTTGACTAAATTAATAACAATTGGTGGTGGTATTTTCCCCCACATAATTACAATTTTGCCCAAGGATAGGCAGAAAAATTTAGTTGGTACACCCAGGGAACAAATTGGGTGAACTGAGACCCAATTGACCCAATGAAATATCTCAAAGTCCCAAATTGAAATTGGGAATTGGTTCATAAGGTGTAGAAAATTAAAATATAATGTGTATGATGCAAATTTGGTGTAGGAATTTCCCGGAACAACTTTGCCAAAGAGGAGGCAAGGTGTTGGGCTGAAAATAGCCTATTTTGCATGGGAACCGGCCAACTGGTTTGGTCTTGATAGAATAGTATTATTTGGGTTAAGTAGGTGCTGGATACCTCGTGGATTTTGAATAGGTGACAAGACATGCTTGGTAATGACTGTATGATATAAGGGTATGGTTCATGACCTAAATAAAAAAAGAGAATGCTATGAGAGGAGTTGGGTTGTGAAATGTCAATATTGACCCTACCTATGCTTGGAAACCTCACCCAAGTGTACTTATGAGCCAAGGGCAACACAAATATATCTAGTTAGATAATTAGTGACTTAATACCTTTATGTCTATTCTAGTAGTCTAAGGATGGGCCCAATGGCTATGTAGGTTGAGTAAATGACCTCACAGACATTGGAAGCTGGAGTAGAATATTATCTTGGTTAGCTGGAGAGGAATACTGACCTGAGGTAAGTGTGCTCCTTATCAGCTGAGTGTGGATTCTGGTATGGGAATTCAACTGAGATCTGGAAAGCAATATAAAAATAAAAATCTAGCTTGATGTGAATTGGTTACCTATGAACCTGAAATGTACCTGGTATGGATGCGCGTGATCAGGAATTCAGTAAAAGAACACCAGATTTGGGAATCGGGTGAGTGGGTGATTATTTTTTTTTACGGAGTGTTATATATATATACTTTTATGTTTTACATGTTCATATGGAGTGTGATGAATACCATATTATGAATTTATTTTATATAAAGTAAACATTTCCCATGTTGCATAATTTTACTGACTTGGATGTGATCATGGTTTTGTGGATGGATAGTATGATAGTTGTGTGGTGATGGATGTAACATTGATGGTTTGAGGCACAGTGTGGCCGACGGTCTTTCCAGTATCGTGGGGGCTCAGAGGTCAGTTTTACATTTATAGCCACAGATATTTGATTGGATGTTATGGATGCTATAGATGCATGTCGATGAATATGGTTAGGATCACATCCCAGTGTTATAACCCCTTACCAATTGGTGGTAAGGTATTGGCTAATCCCAATCATTGGTAGGTCGAGGAGGACTACTACGCCCTGATACAACATACTGTATCATAAGAGGGCACTGCATGGTACGACGTACTATACACATGACTGTCGGATAGCATGGGAGACAGATGACGGTGTGGGATTCTAGGACCATGGCTTTCAGGGGTTACTATTTAGAGGTTGGCTGGAGGACCGAGGTTCTTTCTGGGACTGGATGACTCCTGCTTACAACTAGCTTCTATCTCTAAAGCCCAACGTACTGGGTAGGAGATACCACCTATGTTTGCTTATAGCACTTATACCCACATAATGAGACTTAGTAATTAGAATGGAAATTTATTAATAAATGAATCATGTGGATTATGCATGGGGGCATTGTGGTATGATATGAGCATATATTAGCATCATGATTTATGTGTGTGTGTGCTTGCCTACAGACCCCTCACTGTGTCACACCCCAATCCCCATTTTGGGAATAACACGGTATGAGTAAGATGCTTACTTGTCTTACACCTCTACCAGGATCTCTGATAGTAGTCCTTTAACATTCACAACCACACAATACCGAACCAGAAGAATAATGGCAACGACATCAGAGTATATAATAGCATAATATAATTAATTGGGGCAGCATCTAGTGATAGAGTATACCATTAACAATGTTATGTCATAAACATCAATACATGTTTTATATATCATAATCCAAAAGGAATACCAATTACAATTCGGTATCAAAATGTTAAGAAGACAACCAATCATCTCACGGTGCCGAATAGGTATAGGTATCACAAGCACAATCCGAGTCATGCTCTTCTTCTTTTGGCATCCACTAGTCGATCACTCCATACTCGGGTGTAGAGGTAGAGTCACATCCCATCAGTACCACAATACCTACATCATCATCTAAAAGGCAATATATATGAGGGGTGAGCTCCAACTAGCTTAGTGAGGGGTGGGATTCATGCACACCCAAAACACGCATATACAAATATAATCCATAATGACATGAGTAAAAAAAGTAAACACATAGTCCATGATGCGAATGATGCAATTCATTTGATTATTAATCCACCCAGAATACAACTAAGTGGGGTAAATGCTACTACGACACATTAGGCTGTATCCCTGGTCCAGGAACTCACACATCGGTCACCCAACGATACAAACCATAGTCACAATCAGGAGCCTTTCGGTCATTGAATGCGACCATCGATCACCCAGCAAACCCCTGATAACTTTCTCTTGGTAGTCACGGCACCAAAATCACCATCGGTCACACCACACTATTAACCACCTCTAGTAACAATCACATCATACCACGGGTGTGGCATTCTGGAAAGGTTCATCAAACATACCACTATTGGGTTATCCAACACCTTACCCCCTGTTGGCAAAGGACATAGCATAGAGAATGTCACTTAACCACAAATATCCTACATGCCTTGCATAACGATACAATTAGTATGGACTATGTGATATCGGGATCACCATCAGCCACAAAGTGTGTCCATTTCCATGTATAGTCCTGGGATACACAATACCGGAATCACCATCGGCCACAAAGTGTAACCCACTACTATATACCTATCTAGCATGCAAGCAGTTGAATATGGACTATGCAATACCAGAATCACCATCGGCCACAAAGCATACCCATTTCCAAGTATAGTCCTGAAGTACACGATACTGGAATCACCATTGGCCATAAAGTGTAATCCATAACTATATCTAGTCTAATGCACATAATCAATGCATGAATGCAACATACACGACGATCATGGTACGGGAACCACCTCAGCCACATGGGATCCCGTCACACATCTCAGCATCACATATCCAATATCCACATTTTATAACATAATGAATCAACATAAATAACATGTTCACAATTATCAACATAATCATGTTAACAATTTAACAATAAATTAAAATTTCTAACATATGTGAGAAATTTCTAAATATTAAACGTTCCATAAAATAAAGTCAACCATCCCTTGCCTTAGTTGTATTTGTTTGGATTGGATTCCAAGTGTATCAATTGGTGATCAATTCACTTTTGATCTCGATGTACGTGCACATCTCTATCCAAGATACAAGGTAGCCAAACATCAACACGTGTCGGAAACATCGAAGGGAACCTATAGGGGTTACCCCCAAAGGGTATTGGTATTCCTAGTTCTGGATAGTCCTATATAGGTCACCGGAAACATCCACTAGAAATATGGAAAATCCATCAGAAATATCAGTGGTGTTTCTGGTGGCCTTAGCAAGGAGCTCATATGAGCTGGTTCTTTACCAGAAATATGCCACTGGAAACAGCCCAGGTTGTTTCCAGTGGGTGTTTTTGGTGGATTCTCATAAATGAACCCAAAGATTTGGGGCTTTCCGATTTGGGCCCGATTGCCATGTTTTGTTCTATAGAGTTTTTAGGGGATATCCCAGCCTCCATTTTGATATGAAGATGTTTCAATTCCATCAAGCCATTTGGGATATACCGCAATCGAATGGTGGAATCCCTAACTAGGCATTTGATCACAAGTGTTATCGGAGCTTTCCCAACTTGGTTTGATCTCGACAACCACACCGGGGGAGTGAAATGACACTCACACAAACTCCAGGAGGTGCCGGGGTCATGGTTCACCTCCTTTCTCAACTACATTAGGTCAAAATGAAGGAAAAGAGAGTAGTAGAGAGTGTAGCACCTACCTCTGGCAAGATTCCGACAGCGGAATGCAAAGCTTGGAGCCAAGGTGAGCTTTTCCCTTCCCTTCCTTCTTCTTCTCCTTCCTTCTCTTCCTTTCCCTCTTCTCTTCTCTCCCTTCCATGTTTTGGACAAGTGAGAGGTGGGAAATGAACTCACCTCTCCTATTTATAGTAAGTCATATCCTTAGGGTCTGTTTGGTTGGTCCTTGTCCAATCCAAGTAGGTTATTCCGTAATTCAGGACACGTGGGCCCACCTCCTTAGACTTATATGAAGTACAATTCATAAGCAAGGTGTGGGAGAGTGTGTGGGGTCATCCGAGGCTACTCACGATGCGGGTGGTGGGGCCCTTGGGCATTAGAACCCAACCAGTAGCCCAAAGGGCCACCGGATTCAGCCCAGGTTATTTTCGATGGGTGTTTCCGTGGTCAAGGCAATGTTATGCCTTAACAGCCTACTATCCCCACTTGATCATTCCATGGGTGTAGCGGCCGGAGAATCTCTTCTTCCCCTTTGTGGGAGGGGAAAAAGACTTGCATTCG
The DNA here is from genome assembly GCA_022985045.1 of Macadamia tetraphylla. NCBI lineage: Eukaryota > Viridiplantae > Streptophyta > Magnoliopsida > Proteales > Proteaceae > Macadamia > Macadamia tetraphylla. The sequence continues at coordinate 58,780,508 of CM040966.1, read as the reverse complement.
GCCCTCTCTCCTCTCTTTCTCTTTCTCTTTCTTGGGGATGTGTGTGTCATATGTGCTTACCTGTGGGCCCAACACTGTCGTACTATCGCTCGAAGATATGTGGGGGCCTATTTTACAGGAGTGTAAAGGTTTTCGTTGAGATGGGGATTTTATAATGGTCCAATATGAGGGATTGGGATCATACAAAAGGGGTTTGGAGTTGCCACCTAGGATTATGGGCCTAGGACCCGGGGGTGGGCCCAATTCCTAAGAAAAGGGCCTAAAAGTTGGTCTGGTCTAGAGATTTAAGGTATGTATCAAGTTGTAGAGTTGGGAAGGTGTTAGGCACCCAATCTACCCGGTTCAACCGGTCTTCCTACTAGATGCTTGAAAACGAACATTTTCCATAATTATTCTTATTCCACATATATGGCTAAATTATCACACATATGTACATTGGCTGAATTTAAATAATTATGTACACTGAAGCAAGGTCAATATAAAGTCTATATTATACTAATTTTGGTGAGAAATTATACTTGAGCTTGAGCCCTATTTTGGGTCAAGAGGGGTGGACCCCCGATTAGTTCTGGCACGAACTTTCTTGTGGATTCTCCCGGCTCAGGGGAAGATAGTCTTGACTTCCAATTTCTTTTTTTGAGAGATGTTGACTGTCGTAATATTCAGACAGAGTTTCGGCTAGGAATGGTTACTTTCGGATTTGAATCTCGACAAAGCTTGGGCTAGGGAAGGCTACTTCCGGGCTTAGCCAGAGGTGGCACTCTGACAGAGCTTCTGTTGGGGATAGGCTATGGGAGGGCTATGATGAGGTGGCACTCTGACAAAGTTTTCACTATGGATAGGCTATGGGAGGGCTATGATGAGGTGGCACTCTGGCAGAGCTTCCGCTAGGAATAGGCTATGGGAGGGCTAGGCTGAGGTGGCACTCCGACAGAGCTTCTACTAGGAATAGGCTATGGGAGGGCTTGAAGAAATCTGAATGATTAAGGAACTTTGAAGGCCTAAAGAACACTTCGAATCTATGAAGATCGCTTTAAAGAATTGAAGAACCTCAAAGGGGGGGATGAAGGTAAAGTTTCTCCTACATGAAATGGTCACTCAAAAAAATTCGGAGGATTGATGAACTTTAATGGCTCAAAGAACACTTCAAATCTTATGAAGATCTCTCTAAAGACTTGAAGAACCTTAAGGTGGAGGGGAGGAGAGAGGGCAAAGCTTCTCTACAAGGGATGCTCACTAGGAGGCTTGAGTGTGTAAAACCAAAGGGAGGGGTGGGTATTTATAGATTTTTTAGACCAATAGGGAGGAAATGGGGATTTCTTTAGCCAATGGGATGAAAAAGTAGATTTTCTTGGCCAATGGGATGAAAATGTAAATTTTTGGGCCAATGGGCTGAAAGGTGAATTTCTTTGGCCAATGAGATGAAAAGATGCTTTTTTAGGCTAATGAGGTTACAAAGTAGGGTATGCTAGCGGGGCAGTACAGAGTACACAAGTGGGCGAAGAGAGAATCTCCTCATAAATTCGATCACCGAAATGAGGATTTTGATCATCAGTGGGGGCACCGGGCGGCGGCGGGGGCACCTGGCAGTGGGTGGGGGTGCCTGGGCACTTGGCACTTGGCACTTGGCACTTAGCCGAGGCATTGGGCACTTGGTGGGGGCACCAAGCACCTGGCGGGGGCACTGGGCACCTAGCGGGGGCACTGGGCACTTGGCTAGGGCACCGGGCATCTGGCTGAGGTGCCAGGCACTTGGCGGGGGCATCGAGCTGCTGGTGAGGGTGCCGGTAGTAGCTTGAGGTTTGGTGTATGTGGGGCATGCAAGGCTGGGGCTGGTGCATGCGGGGGTGTGCGAGACTAGGGCTAGTGCATGCTGGGTGTACAAGGCTGGGCAAGGTTGATGCATGCAAGGGTGCACAAGGCTGTGGGGTGGTTGCTCTCATGGGTAGGTTTTGGGTGCTTATGGCAAGGTGTGAGTACTTGCATGGGTGGGGTTTGGGTGCTCATGGCAAGGTGTGGGTACTTGTATGGGCGGGGTTTGGGTGCTCATGGCAAGGTGTGAGTGCTTGCATGGGCGGGTTATGGGTGCTCAATGTGTAACTTCTGTGAATAATTGTGGGAGATCCGATGGTCCGATTTTGACATACCATATATCATTGAAATCGTGATTCTGAGTACTAGCCATTTATATGCTCTATTTGGACCAGATTTTTTCTTATATGAGAAGTCCTAATTGGACCCTTCTTTTCTCTCACACGGGATTTCTAGGGTTTTTGGATAAGTATGAAATGCTTTAGGGTTGGGTTACCTCTGTCAATTGTCATCTCTATCGATTAGAGTGAGAGGTCACATCCAAGATCCATAATTCATTATAGTCAAAGGAGGGTGTCAAAATTAGGTGTCTACAGAATGCCCCTCTTTGGCTGAGGCCTGTGCCAACAACAGAAGGGCAAAGAAAAGAACGACCACATTTTCTCACCCGGAGCATGTACTGCTGTCACTTGCTTAACAATCACGGAGTTGGAAATACAACACGTAATATCTTTAACTACTCACAATTTAGAATCTTACCTGGGCTGTCAATCGTAGGAAAGAAATTTGAACCCTTTCAATCCTGGTAGAAGATGTCAAACTATTGTTTTGCAGAGATTTGAGCCCTCCCTGCAAAAGATGCTAGTGCTTGAAATTGGTCTTGAGCCATTGTTTGGAGAGATTTGAGCCCTCCCTGTAGAAGATGTTAGTGCTTGAAATTGTTCTTATGCCATCGTTTGTAAATATTTAAGCCCTCCCTGCAAAATATGTTAGTGCTTGAAATTGTTCTTGAGCCATTGTTTTACAGAGATTTGAGCCCTCGTTGTATAAGATGTTAGTGCTCGAATTTTGACTTTCCTAGGCTGGGCTTCCTTGTGCTAGTCCATGGAATTGACCAATGAGATTGGGCCACTTGGGGCCAATTCAAAGAGATTGGGCAGCTTGGGGCCGATTTAATGAGACTGGGCCACCTGGGGCAGGTTCAATGAGATTGGGCCACCTGGGGCCGGTTCAATGAGATTGGGCTGCCTGAGGCCAGTTCAATGAAATGGGGCCGCCTGGGGCAGGTTCAATGAGATTGGGCCACCTGGGGATGGTTCAATGAGATTCTTTCTTTATTGATTTTTGCATTTGGACCTTTGATTTGGATTCTTGAATTTAATCCATTGAATTGAAATCTTGATTTGCTTTTGCTTTTCACATGAATTTGACTTGACTTTTGCTTTTCACATGTATTTGACTTGACTTTCACATAAATTTGATTTGAATATGCTTTGAATTTTACCTTCCATATGAATTTGTTTTGAATGTGCTTTGAATTTTACCCTCCACATGAATTTGATTTGCATCTTGTATCTTGTGGTAAGAATCTTTGAGTTACACCTTGGAATTGGAATCTTACAGATTTTTTTTTTTAAATCCGAAATTTGAATGATAAAATGGTCCCCCCACCTCCACTCACTTCTCTTCCGATTCTTCCGGGTTGAGAGTGAGTTGTGGGTGGGTGAGCTTAGTTTTTTAGATTTCTTTGAAGATTGGAAGTTTTTTGCATTTTGGTTGAGTTTTCTTTGAAGATCTTTGAGTGGAAGCTCTTTGAAGATCTTCATCATTTATTTGAAGATCTTCAAAGTTCTTAAGGGGGGGAGTTGTTTGGAGAATTTGAAATCTGTTTAGGCTTTTTTACAAATTTTGGAATTTCTTCGAGTTCTTTGTAATTTTAAAAAATTATGGTTGAGGGAAAGAAGAGAAGGACTCTCGGAGGGTGCCGACTAGATGGCACAGAGAGTAGTGGTACTTCAGCTCGGGGAGACAAGGGTCCTGCGAATTGGTACATTGGACAGACGCTCCAGAAGACCCGGGGTCACATATGTAACTCTATATGGGGTGCATGCGTAAGTCTTTATTTTTTGAAAAATCATGCAAATTTTTATTTATTTATTTATTTCATTTTATTTTATTATCTTTTTTTGTTTTTGTTATTATTTTTTATTTTTATTTTTAGGTGCCCCGTGGGGAAGAACCACCCGCATTGGCCAGATATGGCCATCCAAATTCAGCCTGGGACTGGTATCAGGTACTTCCTTATAGGGTTAAGCAGATTATAGACGCATCTTACTTGAGTAGACTAGCCTCATTGGAGACCAAGAAGTTTGGTCCAGGATTGGTAGGAGGCCTGATTGAACGATGGTGGCTGAGTACCTATTCCTTCCATCTCCCTACAGGCGAGATCACCATCACACATCTATGCTTCTATGCCTTGACAGGCATACCATTTGGGGGGAGGCCCCTAATCCTGCCTGAGACCCTAGTGTCTTAGGACTTCACGAACTTGACTGGTGTTGCCATTTGGGCTTACCAGAAATATGTCCGTTTGGGCGAGATTAGTGCGTGCTGGTGGAGGACTGGTCTGAGGGTGAATCATGACACAATGACACAGTTAGCCCATTCTTTCCTTTTGTTTGTTGTGGGTCAGTGTCTTTTTGGTAACCTCTGAGGCGGGATAGATATCAATATGGCCGCCCTTTTTGGGAATCTTTGGGAGATAGACACTTTGGATTGGGGCGGGGCAGCTTATGTGTACCTGTTGCAGTCTTTTGACCTTATAGCATATGGATATCATGGCCTCCAGGGGACGGGCTACAGTATCTAGGTAATTTTCCATCCATACACACCTTTCCTTTCATTGGGTTGCACTTTCTTACCTTGATTTTTCAACTTAACCTTGGTTGTCACACTCATTCCTAGTAGACCCAACTTACCATTAGGAATACCAACGGTGTGAGTAAGGCACGTACATGTCTTACAAATCTACCAGGATCTCTGATAGCATTACCTTAATGTTTTCACAATCTCACATCACAAACCAACATAAGCAGCAGAATCAGAGCATATTAGCGAAATCATAAATAAGATAGGGAAACATCTAATGATAATATAATAGTAATAACCGAGTTATTCTGTTACATTCATCCATGACATATAGTACAATCTCAAGATATAAAATCCACAGTTATACCCAAAAGTATCAAATATGATGTACAATCTCATGGTGCGGCGTAAGCACAGTGGTCACAAGCACAGTCCTGATCGTGCTCCTCCACTTTTGGCATCCACCAGTCACTCACACTATACTCTGACCCAGAAGATACTGGGTCACCCGCCATGGGCACCACGGTACCTACATCATCATTTAAAAAGGGGTGTATACGTGGGGTGAGCTTTCCAACTCACTCAGTGAGGGGTGGGGTCAAGCACATCCAAGCAAGACAATAGTAGTAATAATTTATGATGCATGATTGGAAAAATTAAACACATAGTCCATGATGTTCGTGATGCAGTTTATTTATTTATTATTCACCTAACAATACAAACTAAGTCTAGTAAATGCTACTACGGCGCATTAGGCTGTATCTCTCCTTTCAAAAACGATATCGACTATGCAGTGATACAAACCCTAGCCATGATTAGAAGCCTTCCAATCCCCATATGAGTCTATGGGTTACCCAGCCAATCCTTGATAACCCCCTCTTGGCAGTCATGGCACTGGTAACACATCGGCCACGCCTCTAACAACAATCACATCGTACCACAGGACTGGCACTTCGAAAAGGCACATCAAACATACCACAATGGGTTATCACCTCAACCCCTGTTGCCAAGGGTGCATAGCATAGGGAGTGATACCTAACCATATATATACTACATGTCTTCATAATGATACAGTTAATATGGATTACATGATACCGGAGAGACCTCGGCCACAAAGTGTAAATACAGTCCCGAGTACACGATACCAAAGAGACCTTGGCCACAAAGTGAAACCCGAGACCATTTACCTAATCTAGCATACATATCACAGTTAAGTATGGACTATGCAACACTGGTACCAATCCTTGGCCACGAAGGGCATCCATTTAAAAATGCAGTCTCGGGGTATATGATACCAGCGAGACCTTGGCCACAAAGCGTAACCTGCGACTACAACTAACTCTAATGCACATAATCAATACATGAATACAACATATATACTGCAATCACGACATCGGTACCACCTTGCCCATGTCAAAATCTATCTCACGCACAACCAACCACATGGCGATCATAGTACTGGTACCACCTCGGCCACACCGGATCCCATCATACATCTCTATACAATTCACATCATGATCGTAAAATAATGATTACAATTAAACATATAATTTTAAGTATGCGAGCAATTAAATAATAATAAAATTTTCAAAAATAAACACAGTCCATCCCTCACCTTGTTGATCTCTATTTGTTTTAGGGTTCAAGTAAGGCCACCGATCAATCCAATCAATTTCGGCTTCAGGGCATGTGCGCATCACTGTCCTAAATACAAAGGGAAATATCAGTCCTATTTTTAGTGAGGGACCCACATAGGTCACCCCCAAGGGTACAGACACTGTTCCTAAGTGATAGTACTATCACTAGAAATAGGGCATTTCCACTGGAAATATCAGTCCTATATCCAATGGAGAAGTCAGAGAGAATATAAGGCTCACCTACCCACTAGAAATATGCCACCGAAAATAGTCCCAGTGGATCCGGTGGGCTGTTTCCAGTGGTGATTCAGGTCAGTCCAACTAATTTGGGACTTTCTGGTTCAGCCCAATTGTCAAGATTTGTTCCATGGAGTTTGTAGGGGATGTTCCTAGCATCATTCGAAGCCAAGAAAATTCTAATTCCACTAAGCCGTTTGGGAGATACGTCGATCGAACGATTGAAACCCTAGTTGGTCTTTTGGCATTACATGTTGCCAGAGCTCACTAAGCTTGGTTCGAGCTTGGAAACAATAGCGGGAGGGTAAAATACACATCCTACAACCTTAACATAGTTTATACACCAACATTCCATCCATACCTAGCTTTTCCTAGGTCAAAATGAAGAGGGAGAGTGGTATGGGAGCTTATACTTACCTCCGGCAGTGATTCTAGCAACGAGACGGCAACCAGCACAAAGGTAGGCCTCCAATCCCCTCCTTCTTCCTCTTCTTCTTCCTTCCTCTCCTCTCATACATTGGGCACAAGGGAAATGAGGATCATTTCCTCATTTCCCAACTTATAATTTAAGTGGGCCTTTAGGTTCTGTTTGGTTTGGCCCTCTTTTGAACCAATCGGGTTAAAATGAGTTTCCGGGCACGAGGACCCACACATTTAGGCCTATAAAGTGGCCACATCATAAGAAATTATGGAGAATGATTTGGGATCATCTGGAGTCATTTACGATGCGAGTGGCGGGAACCACAGGCATTGGAAGCTCGACAGTAGCTTGTCAACCCACCAAAAATAGGCACCGAATTCATACCCAGGCTACTTCTGATGGCTTGTTTCTGATGGCCAAGATAGCTTGCTATCTTGACAGCTTGCTATCCCATGGTTGGCCTAGCACAGATGGTTGCCCTCAAACATGCTCAAGGCTATTCGATAATTTTGATGCGTGTTAGAAATCAAGTGTGGGGAGTCGGGTCACTTACTGTCTGGGATTGAAGGTACGAATCCCATCCAATAAGATAGGCATGCGATGCATGAACATGTGGGGTCATCTCTAACCCTTCGACAATACGCAGCCACAAGCCAAGACCCGATCATACTTTCGATCTCCGATCCGAGGCCTGTCACAACAGTTCAAATTACACCGGCTTAGGGCATGGGTGTAACACTCCCCCTACGTTATAAGAATTTTGTCCTCAAAATTGAACATACCTGGAAATTCAAACAATCCAGGATACTGCTTCATCATTTCATCTTCTCGCTCCTAGGATGCCTCCTATTCGGGGTGGTTCATCTATTTCACCTTGATGAAGGAAACAGTGTGGTTGCGAAGGACATGGTCCTTCTGATCAACGATCTTCTCCAGATACTCCACGTAGGAAAAATCCTCATCCAACTCATGGGGTATGTAAGTCAATACATGAGTCGGGTCAAGAATGTACTTCCTCAACATAGAAATATGGAAGACATCATGTGTGCCTTGCAACTCTGGCGGTAAAGCTATCTGGTAAGCTACCAGTCTGATCCTCTCCAGTACATCATACGGTCCCATAAACCTTGGACTAAGCTTCTCCTTCTTGCCAAACTGCATCACTCCTTTAACTGGGGAGATCCGTAAGAAGACCTTGTCTCCAACACCAAATTCCAGATGTTTCCTCCTAACATCCGCGTAGCTTTTCTACCTGGATTGAGCTGCCTTGATCCTTTCTCTAATCACATTCACCTTCTCACTAGTAGCATCTATCAAGTCCGGACCCAAAATATGTCGCTCACCAACCTCATCCCAATAGAGTGGAGTTTGGCATTTTTGGCCATACTGTGACTCGAACGGGGACACCTTGATGGTGGCCTAATAACTGTTGTTGTAGGAGAACTCAACAAGGGAAATGTGCTCATCCCAACTATAACTCATATCCAAGGCACATGCTTTGAGTAGGTCCTCCAATGTCAGAATAGTCCTCTTCGATTGACCATCGGTTTGAGGGTGAAAGGCAGTGCTGAAAGCCAACTATGTGCCCATAGCCTTCTGCACACATGTCCAAAACTTAGAAGTTAACCTAGGATCTCGATCAGAGATGATACTAATTGGGGCACCATGCAGCCTAATGATGTTATCGACATACAACTTGGCCAACTTGTCCATAGAAAATGTGATCTTAATTGGGATAAAGTGAGCTGCCTTAGTCAAGTGGTCCATAACTACCCATATGGCATCCATACCCTTCTGTGTACGGGGTAGGCCTGTGACAAAGTCCATAGTAATATTCTCCCATTTCCACTCCAAAATAGGTAGGGACTGTAATAGCCCATGGGGCCTCTGTCTCTCAGCCTTGACTTGCTGGCATGTGAGGCATATAGACACATGTGTGGCCACATTATTCTTCATTCCTTTCCACTAGTAGGAGCCTTTGAGGTCCTCGTACATTTTAGTGCTACCGGGGTGAATGGAGTATGGAGAGCTATGTGCCTCTCTTAAAACTGTGTCTCTTAATTCACCATCACTGGGCACACACAACCTCCCTTTGAACTTGAGAATCCCACTTTCAATCACAAAGAAATCTGGGTCCTTTTGGTTCCTTCCTAGCATTTTACTTTCAGCTTCTGCAACTCTGCATCAGTATCCTAAGCTGCAGTGATTCTATCCACCAGAGTAGGTTGCACCACCAATGCCGATGGTGACAAAGTGACACCCTCTACTAATAGCTCCAAGTCTAGCTTCCTGGCTTCCTCTAGAAGATACTCATTGGTGGTTAGTGATGCAAGGGTCAGTGAGTGGGATTCCAACTAAGTGCATCAGCTACCACATTGGCCTTTCCAGGTTGATAGTGGATAGTACAATTATAATCCTTCATCAGCTCTAACCAACGCCTCTACCTCATGTTGAGCTCTTTTTGGTGAAGAAGTACTTGAGGCTCTTATGGTCACTGAAGATCTCGTTCTTCTCACCATACAGGTAGTATCTCCAGGTTTTCAGTACAAAAATCATAGCTGCCAACTCCAAATCATGGGTGGGGTAGTTTTTCTCATAATCCTTCAATTGACGAGATGCATAAGCAATGACTCTCTCGTGCTGCATCAATACACAACCCACTCCCAGCTTGGAGGCATCACTATACACAACCATACCACTTGTACCGATTGGAATAGTCAAAACTAGACCTAATACCAACCTTTGCCTTAGCTCCTTGAAGCTCTTCTCACAAGCATCAGACCACTCAAATTTTACACCCTTTCATGTGAGTTGGGTCATCGGAGTAGCATTGCGAGAGAAGTTCTCGATAAACCTCCTGTAGTATCTTGCCAATCCCAGAAAACTATGTATGTCTGCTACACTCTTGGGAGTCTCCCATTCTAGAACTTCCTTCACCTTGCCTAGGTTAACCTCTATACCCTTGGCTAAAACAATGTGGCCTAGGAATGCCAATTGTGATAGCCAAAACTCATACTTGCTGAATTTGGCATAGAGTTGCTTCTCTCTTAGTTGTTGCAGTACTAACCTCAGGTGAATGGCATGCTCCTCTGTACTCTTGGAGTAGACCAAAATGTCATCAATGAATACAATCACAAACTTATCCAAGACATCCTGGAATCCTCGATTCATCAAATCCATAAATGCAGTCGGTGCATTGGTTAACCTAAATGACATTACCAAGAATTTATAATGTCCATAGCTTGATCTGAAGGCTGTCTTACTGACATCACTATCCTTAATCCTAAACTGGTGGTAGTCTGATCTAAGGTTGATCTTAGAGAACACCTTGGCACCATGCAACTGATCAAATAAATCATCTATCCTTGGCGAAGGATACTGGTTCTTGATGGTTAGCTTGTTAAGCTCCAGGTAATCAATGCACAATCTCATACTTCCGTCTTTCTTGATGAATAATGTTGGTGCCCCCCATGGAGACACACTAGGTCTAATGAATCCCTTCTTCAAATGGTCTTGAAGTTGCACCTACAATTCCTTCAACTTTGTGGGGGCTATGCAGCAAGGGGCCTTTAACACTGGTTCCGAGCCGAGGAGTAGGTCTATAGCAAACTCTGTCTCTCGGTCTAGGGGCAAACCTTTCAAGTCATCCGGGAATACATTGAGAAATTCCCTCACCACATCTAGCTCTGCCAATGGCCTAATCTCTACCTCAGTATCCATCACAGATGCTAAGTAGCCTTGACATCCCTTATCCAGTAGCTTCTTCATCTGGAGTGCGGATATGATAACTTTCTTGGGTTTCTTGGGCTTATCCCCTTGGAACACAGACTCATCATCATCGCGAGGTCTGAAAATGTTAACCTTCTCTGCACATAGCACACTAGCTCTGTATGCAGACAACCAATCCATTCCTAAAATCACATCGAAGTCAGCCATATCCAACTCAATCAAGTGAGCATTCAACTCATGATCACCGATGGTCACTGGGCAAGGCTCATAAACATAGTACAAACCCACTACACTTCTTATAGGGGTGCTCACAGCCAAACATTGAGTCAGTCCCTTAGGTGGAATTCTCATCTTCTTCACAAATTTCGGTGACACAAATGAATACGAGGCTTCTGAGTCAAATAACACATGTGCAGGCAATAATGATATCAACAATGTACCTGTCACAACAGCGGGTGCTGCCTTAGCATCTTTTGCAATCATAGCAAACACTCTACCCTGTGGTCTCTGGCCCTATAGGGGCTGTGCTGGTCTAGGGGCTGAATATGTCTGTTTGGGCCTAGGTGGCATAGTATAGGGTGCATCACCTGGCCTTCGGTGGGGGCATGTCCTCGCCATGTGGCCCGATTGATCACAATAAAAGCATCTCGGGCTTGATCCCGAAGATTGAGATATAGCACTAGACCGGGAGGGCTGGGAAGTTTGACTAGCATTAGGACTCCTAAATTACACTAGAGTTGGATTGATATAAGGCACTCGAAAAGGTTTACTGCTTCCCCTAGAATCAGTAGATCACATTGGCCTCTTTCCCATTCCTTACTGAGTAGTGTAGTTATCCCTATGTCAGTCTTCATTAGACTTGGCCACCTAGACCACCTTAGCATAGGTTTGTAGTTTCAACCCCATAATGGTTGGCCCAATACATGGCCTCAACCCTTTCTTAAACTTCTTTGCCTTGGCACTATCACCTCTAAGATGCTCAGGAGCGAAATGGAATAGCTCCTCGAAGCGCTGCTGATACTCGAGCACAGATTGGGAACCTTGAACCTACTAAGAGAATTCACTCTCTCTCCTATCCCGAAAGTTTTTCAAAAAGTAGTTCTGAAGGAAGGTCCCTTTGAAGTTTTCCCAAGTAGGGTTTTAGTTACCAGCCCTCAGAATAGGCTCGGTGGCACTCTACCAATCATCCAATTTTTTCTGCAATGATAGCCCGCACACAAAATTTTCTACTCATCAGTGCAGCCCATCAGTCTAAAAACCTTCCCCATTTCACCAATCCATCTTAATGGATACAATAGGTCTTGGCCCACCCTTGAGAAGCATGGGGGCCTAAGCCGTTGAAACTTCTCTATCATTTTTTTCAAGTCTGTCCAGCCCTCTACATAAGCTTGCGCTTATTCCGACATCGGGTCTTGCACACGCCCATGCACTTGTGCCCCACTAGATGTTTGAAGGGTAACCAATCCAATGGGTATTGAAACTGGTGCTAGTGGAGTAGGAGGTACGGGCGGTGCATTGTAGGCTTCCATTGCTGCTTGGATTCTATTATTGATCCCGACCATAAACTGGTTTTGCCTTTCTTCCAATTCCCGCATCATGTTATTCATGATGGATGCCACATCTTGGGCTGTAAGTATAGATGGAGCCAAAGGCTCATTGTAGGGTCTACCCCAATTTTGTGTAGGGGAAGCAGGAGGTGACGGGAGTGATCGGGATTGGGTGTTCCAGCGTGACATAAATCCTGTGAAGGAATCCGATTAGTGCACATGCATAGACAAGGTTGCATATAATTGGAACACATGTAAACATAGTGAGTCTCACACATATACAATTGGAAAAATTAGGGTTAGGGCATGCATAAGTGGGGTCCACACGTATTAAAATCCGATTGCGCACATATCCCAAGGAGGCACACCATTAAAGGAACTGAAATAAAATCTTAGTTTTGAAAAATAAAATGACTTATTTTCTAAAAGAGTCCACCAGAAACAGGGGGTAAAATCATCGAAAATATGGCTTAATCCACCGAAAATATTAGTGGTATTTTTTGTGGGCAAAACAGAGGGCAAAAATCAAATTTTTACTTCACCGAAAACATACACCGGATTCATGGCTAGTGTTTCCGGTAAGCTATTTCCAGTGGATTCAACACGTATATATATAGGCTTGGGTCTTGGTTCTTTTACACAAAACCCTATTTGCTCTTGTGAGGAAGGTGTGGAAATGGCCAAGAAATACTTTGCTACCCATTCCCTACCTTCCTCTCTCTATTTCGTAATCGATCGGCGTCGCATTTGCATCCAAGGTATATTTCTCCTCTCTGTAAGCTAGTTTTGTGATTTTCTTCTCTGTGAGTTTTGCATTCAGCCATTTAACTAGGTTTTCCATTCCAAATCCTTAGGAATCATCTTGCAACGATGTCTGGATGCCGTGTATGTACCCAACGTGCTCTTATACAAGAGGAGCAAGACTCCGCTGATTAGTTCAATCCAATCCTGTTCCGCTCTATGGTTGAGCGAGACCGTTGGGAATTCTTTGAGTTCCATAACGTAGACCCGAGAGTCTATGTGAGGACCAATGACTTTCGTGTGTTCTATCTTCATCAACGGTTTGAGGAGATTGGGTGGTATCGCATCCTGAAACCCAATCAATACTACTATCCCACATTGGTCAGCCTATTCTACTCTAACATGGAATGCGTGAACCAGGGTACCGAAGAGATGCGGATCACCTCCTATGTAAAGGGGGGGGGAAATCTCCTTCAACATAGGGCAGCTGACCAATATTTTGATGATCAACAATGTAGGTGATCTAGTGTACTGCCCACCTCGGACTCCAGCCTATAACTTCCAGAGTCCCGATACCCTTCAAGAAGTAGACAATATGCTGACTAAGGAGGCCAATGGATGGGATCGCATAGTCAACTACCTTGCCACTCCAAAGGTCATCTGTCAGGCAGTCTAGCTAAACGTCCTCCCCACCTGTGGGCTGTACGATGAGGTATCCGTATTGCATGCCTATGTGACTTACTGCTTATACATGGGGGTGCAGATATGTCTTCCTTACCTCCTAATATGGGCCATGGTAATTCGGTCTGAGAGGCAGGATCGCTGAGTAGGGAACCTATGCTATGAGAGAATATTGACTGACATCTTCTGCCGCTTTGGGCTGGACTTGGAAGGTGAGGCATGCTTGGGTGAAGATGACCATAGATCTACAGGAGGTTAATCTTACTCCAGTAGAGGGTTAGCAGCCTATGGAGGTAGAGGGTGGTAGTGCCGGTAATGTTGGTGGTGCAGAAGGAGAACCTGCTGGGGTTGGTGGGGCTCCACCACCTGACCCCCAGGCTATGGGTTATATGGTGGCTTCTACATCTCAGAGTACTAGGGGTGCGAGGCCTTACGGTCTTAATGATGTTATGACCCATCTAGATACCACTATGTCACTGATGAGGAGCATAGATGGCCGCCTTGAGAGCATGGATAGGACCTATTTTCATATGGACAATAGAGTGGCCTCCGTAGAGGCACAAATGCAGGCGATGGTCTTCCATCTTGGTATTCTAGTGCCTCCTCCAGGAACGCATGGTCTGAACCAAGCTCAGGGCCAAGGACAGCGCCAACAGTAGTAGCAGCAGCAGCAAGAGTAGTAAGAATAGTGGCATGGTTGCCATTGTAGCTTTTAGGATTTCCCTTTTTATGTTTATTCGAGTTTGATGTTTTAGTTTTGGTTGAACTTTTACATTATGTCATTTTCTTTAGTTGTTTAATTTCTTAGACTTAGGCTAGTTAGGGTTTCCTGCTTTGTGTACATTAATTTTATTAAAAGTGTAAGCTGTGTATTCAAGTTCTTTATCATAATGAAACAACTTTAACACCTATGCTTGTTTCCTAATTGTGAAATTTTCTATTATTTTTATCTTGAGTTTTTTATGTAAATCCTAATTTCCCCAAGCCGTGGTTTGGTCGAGATTGTGAGTTAAGGCAGAGCTTCACGCTCTGATACTATAGATGTCACACCCCATTCTCGGTAGACCTAACTTACCATTAGGAATACCGGTGGTGTGACTAAAACACATACCTGTCTTACAAACCTACCAGGATCTCTGATAGCAGTACCTTAACGTTTTCACAATCTCACATCACAAACCAACATAAGCAGCGGAATCAGAGTATATTAGCGAAATCATAAATAAGATGGGGAAACATCTAATGATAATATAATAGCAATAACCGAGTTATTCTGTTACATTCATCCATGACATATAATATAATCTCAAGATATAAAATCCATAATTATACCTAAAAGTATCAAGTATGATGTACAATCTCACGAGGCGAAGCACGCCCGATCGTGTCTCTCCGCTCGACATCCACCACCACTCACTATCATACCGACCCGAGGATACTGGGTCACCTACCATGGGGACCACGGTACCTGCATCATCATCTAAAAAGGGAAGGGATGTATACATGGGGTGAGCTTTCCAACTCGCTCAGTGAGGGGTGGGGTCAAGCACATCCAAGCAAGATAATAGTAGTAATAATTTATGATGCATGATTGCAAAAATTAAACATATAGTCTATGATTCTCGTGATGCAGTTCATTTATTTATTATCCACCTAACAATACAAACTAAGTCTGGTAAATGCTATTACGACGCATTAGGCTGTATCCCTCGTCTCAAAAAAAAATCGACTATGCAGCGATACAAACCATAGCCATGATTAGAAGCCTACCGGTCCACATATGCATCCATGGGTCACCCAACAAACCCCTAATAACCCCCTCCTGGCAGTCACGAAACCGGTAACACATCGGCCATGTCGGACAGGTTCCTGCCTTCGACAACAATCACATCGTACTGTGGGACTGGCACTTCAGAAAGGCGCATCAAACATACCACAATAGGTTATCCATTACCTCAACCCCTGTTGGCAAGGTTGCATAGCATAGGGAGTAATACCTAACCATATATATACTACATGCCTTCATAATGATACAGTTAGTATGGATTACACGATACTGGAGAGACCTTGGCCACAAAGTGAAACCCGAGACCGTTTACCTAATATAGCATACATATCACAGTTAAGTATGGGTTACGAGACACCGGTACCAATCCTCGACCACGAAGCGCATCCATTTCCAAATGCAGTCCTGGGGTACACGATTCTAGCGAGACCTTGGCCACAAAGTGTAATCTGCGACTACAACTAACTCTAATGCACATAATTAATGCATGAATGCAACATACATACGGAAATCATGGCATTGGTACCACCTCAGCCATGCCGAATTCTGTCTCATAAACATAACCATCTACCCGGCAATCACGATACCGGTACCACCTCGGCCATAGCGGATCCCATCATACATCTCCATACAATTCACATCATGATCGTAAAATGACAATTACAATTAAACATATAGTTCTAAGCATGTGAGCAATTAAATAATTCTAAATAATTCTAAAAATAAACACAGTCCATCCCTCACCTTGTTGATCTCTGTTTGTTTTAGGGTTCAAGTAAGGCCACCGATGAATCCAATCAATTCTGGCTTTAGGGCACGTGTGCATCATTGTCTCGGACACAAAGGGAATCGTACATCGGTACTTATCGGAAACATTGGTAGGGACCCACATAGGTCACCCCCAAAGGGTACAGACACTGTTCCTAAGTGGCAGTACTGTCATTGGAAACGGGGCATTTCCACCGAAAATATCAGTCCTATTTTCGGTGGAGAAGTCAGAGAGTATATAAGGCTCACCTGCCCACTAGAAATATGCCACCAGAAATAGAGCCAATGGATCTGGTGGGCTGTTTTCGATGGTGGTTCAGGTTAGTCCAACTAATTTGGGGCTTTTCAGCTTGGGCCCGATTGCCGAGATTTGTTCCATGGAGTTTGTAGGGGATGTTCCTAGCATCATTGTAAGCCAAGAAAATTTTAATTCCACTAAGCCATTTTGGAGATACATTGATCGAACGATCGAAACCCTAGTTGGTCTTTTGGCATTATATGTTACCAGAGCTCACCGGGCTTGATTCGAGCTCGGCAACAACACCAAAAGGGTAGAATACGCATCTTACAATCTTAAGATGGTTTGTACACCAAGTTTCCATCCATACCTAGCTTTTCCTAGGTTGAAATGAAGAGGGAGAGTGGTATGAGAGGTTGTACTTACCTCTGGCAGCGATTCCGACAACGAGGCGGCAGTCGGCACCGAGGTAGGCCTTCAATCCCCTTCTTCCTCTTCTTCGTCCTTCCTCTCCTCTTTCTCTCCTCTCCTACATTGGGCACATGGGAAATGAGGAAATGAATCCTCATTTTCCAACTTATAACTTAAGTGGGCCTTTAGGGTCTGTTTGGTTTGGGCCTCTTTTGAACCAATTGGGTTAAAATGCATTTCGGGGCACGAGGACCAACATATTTAGGTCCATAAAGTGCCCACATCACAAGGAAGGTGTGGAGGATAATTTGGGATAATCCAGAGTCATTTACGATGCGAGTGGTGGGAACCACGGGTATCAAAACCTCGATAGTAGCCTGTCAACCCACTAGAAATAGGCATCAGATTCAGGCCCAAGCTGCTTCTGGTGGCTTGTTTCTGGTGGCCAAGGAAATTTGCTATCTTGACAGCTTGCTGTCCCATTGTTGGCCTCGTACGGGTGGTTACCCTCGAATATGCTCAAGGCTATTCGATAATTTTGATGCATGCCAGAAATCAAGTGTGGAGAGTTAGGTCACTTATCGTCTGGGATCGGGAGGTACGAATCCCCTCCAGTTAGATAGACACGCGATACACGAACATGTCTCTACCCCTACGGCAATGCGCAGCAGTGAGCCAAAACCCAATTGTACTTTCGATCTCCGATCCAAGGCCTATTACAACAGTTTATATTAGATCAGATTAGGGCACAGGTGTAACATTTGTGCTATGAGCATGTGGGGATCATGGCCCCCATATTGAAGATTCCATGGGCATCATACTTCCCTATGGCCTTGAGATGGGGAGATGGTTAGATACTCAGGGGCAACCGCTATCCTACAGAGGTAAGTCATATTTGGCACTAAGTTTCCCTTTGTCTTGTGATGTACTTACTTCTTCTGAACATGTAGGTTACCTGGAGACCATATCAGCATCTTAGGTTCCCTATCATCAGGGAGATTGCTCAGGCCAGACATTTGACTGAGAATAGGGTTATGTTCAGGGGTCTTTGGGGCCATGCTTGGACTAACGGGTCACCCTCTAGTGGTCAGATACTGATCTGTGCTTTCCTCCTTATCTTCCTCCACCTACCATGCATCATCTGAAACTTATCCCTAAGGACCAGGTTGAGGGGCTAGCTAGGGGAGTTTAGGATGCCTCCTTCCTAGATCTGAATGGGAATTATGAGACCTTTCTTAAGGAGGAGATAGTCTGCACCCATGTTGGTCTTACGAGCCCCATGATATGTTTCCCCTCTTGAGTTTCCTTTTTATATTTCAAGTCCTTCTCTTTTTTTATTGATGTTCTTTCGGTGGAGAACACACCGTGCAACCCTTTCTTCTGTTTGGCCGTAATTAGGTGCTACCAGTCAATTGGTTAACATCATCTGACTGATGTTCAAGGTCCAATGTTGCTCCCTCATATAGAATAATTTCATCCATCAATATTACCTCTTGTATCAGTTGTGGACTAACAGCTAAGTACGAAAGTAAAACTGTCAGAGCCTTCCAACTTAGAGTGTCAACTACCACATTAGCCTTACCCGAGTGATACTGAATGTCACAATCATAGTCCTTCATTAGCTCAAGTTGTCTCCTCTGCCTCATATTTAAATCTCATTGGGTGAAGAACTATTTAAGACTCTTGTGATCACTGTAGATCTCGCACTTCTCCCCATACAGGTAATGCCACCAGATCTTCAAGGTAAAGATGACTGCTGCCAGTTCTAAATCATGAGTGGGATAGTTATTCTCATACTCCTTAAGTTTTCTGGATGCATATGCTACCACCTTTCCGTGTTGCATGAGAACACAATCCAACCCTATCTTGGATGCATCAGTATAGACTATCATCCCACCTGTACCATTCGGAATAGTCAATACAGGAGCTGCCATTAATTGTTTCTTCAACTCTTGAAAAATATTTTCACTCTTCTGACCATTCAAACTTTACACCTTTCCTAGTCAACTTAGTCATCGGTGCTGAAATTCGAGAAAAATATTCAATAAAGCGCAGGTAATAGCCTATTAAACCCAAGAAGCTTCTAATTTCTGTTACATTTTTGGGTGGTTCCCACTCAACTATAGCTTTTACATTGTCTGGATCCACTTCGATCCCATTCTTAAACACCACGTGTCATGGGAATCATACTTGCTTGAGCCAAAATTTGCACTTGCTGAATTTGGCATACAACTGTTGTTCTCTTAATCTCTATAGTACCATTCTCAGGTGTTTTGCATGTTCATCATATGACTTCTAGTAAATCAAGATGTCATCAATGAAAACGATGACCCACTTATTGAGAACATTATGAAATACCCGATTCATTAAATCCATAAAAGTAGCCAATGCATTGGTTAACCCGAAAGACAGCACTAGGAATTCATAATGACCATATCGGGTTCTAAAAGCTGTCTTTGATATGTCACTGCTCTTAATTTTGAGTTGGTAGTAACCCAATCTAAGATCAATATTTGAAAACACCTTAGCACCTTGTAGTTGATCAAATAGGTCATTGATGTCTGGCAATGGATACTGGTTTTTAATGGTTAACTTGTTCAATTTTCGGTAATAGATTCACATACGCAGACTACCAACCTTCTTCTTGAAAAATAAGACTAGTGCACCCCAAGGTGAGACAATTGGGCGTATAGACTCCTTTTTCAACAAATCTTACAACTGTGTTTGTAGCTCTTTTAATTCGGTTGTTGCCATCCTATATGGATCCTTAGACACTGGGGCAGCTCTAGGAATTAGATCAATGGAAAACTCCAGCTCTCTATTAGGCGAAAGCTGAGTTAGATCATCTAGGAAAACATCAGGGAATTCCTTGACTACTTCTAATTCCTCCATTAGCGTAACCTTCACATCCACATCTAGTACTGATGCAAGGTAGCCCTGACATCCATCTTCTAATAATTTCACCACCTACAATGCAGAGATGATAGTCTTTCTAGGTCGCTTTGACCTTTCTACTTGATAAACAAGCTCTTCTCCTTTATCACCCAACACTTTAACTTGTTTCTCAGCACACATCACATTTGCTCAATGAGTCGACCACCAATCCATGCCCAAAATGACGTCAAAATTCTGCATAGTGAATTTGATAAGCTGGGCATCTAGTTTCTTCCCATTAATCTCAACTGAACACAACCCACAAACTTCTTTCAATTGTTCTGCTGTGCCCGTAGGTATGCTAACCACTAACTTCCATTTTAAGGTCATAGATGGCACATCAAGCTTTCTAGCAAATTGCTTAGACAAAAATGAATGTGACACCCCGGAATCAAATAAGACATATGTAGGTATACCTGATATAGATAAGACAGCTTTGAATTGCATATAAGTATAACAGGTTACTCAAATTTTAATCACAAAGTCTTTTAATTAAAGTGTATCTACTAGTACTTCTGTACTGGCTTTAGCCTCTCCAGCTGTTAAGGCATACATCCTTCCCTGAGGCGGATTTCCCTGCATCAATATCGGTCAATAATCAGGGGGCCGATTAGATGGGGTAGCTATTGGGTACTGGCAATCCTTGGCGAAGTGCCTATACAAATGATAACTAAAGCATCGGTTTGGAAATGCGTGAACTAGAGCGGGAGCTCTCTGTAATGATCCTGGTGCAATTGGAGGATGAGGGGGTCTTGGAGCTGTGGGCACCACACTGGTGTTCGGGCAAAATGATGTAGTGCCTGGCCTAGTAGCCAATTGAGGAGGATAACCCGAAGGCCTGTAGGGCTGTCTATAGGTGGGACCATAGAAGTATGACCTATGAAAGCTCTTACTCGGGCCACCCGAATTAGCATATAGATTTTCCCTCTTCCACAATCTTGGAGTAATGGATGGCTCTCCCTTCTGACTATCTTCCATTGTCTTAGCTTTTTGCACAATCTATGTATATTCGGTTAAGTCCAACACCTCCAGCACTGTTCCAATAGATGTCTTCAACCCCTTCAAAAATTTCTGGGCTTTTTCCTCAGTCGTCCTCATATGGCGAGGAGCAAAATAGAACAACCTTTCAAACTGTTGCTGATACTCCAGAACAGTTTTGCCTCCTTGAGTTAGTGCCATAAACTCCGCCTCTTTGCGGTCTTTGAAACTTTTGGGATAGTAATTTGATAAGAACAACTCCTTGAATTGTTCCCAAGTAGGCTCAGGGTGAGTTGCCAACAATATCGGCTTGGAAGCTTTCCACCAAGTATCAGCTTCATTTCTAAGTTGCAACCCAGCATATGTAAGCTTATGTGTCTCTGTGCACTCTACTATGTCAAATACTTTCTCTAACTCTTGGATCCACTGATCCGGTTCTAATGGGTCATTACCCACCTTGGTGAAGATGGGTGGCATGTACTTCTTAAAAGATTCCACCACCTTTTTCATAGTAGTGGCTGGTGGATGATAAGGTGGATAGTACAGATAAGGTGGAGGCATCATAAATGGCAGAGTGCTATATGGTGGAACCGAAGGAGTACTTCCTGGTTGATCTTAAGGTATAACCTCATGCAGTGTTCCTCCAAGTTGTACTCCAACACCTGTCCCCACTGAAGGGTCCTGTAGAGTAACCCCTTTAGGAGGCTGACCCTATAGAGTAGGGTTCATATATTGCTATATAGTAGCCATGAATGTTTGTTGCTGTTGAAGCAACTGCTGCTGGAAAGCCCCTTGCAAATGTTGTATAAGGGTTACCACATCACCAGGAGTGATGACATGTGGGGGACCCAGGATTTCATTCACGGGTGGGTCACCCTGAACATGTTCTGGATCATAATCCACTTGTGGTGGTGGATATGAGGATTGCCTCACGGGGTTGAGGACCATGGGAAATGGGTGGTCGACCACGGGGCACGACCACCGGATCTGGTGCGTACCATGGTGTTCTACACCTAGAATATTCCAAATGTAAGCATTGATTGAGTGCCACAATTTGTATATATATTCATAATCAAATTCATTTTATATCACTAGCTACATTGATACACCACACCATATAACCAAACACGCCACATTAAATATCAATGTATAGTTGGGTTTCCCAACAATCACTAACTACGTGGCGAAACATCCCTATTGGTGTTTAATTGGGGCCCACTAGGCACGGGACATGAAAGACTCAGATCCAAGCCATTTTGGACCTTAAAACCCAAATCAAGGGGCAAGACCGACGAGTAAGGCTAGGTAGGGGCCCGTCAGTCTGCGGCCCGCCAATCTCATATGAGACCATTTAAAAGAGGTTTTAAAAATCCTTTTTCCCACTTTTCTCTTTTTCTTCTTCCTAACTCATAGCCAGGTGATTTGGGGGTCCTCTCCGACCCTTCAACTCACGATTCTCACTTGGCAAATCGACGTTCCAACACTTCTTCATCACCTCAAGTACTTAAGTAGGTTCCTTCTCTCCATTTTCTCTTTGAAATGATGTCTTTCGGTACTCTTTCATTATAGAAACTCATAATCTCCTCATATACTTCATTTCTTCCATGAAATATTTGTTTTCTTCACAATATGATGATCCATTTATGCTTTCCATGATTTGTTGGCCTTGATTGATCGATTTATAGATAGAAATCTCAAATTCTTGCCCTAATTTCTCTGTTTTAGGGTTTTATTCTCATTTTTCCTTCTTTACTTCAAATTGATAGTTCAAATAACATTACTCACTCTCAATGCGCACACACAATAGTAGCGTAGTCATTCCCATTTGTGTGTGCATAAGTTTCCTCTTTTTTTTTTTTTACATACCATCATCCCTTTATGGTCAAATCCTTAGAAATTTTGGGGGTTTTCTTCATTTCTTTACTTTTCACTATAATTGCAAATATTATAATGTCCATTCTCTATCAATGGCTTGTAAAATAGTGTGAGTGATTTCATTGTGGGAATACGTTAATTTTTTTTCCTTAAGACCGTCTCTACTTTTACTCATGCATAATCTCCATTGTCTTCAATTAATTGTTTAGGGATTTTCATCCCTTTTCTTTAATTCAATTGTAACCATCTATCATCCTGGTACTTATCACTTCCCTTCAATTTGAATTTAGGTATTAGGTAGGTTATCACACTCATCCATTTCTTCATCACAAAATTTTCATTTCCTTCTAAGTTGATTCCTTTAATATCATTGCATTTTAGTATTTATCCCTACACTTCGGGGTTTCATTAACAATGTCATTTCTTATAAGGATCACCTCAACCCCCCTTTTTGAAATACTGCTAATCACATTCCTTTCATATTCTCTATCCCTTTACTTACACATCTCCCCTGAATTTTTTAAGATGTCATCAAGGAAAGGAAAAGAGGTAGCCTCCTCCTCCAAAAGGATGAAAACTACAACATCCCGAGGGAGGAATGTGGCTTCAGATTCTTCTACATCATGGGCCTGACCTACGAGGGAGGCCCCTATTGACCCAACTAACTTTGATGAGAGCCTCTTTCACAACACTGAGGTAGCCGTTGCCTGGTCCATCTTCTCCAAAAAGCCGATTATGATGGAGAAGACAGTAGTAACTGAGGACTTTGTGGATTACCAGATGTTGGAGAAATTCACCTCCCTAGGCTGGGATCCCATGCTTCACCCCAATGGTCCCTGCTACGAAAGTCTTGTTTGATATTTTCATTGCAACTTGGAGGTGTCCTACGTGAACGGGGAGTACTCTCTTATTAGTCTGGTGAAGGGGGTAGATATTATTCTGACGGTGGACTTGTTGGCTGCCATATTGGGTATTTCCTCCTAGGGAGCTCACTTCTACAATCTCCCAAGAATCAAGGTTGTGGTCCAAGTTTGAGTGTGAGAATGCAGGAGATCATTTTTGAGACCATATGTGGACATAAGGAGTGTCCATTGTCTGAGACTACCTATAATGCAGCTGCTTGAGTTTTCGCATGCCTAGCTCAGTTCAATCTACTTTCCTGAGCAGGGCACAGGAATTAGGTAAGCTT